>QXTE01000312.1:554334-611178 GCA_003942145.1 Platysternon megacephalum
CTAATTGTGATATTAAAAAACACCCCAGAGAATCCAAGTTCGAGTATTTCTTGAAGCAATTCCTTTGGCTTGCAATCCAATTTAAAGTTCATGGAATATATAATTCTGAGGATGATGACCTCGTCACTGAGATCTTTTGAGATTTCTTTGTTGTACTGTTGCTGAAATTGTTCAGCTGCAGAAAATAGAACTTCAGTACTCAGTCTGTTGGACTGCCAAAGAAACCCTCAAAGAGTACAAATTAGTCGCAGTGACTCTAATTGACGTGAAAGACCTGATTGAATAGAGTCAATGATGACAAGACGACATTGACCCTATAATACTGCTCGGCATCGGATTCAGTAGGTAAGTTGCGATTGATGGAGAACTCAGTTGAAATGCCAATATTCTGTTCTACTAATTTGGACTCAGTCAGGATCGCATCCCTTTGCTCACGAATCTGTTGAATGTCATTGATAAGACTTTCAATGTTATCCCTCTCAACATCAAGTGTAGAATTGCATGCTGATGTAAGCAGAGTCAGGATGAGCTCTACCCTGACATCTGGTGGTGAATTGTGGCGAGTTGTGGAAAAAAAACTTCAGGGGCTGATCTTGTTTGCATGGGCACACCCACCCCGCCTAGCATGAGCCCACAGCAGCCCAAAATGGTCACTTTGGCTGCTTTGGGATCCCCAGTTTCTCTGTTATTGGGGCAGGAAGAATAAAGTGTTGTTACCCTGATTATGTGAATCAAGGACAATGAAACTGTTTTATGACAGAGGGACTCGCCATCAAGTAAGTAGCATTTGCTAGACAAGGGACATAGGTTCCAAATCCCCATGAATTGAGAAAGGCTGGAGATAGGTATTTGTACTTGCTAGGATGGGTCCCCTTTGGAGGCCTGAGTTGTTAATTGCACTGCTTTCTCTCTACTGTAGAATATCAGAGCTAATTTTAATTCCATTAGAAGTTTAGGGCTTGGCTACACTTGTAGCTGTACAGCGCCATGAGTTAAACCTGTCTTTGTACAGCTGAGTAGGAAAAGCGCTGTAGTCTGTCCACACTGATGGCTACCAGTGCACTGTTGTGACCACATTTGCAGCAGCATTGGGAGTGGTGCATTATGGGCAGCTATCCCAGTGTTCAAGTGGCTGCAATGTGCTTTTGAAAAGGAGGGGTGGAGGGAGAGAGAGTGGATTTTTGGAGTGCCAACACTGTGTCAGCACCCTGCCTTGCAAGTTCCGATCCTCCTCCATCTCTCTCTCTCTCTCTCACTGAAAGCAAACAGCAGCTGTTTGTTTTTTTCTCACAGACCAGATAAGCAGCCGCTCACTGAAACGGAACCCCCCTCCCCCGTGTGCCGCCTCTCTCTTCGAGCAAACATTAGCTGTGGGTGTTCCAAAGGGAGCCCCCCTGCCTGCCTCTACTCATTCACAGCAAACAGTAGCTGTGTTTGTTTTTTGGATAAGCAGCCTCCGGAGTTCACAACAAAACAAGGAGAGGAACAAGAGAGGAAGCTTCACTTAAAAGGATTATGTGGAGTTTCCAGAGGTCAATCACTGCGTAATAAGATTACTCCCCATTTACACTGGAGCACCAGCGTCTTACCCACTCCACAACAGCTGTTAATCCTCTCGGGGAGGTGGAGTACCTGCAGCACTGTAGCCACGGAGATACAGCGCTGTAAGTGCCTTGCCAGTGTGGACGGGGAGTGAGTTACAGCGCTGTGGGCAGCTTTATTGCACTGTAACTCTCAAGTGTAGCCAAGCCCCTAGTTACAGCCTGCTGAGATGAATTCACTTTGGCCCAATAGTGTACTAGCACTGAGGCTCCCCTACTACAAGCTGAACTCACTAAAGAGCTAAAATTACTGAGAGTTGACATCACTGAGTGCTGGTGGGGCCTGAAGATATGTTGCTGAGCAGCTGGCAGAGTAGAGCAGTTTGTAGGATGACTGGAGCAGCTCGTGGGATAGCTGTTGGAGCGGCTGGCAGAGTGGAGCAGTTTGCGGAGTGGCTCACAGTGAAGGCTACAGCAGAACCCCGTGGAGAGATGGGGCAGTTGACCTTGGACCATGTAAGGTGCCCCTTAACACCGCTGCACTGCCCTGCCTCTCCCCCCCCCCCCCCCCCCNGAATTGAGAAAGGCTGGAGATATGTATTTGTACTTGCTAGGATGGGCCCCCTTTAGAGACCTGTGTTGTTAATTGCACTACTTTCTCTCTACTGTAGAATATCAGAGCTAATTTTAATTCCATTAGAAGTTTAGGGCTTGGCTACACTTGTAGCTGTACAGCGCCATGAGTTAAACCTGTCTTTGTACAGCTGAGTAGGAAAAGCGCTGTAGTCTGTCCACATTGATGGCTACCAGTGCACTGTTGTGGCCACATTTGCAGCAGCATTGGGAGTGGTGCATTATGGGCAGCTATCCTAGCATTCAAGTGGCTGCAATGTGCTTTTGAAAAGGAGGGGTGGAGGGAGAGAGAGTGGATTTTTGGAGTGCCGACACTGTGTCAGCACCCTGCCTTGCAAGTTCCGATCCTCCTCCACCTCTCTCTCACTGAAAGCAGCCTCCGGAGTTCACAACAAAACAAGGAGAGGAACAAGAGAGGAAGCTTCACTTAAAAGGATTATGTGGAGTTTCAAGAGGTCAATCACTGCGTAATAAGATTACTCCCCATTTACACTGGAGCACCAGCGTCTTACCCACTCCACAACAGCTGTTAATCCTCTCGGGGAGGTGGAGTACCTGCAGCGCTGTAGCCACGGAGATACAGGGCTGTAAGTGCCTTGCCAGTGTGGACGGGGAGTGAGTTACAGCGCTGTGGGCAGCTTTATTGCACTGTAACTCTCAAGTGTAGCCAAGCCCCTAGTTACAGCCTGCTGAGATGAATTCACTTTGGCCCAATAGTGTACTAGCACTGAGGCTCCCCTACTACAAGCTGAACTCACTAAAGAGCTAAAATTACTGAGAGTTGACATCACTGAGTGCTGGTGGGGCCTGAAGATATGTTGCTGAGCAGCTGGCAGAGTAGAGCAGTTTGTAGGATGACTGGAGCAGCTCGTGGGATAGCTGTTGGAGCGGCTGGCAGAGTGGAGCAGTTTGCGGAGTGGCTCACAGTGAAGGCTACAGCAGAACCCCGTGGAGAGATGGGGCAGTTGGCCTTGGACCATGTAAGGTGCCCCTTAACACCGCTGTGCTGCCCTGCCTCCCCGCCCCCCCCCCCCCCCCCCCCCCCCCGCGGCACCNACTGACCAGGGACAGAGATTTTAGGTTGTTGGACTTTTGGGTGATTTTTGGGTTGCTGGACTCGAGAGGGATGATCCACAAAGATGACATCAGAATGCATTCAAATTTGGACATGTGCTTCTGAATAGACTGACGTTCAGTTCGAGCCTGTGCAGTGAGATTGAGAGATTCAAGCTCATTTAAAGCCTTTCTCACTGAATTCAAATGCTGCGCAACTGGTTTGCGAACAGGGGCTGCTAACAGGGAGTTTTGAGAGGGAGTGCTCCAGGTGAAGGAGGAAAAAATACGGGACACTTGGGGTAAGTGGCTGTCTGTAGTGTGTGTTTGGGGGTTACTTGCTGTGTGCTGAGCTGGTGTTTGTCTGTTTGTCTGTCTGTTTGTTTGTTTGAAGGACCGTGTGCTGTGGCCGGCAATTGGAAGCTGTGAGCTTCTAAACAAGGTTTGAAATCTAGAAGCCTCTGTTCGTTGGCTGAGCCTTAGTTTGGGGGGGGGGGGAGCGCTATCAGGACAGCCAGGGGTTTATAAAGCAGCGAGTCAGTGACCAAGGGCTGCTAACAGGCAGTTTTGAGAGGGAGTTTGGAAGGGGAGTGGGAAGGGGGTGAGGTACAATTGCCATTATTTAAAAGCTTTAAACTAAACTATAATCAAAACTTCTTGATTTAAACAAAAACCCTATCATTAACCTAGGTAGCTGTAGGAGAGAATGCAGAAGCCCAGCAGCAGAGTGCCCAGCAGCAGAGTGGGGGCTATCCTGTTTATTGTGCTCAGTGTAGCATGTATGATTACCTGCCCTATAGGCGGGTGGCGTATGTGTGCATTCGGTGCAAGGAGCTCCTGGCCCTCAGAGACCGCGTATGGGCTTTGGAGGCCAGGGTAGCGGAACTGGAGGAGCTAAGGAAGGAAGAGAGGTATGTTGATGAGGCTTTCCGGGACACTGTAGATTTGTCCCACCTCCGGTCAGACAGCCCCTGCGCTGTTGAGGAGGATGAAAGGCCCAGGGAAGTAGAGCAGTCAACGGGAGCAGAGGGAAACCTTCCCATAGTTGGGACCCTCCTTCCAGATGATGTTGGTGTTGCCGGCACAGAGGGCCCGAGGAGGCAACAGCGGGGTTCGTTGCCCGGTGTGCTTCGCGCCAATGAACACACCAGGGTGGAGAAGCAGACAAAGTTTATTCAAGAGCTCTGAATAGGCACTAGGAGACCAGCATGTCTCAAATCAAGCGCACTGAGACAAGCAGTTTTTTCCCTTTTTATTCTTTTTTTCCCTTCCCTACCTCCCCCCACTTCCTCCCGCTGCAGAAGTTACATTAAACGACCTTGGCTGTGCAGCTTGTTCGCACTGTTCCTTTCTGCAAGTAATCTTGTCCTTCAGCTAGAAGCATGTAGGTTTCCTAGCTGCTGGCCTGTGAGGTTAGTAAAGTTTAACATGCAGGGGCTTTGGTTCACTTTGGCCTAGAGCGGGGGGGCTTCATCGACTCTCGTGGTCTTCCACCTCCCCGAGTTACCTAGGGTGATGACTAGTGACACCAACAACGCCCTCCTTTGAGAACACTCAAAAGGCACCAGCCTGAGTTTTCTCATAATTTGAGGACAAAATGTGATTTAAGGCCATGGTCTTAGGATCATTGATTAAAGGGAAAAAGGAGGTGTCTTGACTTCTAGAGGTGGTACATACTTTAACCATTAAACATTTCAGGCATGAGAAGAGAGCTAGGATGAGGAAACAAAGTACGAGACCAGTAAGCAGGAGGCGGACAAGACCACCTCCCAAGCCCCCTAGGCTAGGGAGCCAGCTCCAGAAGGTATCAAATAGAGTGGGTTCCTGTTCCTGGGCCTTCCACTGATTGAAGGCCTGTTCAGAGGACAGGATGTGCTTGTTAATGTCCTTTGCGTTATTTGGGACGTATGTGCAGCATTCATTACTGATAAGGGAACATACTTCGCCCTGGGAGGCCAGGACATAATTCAGGGACTGGCGATTTTGCAGAGCCAGGAATTGAAGCTGGTACAGCTCGGAGCTTATGCCTTTTTTTATGGCCAGGGTGTCATTGGCAAACTGGGTAAGGAATACAGAGAGCCTTTTATAGAGCTGGGCCAGTCGTCCCATGCCATAGGATGAGAGGAGAATCATACCAAGTTGATCTCCTTCGCTAATAGGTTCAGGGGTGGCATATAGAGACCGACGCCGTCGGGGACGGCCACTTGGGGCCTGGGGGAGAACTCGCAGAGGAGGGTCCAGAAACCCTAGGTAACAGCTACCATACCAGCGGTTGGGCAGTGTCTTATAGGTGTTGTGGCCACATATATAATACATTCAGCCATTCCCTAACATGGAATTGTTGCCGCTTTTACTTAGGCTTGCCGTGTATTGTGAAAGGTTCGGGGCACGTCGCCCACCCGGTGACCTGTGGTGTTATACAAGGGCATACTGGTGTTAGCATCAGGGGACAGGTAGTATTGGCAGGTACTGTTGCCAGCAAACCACCAGGGAAGGGTGCTGGTGTTGTTTTGCTTAGATTCTTGGTAACGTAACAGGCCCACAGGGGATGAGGCTAATTTAATGGCTTGTGGAATGGTGGTAGCATTACTAAATGGCCTCCAGGTGTCATTTCCTAGCAGGCTAAAGGGGGCTTCTATGGTGCAGTTTTGTTTTACTGCTTCGTCCCCAAGCTTAGAAGATTTCCACAGCAGCCAGAGCTGACAGGTGTCGGACCAATTGTGGGGAATGGCTCTTCAGGGTAGCCCTGCCAAATGGTGAGGGATTTGGNTTGCGTTATTTGGGACGTATGTGCAGCATTCATTACTGATAAGGGAACATACTTCGCCCTGGGAGGCCAGGACATAATTCAGGGACTGGCGATTTTGCAGAGCCAGGAATTGAAGCTGGTACAGCTCGGAGCTTATGCCTTTTTTTATGGCCAGGGTGTCATTGGCAAACTGGGTAAGGAATACAGAGAGCCTTTTATAGAGCTGGGCCAGTCGTCCCATGCCATAGGATGAGAGGAGAATCATACCAAGTTGATCTCCTTCGCTAATAGGTTCAGGGGTGGCATATAGAGACCGACGCCGTCGGGGACGGCCACTTGGGGCCTGGGGGAGAACTCGCAGAGGAGGGTCCAGAAACCCTAGGTAACAGCTACCATACCAGCGGTTGGGCAGTGTCTTATAGGTGTTGTGGCCACATATATAATACATTCAGCCATTCCCTAACATGGAATTGTTGCCGCTTTTACTTAGGCTTGCCGTGTATTGTGAAAGGTTCGGGGCACGTCGCCCACCCGGTGACCTGTGGTGTTATACAAGGGCATACTGGTGTTAGCATCAGGGGACAGGTAGTATTGGCAGGTACTGTTGCCAGCAAACCACCAGGGAAGGGTGCTGGTGTTGTTTTGCTTAGATTCTTGGTAACGTAACAGGCCCACAGGGGATGAGGCTAATTTAATGGCTTGTGGAATGGTGGTAGCATTACTAAATGGCCTCCAGGTGTCATTTCCTAGCAGGCTAAAGGGGGCTTCTATGGTGCAGTTTTGTTTTACTGCTTCGTCCCCAAGCTTAGAAGATTTCCACAGCAGCCAGAGCTGACAGGTGTCGGACCAATTGTGGGGAATGGCTCTCCAGGGTAGCCCTGCCAAATGGTGAGGGATTTGGGAACATATCCAACAATTGGAGAGATTGAATTCCCGGGCAAAGGCAACCTGCAGGGCCTTATACGTGTTTGTTTTTAAGTTGTTAGGGATTCCTTCCCATCCCGCATGTGCTTGGGGGGAAACAGGAGTTAACGAGAGGAATGCTCCCATGGCACAAAGCATGGTGGCAGACCCTGGACCTGAACCCATGCTGTAATTACAATTCCCCAAATGCCCACAAAAGAATAATTACCAACAGCAGACAGATTAGAAACAAAAGGGACCAGGCCAATAGGTTAGGCTGGCCACCTGAAAACAAACACAACCAATGCTCAGAGTTTTCACAGAGAGTGCGCTGCGACTGTCCAATGGGAGCACAAGGCATTCCCAGCAAACCTTATTGTCGCTTAAATAACAGTTTAAGTCCCAGATCGTCGCTGGAAGTTTTTTCAGCAACCTGGACGGACCACTGTTCAGGAGCAGGCACTGCTTTCAGACGGGAGTGATTAATCCAGTTCTTGTGTCCTTCAACCTTTGCTGCTGAATGGGAAACGAACAGGACGGTGTGGGGTCCCTTTCACCGTTCTTGGAGAGGCTTGTCCTTCCAGGTCCGAACGAGTACGGAATTGCCTGGCTGCAAGGAGTGGATCGGGGCATCCAGCGGAAGAGGCTGTGAATTTTTGGTGTACCTGTGGAGAGAAGAAAGAACAGCAGACAGAGAGCACATGTACTGAGATAAGAAACTGTACTCCATTTCCCACTCCCCTGCCAGAACCGGTGTACCGTTCAGAGGCCATGCCCTTCCAAACATAATCTCGAAGGGACTGAGCCCTAATCTGCCCTTAGGGAGAGCGCGGACGCGGAGCAAAACAAGGGGCAAAGCATCAGGCCATCGAAGAGAAGCCTCCTGACAGACCTTTGAGAGGTGTCGCTTAAGAGTCTGATTTGTATGCTCCACTACCCCACTGGCCTGTGGTTGCCATGGCGTGTGGAGCTTCCAGGGGATCTGTAGGGCATCCGATATCTTTTAAAAAACTTGTGACGTGAAGTGTGTTCTGTTGTCAGATTCCATCCACTGGGGGAGCCCGAAGCGGGGAATGATCTCCTTGACAAATTTGAGGGCCACCGTTTTGGCAGTGTTGTTACGGCATGGGAAGGCTTCGGGCCATCCGCTGAATCAATCCACCAAGACGAGGAGGTATTTAAACTCTTGGGTTCAGGGGAACTCAGTAAAATCTATTTGCCAAACCAATCCTGGGCCTGGGGTAGGTTCCAGAGGGGCTGGTGGCACTGACACTCCTGGTCGAGGGTTATTCTTTTGGCAGAGCAGACATTCAGCCTGTACCTGGGATGCTATGAGTCTAAGTCCAGAGGTTAGAAAATATTTACTCATAAGCTGGGTAAGAGCCTCCCTGCCAGAGTATAATTCTTTGTTTCTTCACCAGGGTCAGTTCTTAATGTCTTTTGTAGTCAGGAATCCCTGGACTTTGTGGTTTCAATGAAGCAAGTGTTCCTTCTTCTCTTTTCCTGAAACAGTGTGGTTCAGCATCATACAGGGGAGAGGTTACTAACACATCACCCTGTAATGGTTTTGCTTCTTCTAGAAAAATCCAAAGGCACAGTAGGACTGTCAGTGGACAAGGGAGAGGTTACTAGCACTTCACCTTTTTTTTTTTTTTTCTTTCTTCCTGCTGTCCAGAAGGCACAGCACAGCTAGAAGGAGAAATAGGCTTATCAGTCGAGAGTTCTCCCGAGGTGGAGGGGTCATTTTACAGTGATAGGCATGGGTCCAGGTAGGCAGTCCTTGGCACTTCACAGCGGTGTTGGTGGTTAACAGGACTTGGAAAGGGCCTTTCCAGTGTGGAGCCAAAGCAGTCTTTCATTGATGGACTTTACGTAGACTCAGTCTCCTTGTTTCAATGAATGGCAGGGCTGCTAGGGTCTTTGGTTAGCACTTTTATCTGTGAGAAAAGAAACCTAACACATTTCATTAATGCCTGGCAGTGTTTTGCAGATCTCATAGTTGCTTGGGCACATTCAGGCCCCCCTTTTCTTGGTTGTCAGCCAAGTCTTAGCTGTGAACAATGTCCTTGGATGGGGCCAGCATCTTATCTTTGGACTGAGCTTGCTAGCTATATTTTTTTTCCTCAGTTAACTCGTTCTGTTCTTTTTCCTTCTTGGCTTCTTTTAACCTACAAAGGAAACTTCCACTCTTCACTCATACACCTTTTCCCAACAATGAACACATACACATTGCCATTATACAGTACATTAGTCTTATTATTCAATGTATGCCATATACACGCTTCCAGTAAAATAACTTCTATACAGAGCTTTGGAGCAACAAACCAGGACGAGCACACCCACTTTTGAGGAATCCACTCGGTACAACCTCTGGTGTCCAATAGCTTTCCTTTTTAAAACCTTAAATGCCTTGTCGGCTTCTGAGGACCAGTGAAAGGGGTCGTGATCCGCTCCCTTAACGCATTCGTACAAGGGTTTAGCCCACAGTCCAAACTCTGGGATCCATATTCTGCAGAAGCCTGTCATGCCCAGAAATGCCCTAAGCCATTTACGATTGCTTGGGATAGGAACTTGGCAGATATCTTCCTTCCTTTAATTTGAAAGCTGATGCTCCCCCTGCCTTATGTGAAACCCTAGGTACCGTACTTCTGGGAGGGCAATTTGAGCCTTACTCCGTGCTACTCGATATCCTCGGAGTCCAACAAAGTTCAGAAGGCTCACAGTGGCTTTAAGGCAAGGGGTTAGACCCACAGCGGCAATTAACAAGTCATCTGCATATTGCAGGAGGAGGACCTTGTCCTCATTGTCCCACTCCTCTAAATCTCTGGCCAGGGCCTGGCCAAAAAGGGTGGGAGAATTTTTAAATCCCTGGGCCAACTCTGTCCAGCAAAGCTGCTTTTTAACCCTCCTTTTGTCCTCCCACTGGCTCCACTCTGGGGCTTGCATGGCTGAGGGCTCAATTGCAAATCCAGGCATTCTCGGGGGGTAAGGTAAGGGTTTCTTCATCTTGGGTGAAATGCAGGGTGGCGCCTAAGCGACAAAGCAGGTCCCATCCCAGTAGAGGCGTTGGACAATCGGGGAGGTAGACCAGTTTGTGAGATAGAGTTCTGTTTCCCAAAGCGCATTCCGCTGGGCGATACTCTGGACACTTGGTTCCTTTCCCTGTGGCACCCACCACGGTGAGGGACTCTGCTAGGGGGACCATGTCCAAGGGCACCGGGACGTGATTTGGATCCAGGTCATGTCTCTGCTGTGCCTCCTCCCTTTCTTTGGACATAACCTGATTCCGCTCCACTTCAGACAACAGGGTCCTCATGAGGATATTACAGTCATCCCAGTCAGACTTGTGGCTGGCCAGACACCCTTCAAAAACTGAGATAAACTTGCTTGGGCTCGTGGAGAAGTCCCCTGCCTGTGCCTTAAAGGCTGCTAGGTCGACGGGGTTAAAAGGCACATGGGTGTAAACCTGCATAATAGTGGCCTGATTCCTATCCGAGCCATGTCTGGACACCACGGTCTCGGTGATCAACGGATAAAATCCCACCGAGGGGGCAATTTCTGGAACCCGAGATACCCTTTCTTTATATGGTGGGGGTGTGATAGCCGAAGGGGACACCGGACCTGCCATTACAGCTGTGTGTGGGGGGTTCTGGGGACTAACAATAGCTACTACCGAACCTGTCGGAGTCAAATTACACTTTTGCAAAATATCTGTTCTATTTTGTTCGTTCCATTTACTCGTTCGCTGACAAAACAGGAGTAATTGAAGGATCATGTTATAATTAAGTGATCCTTCCGGTGGCCACCTTTCCTGGTCCTCTAGCTGATATTGAGGCCAGTGTACTGTACAGAACCTTTTTAATCTACTTTTAGTTATTGGATTTGCGTCAAACACTTTCCAATTTGCTAGAATGCATTCTAAGGGCGTACACCGTGCCCTGCCTGTCGTACTCTGTCCCTGCCCCATGGCCTAGGGTGACACTGGGCGTCCCTAGGTCCTAACAGGCAAAAGTCCACACCACTGGACTGTTCCTACCTTATCCAAGGGACCGGTTCCTCACTGTCACCTGCAACCGCTTCTCCACTATCCGAGCGCATTGCACCGTTGTGCCCTCCGGGGTCGATCAAACCGCATCTCCGCCGAGGCCCCCGATGAAGTCACCGGTGCGCGCTGGGCGTCGGGCGTTAGTCGTCGCCGCAATCCGTTGGCCGCCAGGAGGGATCCGGGCAAGGCTAAATTTCAGCCTCGAACCCACCCAGGGACGCCAAAACTGTTGCCGGCACAGAGGGCCTGAGGGGGCAACAGCGGGGTTCGTTGCCCGGTGTGCTTCGCGCCAATGAACACACCAGGGTGGAGAAGCAGACAAAGTTTATTCAAGAGCTCTGAATAGGTACTAGGAGACCAGCATGTCTCAAATCAAGCGCACTGAGACAAGCAGTTTTTTCCCTTTTTATTCTTTTTTTCCTTCCCTACCTCCCCCTCTTCCTCCCCCTTCCTCCCTCTGCAGAAGTTACATTAAACGACCTTGGCTGTGCAGCTTGTTCGCACTGTTCCTTTCTGCAAGTCATAGAATCATAGAACTTAAGATCAGAAGGGACCATTATGATCATCTAGTCTGACCTCCTGCATGATGCAGGCCACAAGAGTTGACCCACCCACTCCTGAAATAACTCTCACCCTTGACTCAGCTGTTGAAGTCCCCAAATCTTGATTTAACGACTTCAAGCAGCAGATAATCCTCTAGCAAGCGACCCCTGCCCCATGCTGCGGAGGAAGGCGAAAAACCTCCAGGGCCTCTGCCAATCTACCCTGGAGGAAAATTCCTTCCCGACCCCAAATATGGCGATCAGCTGAACCCCGAGCATGCGGGCAAGATTCTCCATCCAGACACTCAGGAAAAAGACTTTCAATATCCCAACATTTACCATCGGTACTAACTACCAGCGGTGGCACATTATTGACCTATTGTGTAAATCAAGTTATCCTATCAAACCATTCCCTCCATAAACTTATCAAGCTTAATCTTAAAGCCGGAGAGGTCTTTCGCCCCCACTATTTCCCTCGGTAGGCTGTTCCAGTATTTCACTCCTCTGACGGTTAGAAACCTTCGCCTAATTTCAAGCCTAAACTTCCCAACTGCCAATTTATATCCATTTGTTCTCGTATCCACATTAGCACTGAGCCGAAATAATTCCTCTCCCTCCCTGATATTTATCCCTCTGATATATTTAAAGAGAGCAATCATATCTCCCCTCAACCTTCTTTTGGTTAAGGAAAACAAACCGAGCTCCTCAAGTCTCCTTTCATATGACAGGCTTTCCATTCCTCGGATCATCCTAGTGGCCCTTCTTTGTACCCGTTCCAGTTTAAATTCATCCTTCTTAAACATGGGAGACCAGAACTGCACACAGTACTCCAAATGAGGTCTCACCAGCGCCTTGTATAACGGGATTAGCACCTCCTTATAGTAATTACTATTATAGTAATTGCCTTATAGAAGGCAAGTAATCTTGTCCTTCAGCTAGAAGCATGTAGGTTCTCCTTATCACTACTGCTTCCCAGCTGCTGGCCTGTGAGGTTAGTAAAGTTTAACATGCAGGGGCTTTGGTTCACTTTGGCCTAGAGCAGGGGGGCTTCATCGACTCTCGTGGTCTTCCACCTCCCCAAGTTACCTAGGGTGATGCCTAGTGACACCAACATTGGGGTATCCTCTCGCACTGAGGTTACCTCTCCAGGGGAGGGAACGCCAGTCATTAGGAAAAGGCAGGTGTTAGTAATGGGAGATTCGATCATTAGAAACATAGATAGCTGGGTTTGTGATGACCGGGAGAACCGTATGGTGACTTGCCTGACTGGTGCAAAGGTTGCGGATCTCTCAAAGCATCTAGATAGACTTATGTGTAGTCCTGAGGAGGAGCCGGTGGTTGTGGTACATTTAGGTACCAATGACATAGGGTAAGGTAGGAGAGACGTCCTGGAGGCCAAATTTAGGCTGCTAGGAAAGACACTGAAATCCAGGACCTCTATGGTGGCATTCTCAGAAATGATTCCAGTTCCATGCTGTCATAAACAGATAGTTAAGGGTTAATGCCTCTTTTACCTGTAAAGGGTTAAGAAGTTCACCTAGCCTAGCTGACACCTGACCAAAGGAACCAATGGGGGACAAGATGTTTCAAAAGGAAGGAGGGAAGTTCCCTTTGTTTTGTGTCAGTTTCAGTTCTGACCGGAGAGAAAAAGGAATCAGGAATCAAACAGGGTAGTGAGTATTAGAGAAGGAATAAATTAGCTTATGTTTATTTCCTTTTGTGACTTCTGTTTGCAATAGAGGGAGAATCAAATTGGGTTTTCTTTTGTGTACTTTAAGTTTTTATGCCCAGAGAAAAATCCTCTGTGTTTTTGAATCTGTTGTCTGTGAGATCAGCTTGTACGCTATCTCCCAGAGATTTTTTCCTTTTACCTTTCTTTTCTTTAATTAAAAGCCTTCTTTTTAAGAACCTGATTGATTTTTCCTTGTGTTAAGATCCAAGGGGGTTGGATCTGGACTCACCAGGAATTGGTGGGAGGAAAGGAGGGGGGTGGTTAATTTCTCCTTGTTTTAAGATCCAAGGGGTTGGATCGGTGTTCACCAGGGAATTGGTGGAGGAGGCTCTCAAAACTACCCAGGGAAGGGTTATAGTACTTGGGAGGGCAAGATTTTGGGGGAGAAGACAGTTTCCCAAATGACTCAAATATTTGGCTGGTGGCAGCGTACTGATCTAAGCTGGTAATTAAGCTTAGGAGTTCTCATGCAGGTCCCCACATCTGTACCCTAAAGTTCAGAGTGGGGGTGAAACCTATGACACATGCGCAGGGCCAGGTAGGAAGGCAGAGCTTCAGAGTCTCAATGTGTGGATGAGACGATGGTGTAGAGAGGAGGGGTTTAGAATTATTAGGAACTGGGGAAACTTTTGGGATGGGGGAGTCTATACAGGAAGGATGGGCTCCACCTAAACCAAAGTGGATCCAGACTGCTGGCTCTTAACATTAAAATGGTTGCAGAGCAGTTTTTAAACTAAGAGATGGGGGAAAGCCGATTGCTGCAGAGGAGCATGTGGATCAGACAGAGACTTCTCTTAGAGGAGAGTCTACTGATAGAGATTCTCTAGGTTTTAGTCAGGAGGAGAGGATGGAAGAGGATAAAGTATGGGCCAGATCAGACGAGAAACATTCACATAAAAAAGAATCTGACACATCAGAAAAGGGCAGACAAATAAATAGTGACACGTTTTTAAAGTCCTTGTACACAAATGCTAGNAGGATTTCAATTATCCCCATATTGACTGGGTACATGTCACCTCAGGAAAAAATGCAGAGACAAAATTTCTCGATACTTTAAATGACTGTTTCTTGGAGCAGCTGGTACAGGAACCCACAAGGGGAGAGGCAATTCTCGATTTAGTCCTGAGTGGAGCGCAGGATCTGGTCCAAGAGGTAACTATAACAGGACCCCGCTTGGTAGTAGTGACCATAATATAATAACATTTAACATCCCTGTGGTGGGAAGAACACCTCAGCAGCCCAACACTGGGGCATTTAATTTCAAAAGGGGAAACTATGCAAAAATGAGGGGGTTAGTTAAACAGAAGTTAAAAGATACAGTGACTAAAGTGAAATCCCTGCAAGCTGCATGGGCGCTTTTTAAAGACACCATAATAGAGGCCCAACTTCAATGTATACCCCAAATTAAGAAACACAGTAAAAGAACTAAAAAAGAGCCACCGTGGCTTAACAACCATGTAAAAGAAGTAGTGAGAGATAAAAGGCATCTTTTAAAAAGTGGAAGTCAAATCCTAGTGTGGTAAATAGAGAGGAGCATAAACACTGCCAAATTAAGTGTAACAATGTAATAAGAAAAGCCAAAAAGGAGTTTGAAGAACAGCTAGCCAAAAACTCAAAAGGTAATAACAAAATGTTTTTTAAGTACATCAGAAGCAGGAAGCTGCTAAACAACCAGTGGGGCCCCTTGATGATGGAGATACAAAAGGAGCGCTTAAAGACGATAAAGTCATTGCGGAGAAACTAAATGAATTCTTTGCTTCAGTCTTCACGGCTGAGGATGTTAGGGAGATTCCCAAACCTGACCCGTCCTTTGTAGGTGAAAAATCTGAGGAATTGTCACAGATTGAAGTGTCACTAGAGGAGGTTTTGGAATTAATTGATAAATTTAACAGTAATAAGTCACCGGGACCAGATGGCATTCACACAAGAGTTCTGAAAGAACTCAAATGTGAAATTGCGGAACTACAGGTCTGTCTCATCTTACGCTGGGGTTACATTCCGCGGTCAGCGCCTAAAGCGAAAACCGCGTATAGTCAAAATTACATTGAGTAATTTTGACAAAATTACATTGAGTAAGCAGAATCTCCCGCACTACAGAAACAGTATTTAAATTGTTATTTTTCTCTTTTTTTTTGTTTTTTTTCTTGTTTTTGCCTACCGCGTAAAGCTGAAATTGCACATGTTAAATGCGCCTAAGATGCGACAGACCTGTATTAACTATGGTTTGTAACCTGTCCTTTAAATCAGCTTCTGTACCCAATGACTGGAAGATAACTAATGTAACGCCAATATTTAAAAAGGGCTCTAGAGGTGATCCCGGCAATTACAGACCGGTAAGTATAACGTCAGTACCGGGCAAATTAGTTGAAACAATCGTAAAGAATAAAATTGTCAGACACATAGAAGAATATAAATTGTTGGGCAAAATTCAATATGGTTTCTGTAAAGGGAAATCGTGTCTTACTAATCTATTAGAGTTCTTTGAAGGGGTCAACAAACACGTGGACAAGGGGGATCCAGTGGACATAGTGTACTTAGATTTCCAGAAAGCCTTTGACAAGGTCCCTCACCAAAGGCTCTTATGTAAATTAAGTTGTCATGGGATAAGAGGGAAGATCCTTTGATGGATTGAGAACTGGTTAAAAGACAGGGAACAAAGGGTAAATTTTCAGAATGGTGACAGGTAACTAGTGGTGTTCCTCAAGGGTCAGTCCTAGGACCAATCCTATTCAATTTATTTATAAATTATCTGGAGAAAGGGGTAAACAGTGAGGTGGCAAAGTTTGCAGATGATACTAAACTTCTCAAGATAGTTAAGACCAACGCAGACTGTGCAGACCTTCAAAAAGATCTCACAAAACTAAGTGATTGGGCAACAAAATGGCAAATGTAATATAATGTGGATAAACATGAAGTAATGCACATTGGAAAAAATAACCCCAACTATACATACAATACGATGGGGGCTAATTTAGCTACAACGAATCAGGAAAGAGATCATGGAGTCATCATGGATAGTTTCTCTGAAGACGTCCATGCAGTATGCAGCAGCAGTCAAAAAAGCAAACAGGATAGAGAATAAGATGGAGAATATCTTATTGCCCTTATATAAATCCATGGTACGCCCACATCTTGAATACTGTGTACAGGTGGGGTCTCCTTATCTCAAAAAAGATATACTGGCATTAGAAAAGGTTCAGAGAAGGGCAACTAAAATGATTAGGGGTTTGGAACAGGTCCCATATGAGGAGAAATTAAAGAGGCTAGGACTTTTCAGCATAGAAAAGAGGAGACTAAGGGGGGATATGATAGAGGTATATAAAATCATGAATGGTGTGGAAAAAGTGAATAAGGAAAAGTTATTTACTTGTTCCCATAATATAAGAACTAGGTGCCACCAAATGAAATTAATGGGCAGCAGGTTTAAAACAAATAAAAGGAAGTTCTTCACACAGCGCACAGTCAACCTGTGGAACTCCTTGCCTGAAGAGGTTGTGAAGGCTAGGACTATAACAGGGTTTAAAAGAGAACTAGATAAATTAATGGAGGTTAAGTCCATTAATGGCTATTAGCCAGGATGGGTAAGGAATGGTGTCCCTAGCCTCTGTTTGTCAGAGGGTGGAGATGGATGGCAGGAGAGAGATCACTTGATCATTACCTGTTAGGTTCACTCTTTATGGGGCACCTGGCATTGGCCACTGTCGGTAGACAGGATACTGGGCTGGATGAACCTTTGGTCTGACCCAGTATGGCCATTCTTATGTTCTTATGGTTGAACACCATCAATCCGTGCAGACCATCTAGTTTTGGACATCCCATGCAGTGAAACAGGAAGATATTGCTTCAGAATTTCCCACCTTTGTGGACTGCTACTGAAGAGATTGTATATTTGCTGAACTGTTCCAAAGGAAGTAATTGCCTCCTTGCATGATTCAGCACAGTCAACACCTACAAGGTTTAGTGTGTGGTGTCCACAGCTGGAGAAAATACAGTTTGAATTATGCTCATGCAGAACTGCTTGTACACCTTTGTACTTCCCAGCCATATTAGCTCCATTGTCATAGGCTTGACCAATGCAGACTTGAAAATCTAACTTAAAACCTTCTAGAATTGCTAGTACTCCAGCAGCAATTTCTTTTCCAGTTTTTCTCGTGAAATTATCAAACAAAATAAAGCTTTCTTCAATTGAAAATTTAGAGCTGTCTACAATCTTAACATATTGAATAACCATAGTAGTCTGTTCCTTGTGAGAACAATCTGGAGTGGCATCAACAATGATTGAAAAATACTTGGCATTTCGAATCTCATCAAGAATTGTTGTTTGTACGAATGACCCACATAGCTCAATAAACTTGTTTTGTTCTATGCGTGTGGAGAGATAATGGACTTGCATGAGCTTCTGACTCTCTTACAATTCTCGAACATGTTTAACATGCTCTGATAAAAGTGGGTCATATTTGCTGAGGAGCTTAACTATACCTAGAAAGTTTCCATTTGCATGATCACCAATACGTTGACTGGAACGCTCAGAAAGAAAAAGGATGACATTCAGGATGCACTCAAGAAGTTTTTTCCAGTGACTAGTTTCTGTAGAGAGTTCAGTCAAGAATAAATTTTCAACTGAACTTTCAGCTGATGCTGCCCTACTGGCCGATTTCCATGCAACATAGTTTTCTTTGTGTGACGTTGAACTCACATGTGATGGTATTCGGTCTTTCAACTTCCTCCAACCTCTGTTGATGCTCCATCCTGATTGATCAGAGAAAACTGATGCATTTGCTGCACTTTTGTTCAAAATGAAGTAGGGTGCACAGTACAGAGATTGTTTTTCTGTATTCCAGCATAACCAGTCTCTTGTGCAGGTCTCACCATTTGGAAGAGTTTTTGTCAGCAGACGAGTAGGGAAAGCAGGATTATCTGCATCTTGTGGAATGTTAGTTGGAATTTCAAAACAACTAATTTGAAGAAAAGATTGCATTTGGGCAGCATTGCTCTTGTCAGTAATTCCCATGTCAGTCACAGTCAAACCTGTAGTATTCATGAATTGCTCTTGCTGAGTAAGATCTTCCTGTTGCTTGATCATACACAGGATCTTCTGCTGGATCTGTTACTGTTGGCACATCTCCTTCTTGACTCCTGTCCTCATGTTCAGGTATTGGCATTAAAATATCACCTGTTGCAGTTGCAGAGTTTTCATTATCTGTAGCATTGTTTGTTGGGTAAGATGTGTTTTCCAGTGGTTTGAGAAATGAAGTTATCGGCTTTGAGCTCTTAGATGCTGCTTCACTCAGTTGTTTTCACCGTCTCTTGCTTGCACCTCTTTCAAATCTCCTCTTCATAGTGATCTATCTGGTCAATATGTAGCCTATCCATACTTGAAATATTCTGCTGTAAATAAGTAGCTTATCTACACTTGAAATGTTCTACTGTAAACATGTAGATGTAAGCAGAGTCAGGATGAGCTCTACCCTGACATCTGGTGGTGAATTATGGCAAGTGTGGAAAAGAACTTCAGGGGCTGATCTTGTTTGCATAGGCACACCCACTCCGCCTAGCATGAGCCTACAGCAGCCCAAAATAGTCACTTTGGCTGCTGTAGGATCCCCAGTTTCTCTGTTATTGGGGCAGGAAGAATAAAGTGTTGTTATCATGGTTATGTGAATCAAGGCCAGTGGAACTGTTTTATGACAGAGGGACCCACCATCAACTAAGTAGCACTTGCTAGACAAGGGACATGGGTTCCAAAACCCAGTGAATTGAGAGAGGTTGGGGACAAGTATTTGTGCTTGATGGGATGGTGCCTGCTTCCTTGAGAGGTTGAGACACCAATTGTACTTTCTTCTCTCTCTCTCCACTGTTGAATGTCAGAGCTAGCTTTGGTTCCATTAGGAGTCTAGTTATAGACTGCTGAGCTGAATTTGCTTTGGGCCAATGGTGCACCAGCACTGGGGCTCCCCTACTATAAGCTGAAATCACTAAGAGCTGAGATGAGATCACTGAGTGCTGTGTTAACTAGTGGGGGAGCCTGAAGCTATATTGCTAAGCAGCTGGTGGAGTAGAGCAGTTTGTGGGATGGTTGGCGCGGCCCACAGAATGCTGAGCGGAGCAGTTTCCAGGACGGTTGGTGCGGCCTGTGGGGCAGTGAGCGGAGCAGTTTGTGGGACAGCTGGTGGAGTGGAGCGGTTTGTGGTGAAGGCGGCAGCAGCACCCCACGGAGAGGCGGGGCAGTTGGCCTTGGACCACGTAAGGTGCCCCTTAACACCCTGCGTACCCTTTCTTTCCCCCCCCTTCCACTCAGGCTGTGGGGGGTAAAAACTCTGCAGATAAACTTTTGAACTCTGGGGCTGCACTGGCCAAGGACAGAGACTCTTGGGTTGTTGGACTCAAGAGACTTTAGAGGTGTTGGACTCTTGGGACTTTGGGGTGATCTTTTGGGTTGTTGGACTTAAGACCCTGAGGGGAAAAAGATACTGCCAAACTTACTTGGGGGTGGGTCTTTTGCTCATGGTTTGTATTATGAATCCTGTTTGTGGTGTTTCCCCAATATAATGCCGCATTGTGTCCCTCCTTTATTAAAAGGATTTTGCTACACTCAGACTCCGTGCTTGCGAGAGGGGAAGTATTGCCTCTTAGAGGCGCCCGGGGGGTGGTATGAAATTGTCCCAGGTCACTGGGTGGGGGCTCGAGCCGGTTTTGCATTGTGTTATTGAAACGGAACCCCTAGGTACTGAACCCGGCCCTTGTTGCTGCCAACTCAGATGGGCAGAAGGGTTACATACACAAATGCTGAATGGTACACAAATGCTGAAAAGACTTAAAATGAAGGAATACTAATTAAGAACACACAATGAAACAATCAGAAAGGTTATTATCCTTATCGCTGAATCAAAACTCAAGCACGCTGAAGACAAAGGGATGACATGTATATTACACAGACACGGATACAGACAGAGGGATAATGTCCAAAAATTTCAAACATGTGTCCTCACGAAACTCACTATACAAGATTGTCCTCACACATTTTCACCTTGACTCTGGGCCTATAGACTACGAAAGCCTATGATGATGGCCAAGCTACCAAACTAGAGCTCAACCAACCAACCAGTCACCTCTTTAGCTACCATATGAAGATAATAATGAGGAATTCTCACACATAAATAATTCCTTGGTCAACTAGACGTAAAAGTATAAAGACACTAAAATGTAACAATTCTCTACCTTTCAACATGCATTTGATCCAGCACCAGCCACTAGTAGTGGTTTGTTTATATAATCAGCTGATCTGAGAGGACACGTTTATCACGGTCTAATCTTGTGCCATCAGGACCGATATATTTTTATTAATATTTATGAACATTTTAAACTCTTTAATATGACAAAATCTATATCAATTAACTAAAAAATTATGTCTTTTACCAAATCACGTCTCTTATTTGCTTAAATTTGTAGCTCTAAGCTGAGAGAGTGTCTCACATTTTGCTCCGATAGGGATGCGCATAAAAACAAGTTGCGAAACTTATCAAATGCCAACAAATTAACAAGTGTCTTAATTTGACACTTTGAGCTTGAGCCCCAGGCCAAATGGCCCTGCTGGCCCACTCTCTGTTTGGCCCTGATGTAACCTAGAACTTTTTAAAATTGGGAAAAAAACTTTCCCTTTGACTGTCTGTTGTTGTTCTCCGGAGAGAGAGGACAGAGCAGAGACAGGGCTGAGACTATGCTGTAAAAAGCTTTTTATCAGGTATGGAAATCATCAGATCATACCTAAAAACTCCTCATTTGAGACCCCAGATATGTAAGTAAATCAGAAAATGTCTAGAAAGATGCGATTATGTTTATCTCTTGTTTATTTCTTATTGGCTTGGGGACTCCTCTGTGCTAACCCCAAATGCTTTTGTTTTGCTTGTAACCTTTAATCTGGGCCTCAAGAAGGTTATTCTTGATGTTTAATTTTTGTAAGTGGATTTTTAAAATCTAGCAAAACCCTAAATTTCAGATTTATTTTCTTTCTTTTTGTTTTTAATAAAATTTATCTTTTTTAAGAACAGGATTGGGTTTTTGTGTCCTCAGAGGTTTGTGCACATGTTGTTTAATTACCTGGTGGCAACAGTTGATTTCCTTTGTTTTCTTTCTCAGCTCTTCTCTGGAGGGCGGGGTGAAAGGGCTTGACGGTACCTCACAGGGAGGAATTCCCAAGTGCTCCTTCCTGGGTCCAAAGGGGTTTTTTTGCACTTGGGTGGTGGCAGCATCTACCCATCCAAAGTCAAAGTGAAGCTGTAACCTTGGGAGTTTAATACAAGCCTGGAGTTTAGAGCCTGGGGGTTTAGAGCCTGGTTCCAGACCCAAAACAGCCAGGGGCCAGACCAAACAGCGCCTAGGGGCCGGGCTCCAGACTGAATAGTGCCATTGTTGCTGAAATTTGAACTTCCATTTTCCATATTTATATTAACACCAACAAAAAATCCATTTAGTGAAAGTTGTAGCAGGAGCTCAGCCAAACCATACCGGCAGGGCATAAGGCATGTGCATTCCTTTCCAACTATCGTATTGTCATGCTGACAGGTGCTAGTGGCTGTCAGCAGGTAGGTTTTGGATCCAGACAACCACAGACCTTGTTGAGCAAGTGAGTGCCAAGCTCCCTCTTTCAGGCTCAGCGGAAGACATAATAAAGCCCCTTTAGGTACTAGAGACAACTGCAAACAGGGGGCTATGAGTGGAGATGGGGGCGTTTCCCCAGTTGCAAATGCGAGGGCTCGGATATTGGGTGCAGGCTGTGGGGACTGGAGCCAGGAGGAGAACAGAGAGACCAAGTGACCGGGACATGGGTGGTTGTGCCTTATGGTTAGAACAGGAGTCAGTAGCCAGTGTAAGCGGTGGGCAAGGTGACTAAGGTGTCCCCACTCCGGGGGGCTCTCTCTGCACTGGATGCTTCCCTGACCCACTGATCATTACATACAGTTCAAGCAAATTCAATTTATTAAATAGTAATTGTAAGAAAAATAAGGGAAAATGGAAGAGGTTAAAGGAACGGGGAACACCACAAACAGCCGTCATTGGGACAGGAGACAAGGTCACAGTCTGTTCCGCCCACGCCCCAGGCCTCCCTCCCAGGACCTGGCTGCGCTGCGGTGATATTGTGGGTCAGACACTTGCTCTGGTGTTGGCCACACGCCCTCAGGTGCTAGGTGGCAGAACACTTCCCCCAGCATTGTCCCTCTTGTCAGGGTCACCCCGAGTCCGGCCTTCATGGTCCTCTTGTCTGACATGTCCCTGCATTGTGCCCTCTGCCCAGGGCCCCCTAGTTGGCCCCAGCCACTTGCTGCACTCAGCCAGGGCTGCCCGGGGGGGGGCAAGTGGGGCAATTTTCCCCAAGCCCCGGGCCCCACAGGGGCCCCGCGAGCCCTGGCCCAGTGGCGGTCCAGGTCTTCGGCGGCATTTTGGCAGCGGGGGGCCCTTCAGTCGCTCCGGGTCTTCGGCGGCATTTCAGCGGCGACGCGGAACGACTGAAGGGCCCCCCACCGCCGAAATGCCGCCGAAGACCCGGACCGCCGCCAGGTGAGTACAAGCGCCGCAGCTCCCCCACTTTGCCCCAGGCTCCCTGAATCCTCTGGGCGGCCCTGCTCTCAGCTCTGGTGTTACTCATGTCCCGGCCAGCATCTGCCGTCCCAGCTCTGGCCCCGCAGCTCGTCCCTTGCTCCCAGTCGGCACGACTGGTCTGCACTGCTCCAGCTCCAGCTCCAGCTCCAGCTCCGGGCTCCCAACTGCTCCAGCTCCAGCTCCCCAGCTCTGCCTCCAGCTCACCTCAGGCTGCTGCTCTACTCTTAGCTCTGCCCTGCTCTGGCTCAGTCAACTGCAGCCTGACTCCCTCATTGGCCTGCCTGTCCTGCCAATCCAGCTGATCTGGAGTGTTGGCCTCTCCCCATTGGCCCTGGGGACTGTCAGTCTCAGTGTCCTGATTTCTCTTAAGCCCTCCCCTTTCTCTTGGCATTGGAAAAGGGCTCATTGAAAAAACCCAGTGAGAGGCCAACAGCCCCCTGACATTAGGAATCAAGGTCCAGGGGCAGAGGAAGAGTCAGAGTCCAGATGCCAGAGCCCAGGAAACTGGAGCCGAGGGTCAGGACGGGGCTACCTGATGTGAGGCCTGGTGGGAGCAGGGCTGGAACAAGGCAAGAATGTTTTGAGCAGCTGCTGTTGCTGGGCTCAGGAGCCGGGCTGCTGACTCTTCCAATCAGTCAGGCGGCCTAGCCAGACAGGCAACCTGCTACGGGCCAGCTGCACTCATTACATTGCCCAGAGACTGGCTTTGATGCAGGCTCGGCTTCGTGACACAGAGCTTCTTGGGCACAGAGCTCGCTGGAGGGGTAGACATGGGGATTGCACAGTGAGGAAGCTGCCTGCTGCTGTTAGACTCTGAGGTGCTCAGGGAACATGCCCGTGTGTGAATGACCAGGATGACACTGAGAATCTCCCTGACTTGTCTCACAGATTTTCATCCTAACAAATGCCCTGTAAAGCCCTGAATATCAGCTGAACATCTTGGGCCCAAAGGGGCTGCCCTCTGGCTCTCACTGCCCTCACTAACAGAGACCAAACAGCAACACATCCTGCAATACCATCCAACTCGCTCTCTGGTGCAAAGCTGTCACAGGGGCCACTGAGCAGTGTTAAGGCAGAGTAGCTTCCCCACCACCTGGCAGCTGACAGCCAGATGGGCAGATCTGTATGTCCGAGCTTCTGTGGGCCCCATTAAGGGTTTTTGCCAGAGAGCGAGTGGGATAGAATTGGGGGAGCTGTGGTTTTTTTTGGAGGGTAGAGGCCATGACCCCCAGCATTGTGGGTAATGTGCAAATATACAAGTCTGTCTTTTTAACTCATCTCCCACCTTTTTAGGCTTGGGTGAGTGGGTACATCCCGATGCCATCATTGAACTAAGTAGTCGTCTGTGTTAACATACTTTGCCTTTCCTGACCTTGTCCTGAAGCCGCATTCCAAAGAGGCTCCTCTCAGCCACTCAGTTTTGTTCCCTTTCAGTCCTCCTGTTGCTTCTCAGATGTCCCTGTAACCCAGTGAGGTGTGTGTGTCACAGGTGCGGCTCCGTGCCACTCCACAGCGGAGAAGAGTTGCCTGCTCCCTTCAATGCCACCTGGCAAAATTCTGTACATCCTGGTTCACCAAAGAGTGTTGTGTCAGGTATGAAAGGAAGGCTGATGTCCTTACTCACTGGCTCTTCAATCCTGATCACAATAGACTTACGATTGTTTTCACTCTCTGTAGATCTCAGGGCTGGGCTGTAGTACAAGGGACTGATCCTGAGTCCAATTATTTGAGTGGACATGTGCCCCGGTCCCTTGGGGACAGCAGCCCTGGTATTACTGCGAGCGCTCCGGGGAGAAGGGACTGGATGCTGAAGGGACCAGAGGGCTGTGGTGTGGGTGGTGAGGCAGAGGGGTAATAAGGTTGTGCATATGCCTGGGCACTCTAAGAACTGTCACATTGCCACCAGCCCTCAGCCTTTGGCTCAAGCTTTTAGCCCTCATGGCTAATACACCAGAGACTGAACCAGGGGCTTCTAAAGCAAAAGCTGCTACAGCATAAGCATAAACTAAGGAGCCAGTTCTCTGTGGGTGGGGCTGTCACAGCTCCTCACCCCTGTGGGTCGGCATGGGGCGGAGCAGTGGCTGGGGGACACACTCCCCAGTGAGTTACACAATAACCCTAAATAGTGACGAGGAGCCACCTGCTTGCTGCACGGCCAGGTCTTCGGTCAGACCAGTGGTGGATTAGCCACTGGGCCGACAGGGCCCGTGCTTAGGGGCCCGGAAAAAATCTGCCACTGGGTGGTGGAAGCCCAGAGTCCTGGCTGCCAGGCGGGCAAGGCGGGGGAAGCCCCTGCGCCCCGACCCCGCTCCCCGGCAGCAGCTTCAGGCAAGCGGGCAGGGTGGGGGAAGTCTCAGTGCCCCCCAAGCTCATCCCTGGCAGAAGCCACTGGGCTGGGGAAGTCTCCCAACCCCACCGAGGCCCATGACCCCATCCCTGGCTGAAGCCCGGGGGTGGTGGAGCTCTCACTCCCTGCTGCGGGTTGTGGCGTGGGGACAGAGCTTCTCCATTCTTGGGGCCACAGTTGGGGGTGGGGAAGAAAAGAAGAAAAGGGGCTGCAGGGCTTCAGTGGGGGGGTGAAACGGGGGGGACCCTGTGTGGAACAGGGGTGGGCCCAGGGAAGGGGCAGAAAGGGGTGGGGCTGTGGGCAGGAGTGCAGGCGGAAGGGGCAGAATGAGAGCGGGACTGCAGGCAGAAGGGGTAGGGAGGGGCCCCCACTTGCTCAGGCCCAGAGCCCCAGGAAACCTTATTCCGCCTTCGTGTCAGACGAGTGCCTCCCAGCCCTTCTGGACACTAGCCACCTCCAATGAAACCCTTAAGCTCGTAATTCAAACACAGTCCTCAATACACCTCACTGTCCCGTGAGGAGTTGCGCTTTATCCATCGTAGTGAGGGCCAAGCTAGAGTCACTTTGCATTGGGTGCAATACCATGTGTGTAAAAATGTATCAGCTATCATTTCTAGGAACGTAATGTTGTTTTACAGCTGACTGCATGAGGCCTCTAGCACGTCTCCCAAACTGAAGCCCCCCCATAACAACACAACTTTTCTTTCCCCACATTACAGACAAGTGCTTACAGACCAACTCATCCTTTTGTCTAGATCAATTTGGTGTCTCTAATAGGCCTTCCCGGCCTTTTTGAGCTAAGTTAGTGAGTTTGTTTCAAACTCTACTAAGCTCCGCTGGGCCGTGCTCCTCCCCTGAATGTAACAAGTACTGTAGCTATAGGGCAGTGTCCTTTTCAGGGTCGTGCCCCCCTTTACCTCTGTCCGCACCCCCCTAGAGGCAGGACTGGGAGCAGGGCCCCAGCTCCCGGAGGTCGGGGAAGGGACATGGACAGGGCCTGAGGTAAGAGGGCCAAGGCTGAGGGGCGGGAGTGGGGCCGGGATTGGAGCCAGGAATGGAGCCGCAGCCAAACCTGAGGCTGGGAACCAGGGCCAGGACTGCAAACCAGGCCATGGTTGGGGTCGGGACCAGAGCGGGAGCGGAGCGGGGCTAGGTGGTATTCCCTCCCTGCCATGTGGGCTGTTCCAGGCCCTGCTGCGCCTGGCACCTCCCCCCCATGGTCCTCATGCAGCCCCAGGGAGGCATGCCCCACAGTTTGGGGACCTCTGCTATAGGGGCAATTTTGCACTGTTGCCCTTCCACAGGCATGGAAGCTGGAAGCCGTTCAGGATGACCCCTTCTTGCCCTCTGGAGGGTTATTGGCCAGTCACCCCACTCCACTCAATAGTCATCAGCTAAGAGGCACCACAGAATTGTTAGACTCTGAATATTGCCATTCCCCAAACGCAGCTCCCGTGCAAAGGTCTCTCACTGAAGGAGGTTTGCCCCATTTCCCCATCAGCTCAGAGAGGACTAGGTGAGAAGAGGCAGCACTGTCACGCTTGGCTTCGGGTCATTACAGTGAACGTTGTGACTGGCTGGTAACCAATATTTATTCCCTACCCTTGTTTAATTTTCTCCTTGCTGAGTCATGTTTTGCCACCCATCCTGCACCATTCTTCCCAAATGTCTATGGGCCAGAGACAGGCAGGTCCATCGAAAGAAATATGGAGCCTGGTACATTCATGTTCGCTGGGACCCCAAGCCTTTCCATCTAACTTTATTTACACAGAGGTTATGGGTGGCCCTGAGCTCGCAGCCCCAGTACAGTTCTCCTCCATTTCCTCCCTTCTTGTCAGCGCTGGAGTCAGGGGCTCTGGTCTGCAAGGAGAGGGCGGCACAGTAGGTGTGAAAGGGCTGGCAAACAGCAAGAATGTTTCTTTAAACCAAAACAAATACGGGAGAAGAAACCGGATGTAACCCTTCTGCCAGGAGTCGGCAGCAACAAGGGCTAGGTTCAGGGTTCCTCTTAACAATACAAAACAGAACTGGCTTGAGCCCCCACCCAGTAATCTGGGAAAACTACACAGCAGCCTTGGGTGCTTCCAAGAGGCAATGCTTCCCCTCTCGCAAGCACTGAGTGGGGAAAGGAACCCAGCATTAATCTGGAAAACACCACAACCACCATTCAAAAGCATGTGACCCATGAGCAAACACCCCCCGCCCAGAGTACATTGGGCAGTGTCCTTTGCCTCAGTTTCTCAGTTCCTTTAACACATCAGTTCCCTCTCCCTCCACTGCACCCACCTCACAGTTCCTGCCCTTGCTCAGCGAGGACCCAGGTTCAGAGGCAAATTCACATGAGTTCACCTCCAACCCCGGAGAAATCGAGCAACACCTCAGCTACTGTGGCCACTGGCTCACAGTTGCTGCCATTCAGCCAGCATTGCTGCCAACTCCTGCCATCATAGCCCCTGCTCCACCATTTGCTCCGCTGCCATTAGCCATTGGGCCATTGCTGCTCTGTCGCACCCTCGGCAAGGCTATGTCTTGAGGTCCCACCACTTAACCGAGCTCTCAGTGATTTCAGCAGTTAGCGCAGAACCTCACTACTAGTACAGGCTAGACAATCTCATTCACTGAAACACTGCCCCCGGGGACATCTAAGGCTCAGCACTTAAAAACGCAGTTATGTATATGGAGATATACCTATCTCATAGAAGTGGAAGGGACCCCGAAAGGTCATCAAGTCCAGCCCCCTGCCTTCACTAGCAGGACCAAGTACTGATTTTGCCCCAGATCCCTAAGTGGCCCCCTCAAGGATTGATCTCACAACCCTGGGTTTAGCAGGCCAATGCTCAAAGCAGTTATCAGTGATCTCAGCTCTAGCAATCATCAAACCAAACAAGGACTCTCAACTGAGCGTAATCACATGTGCTTTTAAACAGCAGCATAGATGCCAACTTTCCCTCTGCCCGGTGGGTGCTCGACCCCCCTGACTCTGGCTCCACCCCTGCCTCACCTCTTTTCGCCCCTGCCCCACCCTCACCCCACCCTGATTCTACTTCCTTCCCTCAAGTCCCTACCCCTGCCCCGCCTCTTCTCCCCCGCCACGTCCCCACTCCCACCTAGTGTGCCACCAAACAGCTGTTAGGCGATGGGTGGGAAGTGCTGGGAGAGGGGGAGGAGCAGGGATGCAGGCATGCCCAGGGGTGGAGGAGGGGGAGTTTGGCTGCCAGGGGGTTTAGAGCACCCAGTAATTTTTCCCTATGAGTTCTCTAGCACGGGCACACCCATGGAGTCAGCACCTATGAACAGTAGGAAAAAAGAGAACTATGACAAAAGCCACATCACCAGCCAAAAACACTTGTCACCATCTTTTTTCTCTGTCACTGGCATGTAGCATCCCTACCTCCTGCTTAGCAAGTGCAGTTCAGTTGAGGGTGACTGCCTGACTCAGGGCCGGCTAAGCGTGGTTCTGCTGCCCTTTACTCATGCAGTAAGAATAACAACTTGTCATTAGCCCTGCACTAGAGTGACTGGTATCCCAACACCAGCCAAAATAGTCACCAGGGCAAAGCAGCCCCACTTGCTGAGCAGCTGGGCAGAGTGGGCGTGTCTATGCAAACCCGGTCTGCTCCCAAAGGATTCCCCCAGCTCATCGCTAGATGGCAGGGGAGAGCTCACTCAGACCCCGCTGACACAGATTGCAGTGAAGTGATAGACTTTCAAGGATGACAAAATATTTTCCCAGCAGCGTAACTGGATTCCCATAACTGTGACAAACCTCTTTCACTTTCATTTTATTCTCTCTTGGACACAGAGGCTGCTCTGCTCAGATCAGGCATGCCCCTATAAATGTTTCCCAGGGTATGCACATGTATGGTGTGAGCCAGGGAGATCACAGGTGTCACCACCAACCCCTGTGGAGCCATCCCTGCTTCAGCCACTGGGCCCCACACATCACCCCGCCAAGTCCACGGTACTCTTAGCCCCCGCTGGGTAGCAGAGAAAGCTGGATGGGTCCATCCTGAGTGGCACCGCAACCTCCATGTGCCAGGTCACAATGCCACTTTGTTTGGGGGCCCTCTCAAACAAGGATGTGGGGCAAACTGCCCCTTTTGCCCTTGCCCCCCAGTGGCCCTGCTGCCAATGATATGCATCGTGCTTAACGTGCATACAGCTGCAAGCACTGTGGCTCACATGTGCAATGCACCATGTAGGCTGAAACCAGAGGCCTGAATACAGCAGGGTATGCTGGGTGTTGCTGTGAGGAAGCAGCTGTTGGACATTCTGCCTGTCAGAGCTCAGGGCTGGGTTCACCTGCACCTCTGCACCATGGGGGCTGCATTGCCGGGGGATAACCCGGAGCTCAGCAGCTGCAGTACCCACCATGCCCTGGTCCAGTGTAGCAGGGAGGGGAAGTTCCCCGAGAAGGCGGGAGAGCTGGCCTGGGTGGTGCTGGAGGGACTCGGGGCAGGGGCACCGGAACAGGGGTGGCCAGGGGGCCAGGGCCCTCACACATTTTATTGGCCATAAGGGGACCGGTGCTGGGAGGGGGCAGAGAGGAATGAGTGGAGGGGGGGCCTCATGGTAAGGGTGAGGGATCAGGGGGAAGGGGCAGCATGGAGGCAGGGCCTCTGGGAGAAGGGGTGGCATGAGGGCGGGGCCTCTGGGGATGGGGCGGTGTGGGGGTGGGAGCTCAGGGAGAAGGGGCGACACAGCGGTTTAGGTGCTGCCTTTAGTGACCTTCTGCCGTTCCTGCTCGGGGTCACCACAGATCCCACATCATCGCGCAGTCTCATCTTAGCCATGCTTTGGGCTGTTGCTATCACAACTCTGTCCCCTCCCCGGGCAGTGTGGGAGCTCTCGGTTCAAATACACTCAGTTCCACCTCCTGCCCTTCCTTTGGCTCCGTGTTACACTTCCTCACAACAGTGGCTCTGTGGAGCCTGTCTATGGGGGTCCAGCCACCTCCCGCTGCCTCTCCCCCACCAGGCACACTGTGAGATGTCAGCCCAGGGCTCAGTTCAACCTGACTGTGATAAGCAGAGGGGTGAGGTTACATATCAGGTCCTTTCCCCAGGCAAAACTAAACACACTGACCCTGTAAACTTCGTAATACCATGGCAGCGTAACCCCAAGAACCCCTTTATGCCAACTGGCAAAGACAGTCAACACATCATTGTCAGAATATGTAGCCAAACGGGTGGGTGTGCCCGTGCAAACGAGATCAGCTCCTGAAGTCCTTTTCCACAGCTCACCAGTAGATGTCAGGGGAGAGCTCATTCAGACTCTGCTTACACTAGAAAAACACGAGAAGAACAACAGCAGTATCCGCACATGTGTACTAACCAATCCACAGGGCTGCGGGTTTGCCTTAAGGTGAGATAGGCATTAAGGTTGTCATCGTCCTGCCATTGTGAGGTTGCCAGAAGCTGAGGTTTGTTTCCTTTTTATGCCCCTATTCCTTACACCCACCTATTTCTGAGACCACATTCAATTAAGTCTTGGCCTCTTGGCCACATGTGTCATTCCTGCTGGACATTTGGGGTTACAGTTATTGTTGTACACAGTTGCACAGACTGATAGTTTTCTGTACAATGTGGTTGACGAAGGCTGGCTAAATAAAGCCTCTGTGGTCTAGACCAGGGGTAGTCAATAGGAGGACTGCGGGCCGAATCTGGACTGCCAGACGCTTTTGAATGGACCCCAAAATCTTTTTATTTACTTATTATCATTATTATTATTTTTGTATTTTCTCTGGAGTCTGGACCTTGACTATACCTTGACCAAGCAATGTGGACCTTGACAAAAAATAATTGATGACCCCTGGTCTAGGCAGTCGATCACAAGTTATCTATTGTTAAATCTGCTAAGCGAAGGTTACTTACTAACCTTGGCATAATGTGGCCTTGTGCTAGCTATTACCACTGCTAGCTAAATACTAGTCATCAGGCCCATTGCAAGCCTATTATAAAACAATCTTTACGTTTCTTCGCTGACTCCTGTTGCGTTTATTGCTTTAATTTCATTTCCGCTAATTGAGCAAGCATCTTAACACTTACTAAGATATAAATGACCACCTGAGCTCAGGTCAGGGGACAAAGGTTAACACAACACCATAGGTTGCCTTGGGAAAGTTGTGTTTACCACCGAATAGAAAATGGAGCTTGTCATTTGATACAGATACAGCCCACCCCACCACAGGCGGCGTTTGGGGATGTGTCATCTTCCCAATGGAACATCTTGCTGCTTGGTGTATAAGATTTATGTGAGATTATTACCTTAAGCCTCTGCCATAAAGAGGAGATGGTAGAAAAGTCAGCAGCTTTCCCAGCATGCATTGCTCCTATTGTGTGTGAGTAGAGCTGGGCTGAAGTGAGAGTCCAGCTGCAGGTGAGAAACTCAGACAGCCCATGGAGTCTGTGGCAATAGGTTTGGGCTGATCTCTGGGCCAGACCTCCAGCTGACGTAAATTGGCCCATTGACTCCAATGGAGCAGGACCAGTTTACTGCAGCTGGGGATCCGGCCCTTTGACTACAATGGAGCTATGGCCAATTGATATCAGTGGTGACCTGGACACTTTGTATTTATGTGAACAAAATAATTAATTCTGTTCTTTGTTTAGAAGTGACTCTCCTCAGGACAGTTTTTAGTATTATGAAGTTTTATTAGATTTCACAGCACTCAGAATGTACGTGCCTTTGTCCGGGACAGACACAAGGGCACCCAGGGACTTAGCATCTTCCTGTAGATATGACAGGTGATGTGGGGAGAAATGTCAGGGGCGAATCAACATTGCTACAGACAGCAGAAATATCAAACTTTGCCCCTCCTTAACCCCATCCCTGCTGCTATTTCCAATGTGGTTCTGTCCCTCTAGCTCAGGGGTCGGCAACCTTTCAGAAGTGCTGTGCCGAGTCTTCATTTATTCACTCTAATTTCAGGTTTCACGTGCCAGTCATACATTTTAACATTTTTAGAAGGTCTCTTTCTATAATTCTATAATATATAACTAAACCATTGTTGTATGTAAAGTAAATAAGGTTTCAAAATGTTTAAGAAGCTTCATTTAAAATTAAATTAAAATGCAGAGCCCCCCGGACCGGTGGCCAGGACCCGGGCAGTGTGAGTGCCACTGAAAATCAGCTCACGTGCCGCCTTCGGCACGTGTACCATAGGTTGCCTACCCCTGCTCTAGCTGGTGTAGGTCTCAGGCTGTCTGTATTGTGCATTGCGGGGGTTTAGCTGGTGTAGGTCTCAGGCTGTCCGTATTGTGCATTGCGGGGGTTTAGCTGGTGTAGGTCTCAGGCTGTCTGGATGGTGCATTGCCGGGGTTTAGCTGGTGTAGCTCTCAGGCTGTCCGGATGGTGCATTGCGGGGGTTTAGCTGGTGTAGGTCTCAGGTTGTGGGGATGGTGCATTGTGGGGGTTTAGCTGGTGTAGGTCTCAGGCTGTCTGGATGGTGCCTTGCAGGTTTAAAACAAACAAAAGGAAGTTTTTTTTTCACACAACGCACAGTGGATGGATCATGTGACGATGACCTGTTCTGTTCATTCCCTCTTGGGCACCTGGCACTGGCCACTGTCGGAAGACAGGATACTGGGCTAGATGGACCTTTGGTCTTACCCAGTATGGCCGTTCTTATGTTTCCCATCAGCTCCAGAATAGGGCTGCGTAGTCCCAGATCCAGGGCTGGCAACTGGTGCTCAAAACCCTCCCACAGCCCTTCCTGACCCCTCCCATGTCGACATATGAAAATGCCTGGCTCCAGCTCCCGGGAATGGGACACTTGGAGCAGCTGTGGGGTATAGGAATTTTCCTGCGTGTGCCTATGACCAGACTGTCAACAGCAGGGCTCGGCTCTGGCACCTTGACTCAACCTCAGCAGCACCTTGCTCTGCAAGGGCCCCCATTGGGAGTAACTTGCAGAGCGTGGCCAGAATGACCAGAGGAGCCCAGAACCCACAGTCAGGGCCAGTTTGTGAGAACAGCTGGGAGCATGTTGAGTGCTGAACCCATTTGGAAATCTAGCTCCATCTGTGGGTGCTGGGCCCCTGGAATTGTGATGCTGAGGATCTAGTCACTCAGGAGGTGAAGCTCCCTCCTCAGAGGCCAAAATACCATGTAGGTTATATTTCATAGAATCATAAAAGATTAGGGTTGGAAGGGACCTCAGGAGGTCATCTAGTCCAACCCCCTGCTCAAAGCAGGACCAACCCCAACTAAATCAAATTTTGGGAGCTTCGGTGGGGTTCTTGGGACTCATTCTGACTCTGTGCACAGGGGGAATTTCATCCAATGCGGCTAAGAGTGATCAGATCAGGCCCAAATGCAGAATCAGGCCCTCTGGTCTTCCCACCAGTCATCTTTACTGCTTGTCACCTGGCTTTCGAATGGTTCTGCTGCTGAGTTACTACTCAGGTTCTTGGCACAGCCGAGGCACTGAGCGGTGATTGTTTCCCATGGGTTCTCTGGTGACCTTCTTTCTGTGGCCCTGAGCCCATTATTTGCTTTGTTCAGGAACAGCTATACAAGTTGATTTTTTTCCCCTGGACAAAACAAAATAATAATCTGAACAGAAAAGATGGGGGGGGGGGGAATCCACTGAAAATTTGCCCTCTGCAGGTCCTGTATTCTACATGAAGAGCATTCCAAGGCACGGTGGTGTCTCCCTCTCGTTTGGGATTTCTGAGACAGGAACACCCATTTGCAGGCATGTTACTGGGTCAGCTTGTGAGGTGGCTGTGGCTGTGGAGTGTAGCCGGGAGGAGAACTTCTCTCTTCAATTAATACTCTAAGGGCAGCTTTGCTGTGATTGGACATAGTGGCAGAAATTTGAAAGCTATGTAAGGTAACAACAAGGGGTAGTTGTGTTTCTCCCAAGTTGGTCCTTTTGATAGGTTCTGGACAGAGGCCTGTGGCCACGCATACTGTGGTAGAGACTCTCCAATTCCCTGCAGCTCATTCTGCCCTTGCGGATTTCCAGTGCATACTGGAGGCGGTGCACATTGTTGTCAAAGGGGTTGGAGAACATGAGGATAAATGAGAACCCGTCCCACTCATACGCGAGAGCCCCTGCAACTCCCCAGGCACTGAGGTTCCTTTTCACAAACACACAGGTCTCCTTGCAGCCAGGGCTGATGGCTGGTGCAGGGGGGATGAAGGTGTGACCGCTGTAACAGAAAAAGCTGTGGGGAGACAAGAATTCTGTTTGTGACAGTGCATCCTCAGCAGGAGGTTATTAGAATCAACCATGAGTTAACAAAGCAGAGACGGTGTTTAGTCACCTGATTGCAGCATTGACAGTGTTGCCAACTCTCACAATTTTATCATCAGTTTTATGAATCTGGGTATTTGTCTTCAAGCTCAGCTGCTGGAATCTCAGCTTTCATTTGTTTACAAAAAAAGTCTAATTGTAGTGGGATTGGGTAGTATCCCTTTAAATAGTTTGTGAGCCCTCTCGTGGTGCTCACTGTGTTTGGTATTTTAGAAGTCACCCAAAACTAGTCAGAGCTGTAGTTGGTGGGTAGCTGGGCCTGTAAAGCTGGCAAACAGAGTTGCTAAACAGAGTTATCAGGGACTCCACTGCTCTGTGGTTTCTTTGTATTTTTACTATTGGGCAAGGCACATAGACACAGCACTAGCCTCTGGGGTGGAGACAAAAGCTGGGAAACATGACCATAAAACCAAAGAAAAAGCCCCCAACGTTCATTCTTTCAGTGTTTCCATGTCTGGCAATTCCCTGGCAGAGAGGTGGGTTTGGCCCCTGCGGGCACCCATCTGACGATGATGTGAAATGCTCATGCTATTCTATTCCATTCTATTCTAAATAGGTTCTTATATATAGGTTCCCCTGAGTATCTGGCTCAGGGGACACTGCCTCTGATTGGCTATCCAATGTTGATAACAGTCAGCTGCATGCATGTGTTCCCTCTGTGTGCTGCCCCGGTTCTGCACAGCTCGCTGGCACAGCAGACCCCGAGAGAACCCCCAGTGACCACAGACTCCAATAAGGTATGAAGGCACCCGGCCAGGTTTATTGTCAAACGAAGCACAGTAATAGTTTCCAGCAGACTCTACAGGTCATACTATGAATGTGTGCCCCCTGACAATGGATACAGCTCAGTCAGTCATAGGCGCCGACTCCGTGGGTGCTCCGGGGCTGGAGCACCCACAGGGAAAAATTGGTGGGTGCTCTGCACCCACCAGCAGCTCCCCTTCCTGCCCCAACCCCCGGCCCTAGCTCACCTCTGCTCCGCCTCCACCTCCTCCCCTGAGCACGCCGGTGCTCCGCTTCTCCCCCCCCTCCCAGCGCTTCCTGCCGTGAAACAGCTGATTCATGGCGGCAAGTGCTGGGAGGGAGTAGGGAGGAGGAGGAACGTGGTGCGCTCGGGGAAGAGGCAGGGCTGGGGCGGGGATTTGGGGAAGGGGTCCAATAGGGGCAGGGAGGGGGCGGAGTTGGGGTGGGGACTTTGGGGAAGGGGTTGGGATGGGGGCAGGGACAGGGACAGGGGCAGGAGGGGGGCGGGGTGGAGGCGGGGCGGGGCCGGGGGCAAGCACCCACCGGCGCCTGGGAAAGTTGGCGCCTATGCAGTCAGTGGTGGGACACTCCACTGCCCCCTAGGCTGGACAAAGATGTCCACTCAGGGATGCATTCTTATACACAGGTACAAACAAGTTACACATCATGCCTGATGCATTGAGGTACAACCCCATTACGCGTTAGGGTGCTGCCTCTCTCCTGGTACATGTTGGTTCAAACAAACAAGTCTATCCATCATATTATCCTTTTGACCCTATCTTTAGGATGGGTCAGCCTGTTCCCCATTATCTCTGTGGCATGTGTTCGTACCAGAATGTTCCGGTGCCATCCTGGCACATGTTCATCCTATTAGTACTTGATACTGGCACATGTTCATCCTATTAGTACTTGATACAGATATGTATATACTGCAATTAGCAGCCTTCTTCTTGCCAACTTCTGTGAGCAGAGCCTGCCGCTGGCTCACAGCTTAACTCTGTTTTATGTTAGCAAAGTCTTGACCATTACTTTAGTTCAGGCCTCATACCAGGCCTCTGATACCAAGGGTTTATGTTTCAGGGCCTCATCTTACTACAGCATTATGATATTTTCTGTCTTGTTATCTATCCCTTTCCTCATGGCTCCTAAAATTCTCTTCGCTTTTTTGATTGTCACTGCATATTTAGTGGAAGTTTTCAGAGAACAATTGATGATGACTCCTAAATCTCTTTTTTGAGTGGTAACAACTAATTTAGACCCAGTTGGGATTATGTTTTCCAATAAGCATTACTTTGCATTTATCAACATTGAATTTCATCTGCCCAATCACCGAGTTTTGTGGGATCCTTTTGTAACTCTTCACAGTCAGCTTAATTATGTATCATCTGCAAATTTTGCCACCTCACTGTTCACCCCCTTTTCCAGACCATTTATGAATATGTTGAACAGCACTGGTCTCAATACAGAAGTAACCTGAATGGGCTCAGTTTACCAAGCAATCCAGATCCCTCTCTATGGCTGCCCTGTCCTCATCATTAGTTACCACTCTGTCAATTTTTGTGTCATCCACCAGAAACACCCCTATTCAGTGTTGATTCCTCACTTGACAACTACTTTTTGAGATCTGTCAGTTAGCCAGCTCTTAATCCATTTATGTTTTACTGGTATTGTATAGTGCTGATGTGTTAATTTAGCTCATAATTTGTCTAATTTTGCAGAGTTAGGCCTATTGAAGCACCACACACACTAAATCTGAAGCACCATGTATATATATATTACTGGTTGGGATTGTCCTCTGTTTGCCTATAATGCCTGCTGTTGTTTGTCTCTACTGTATTCAGGGAAACAGGACTTTGTAGATTTATTGTGAACAAACAAGGTCACATCTGGTGAGAGAGATTAGGCAGCTCAAGCTGGGAAGGGGGTTTGGGATCCACCCGAAGGGGCAGCTGGAAAAAGCTGTTAGAGAAGGAGAAGAATCGAGATGGTGAGCTAGCGGATGAACCGGAACTGGGGTAAGTGGAAGGTGAGAATATAAAAGAAGAACAGGAGAATAGAAGGAGGGGACAGGGAAGTGAGAAGGAGGAAAGAAGGTAAATAGGAAAGGTTTTAGGTCAGGAGAAGCGGGGCAGGGGGTGGGGGGAAAGACCTAGGTACGTGAGCAGGTTCTATTAGAGGAGGGAAGTAGAGGGAAATAAAATCTACAGACGGACCAGAGAATGACTATCAAGGGGAAAAAACCTGAAAGAAATTTAATTCATGAAAAAGGGAATTGATAAAAAAGCTGTGTGAGATGAAACCAGATCCTGAAAACAGTAAATGAAAGACCCACGGCACAACGGCCATAAAGCAGTGATTCTCAACAAAGGGTACGTGTACCCCGGGGATACACAGAGGTCTTCCAGGGGGTACATCTAGCTATTTGCCTAGTTTTACAACAGGCTATATAAAAAGCACTAGCGAAGTCAGTACAAACTAAAATTTCATACAGACAATTACTTGTTTATACTGCTCTATATACTATACACTGAAATGTAAGTACAATATTTATATTTTATTTTATAATTATATGGCAAAAAGGAGAAAGTTAGCCCGTTAGAAACAGGTGTAATGGACAAACTACAAACCTTGGGGAGTGGAGGGCCACTGTAGTTTTGTTGGTTATCTCGACTCCCACACATCTGGAATGCATCACACCTCTAAGAATCTCTTCGATGTCTTTGCCCCTTTCCATCTCGGAAGATAGCAGCAGCTCTGAGAAAAAAAATGTATCGAGCAGATTGTCAGTGAGCATTGGCTGAGCCTCTCGCAAAGCATGTCTGGGCAGACCAGAGTAATGACTGCCCACATACCATGTTTGCTAATGAGAGGTACAGGACTGCCCTGTGCAATTACATCTCCACCCGGTATCCTACTCCCATCTGTTTCTGATGTGGAGAGCTCTTTGGACAGGAATCTAGCACAGAGTCAGAGCTCCTCAGCTTTCGCAAGGTGTGAAACGTGTTCTGGTGAAGCATATTAGCAAAGGGGTTTAATAGGCTAGCTGTACTGCACAGGAATAGGGAGAGCACTGCCGGGGCATTCACTGTGTTCTGCGTTCCAGAGCCCAGCTGGAGCAGCAGGGTGTATGTGACAGGCTTGGCCTGTTGCATATAATTAGTAAACCCAGTTACTTGGGACCCACCATGCCTGTGTCGTTCCCTTGCACTAAAGAGCAAAAGACACAAGAATTGATGATGGGGACGGGATCCTAATCCAGGAACACGGGGGAAGTACATACGCCTCTGGGAGTGAAACTGCAGCCTGCAGCCCCTGGACTCTGAGGGACCTGCTCAGCTAGGGGAAAACAAGGCTGTTTGGGGAAAATGAGCTCATCTCCGAGCTCAGCAGAGGCCAGGCCCACCCAACTAGAGAGGCTGGAAATGTGTAGAATGGCTCATGGGATCAGTGATGAGAACACGGTGGTCGTTATACTGAGTGAAACAGGCATTAAAACCTCTAACTTGCTGCGGAGCCCGAGAGCCCCCCATTGAACCAGCAGACAAAACATTCATTGAAATTCTGGAAATTCTATCAAGTTGCCTCTCCCCAAAGCCACCGGGAGTTGCAGAGAATTTCCACTTTTATACATGGAGTCAAAAAGAAAATGAAATCATTCCTGAATTTGTAGCTGAACCAAGGAAATTAACAGAGCATTGCGAGTGTGGAGAAGGTTCAAATGATGGATTATGAGACCGTAGGGTTGCCAATTTTGGCTGGACGTATTCCTGGAGCTTTCATCACGACATAATCTTTAAATAATGATTAATCTTTAACTCCTGGTGACTCCAGGACAATCCTAAAGAAAATGAAGCAACCCAAGAATGATTATTGACCGAGGCTGATTTGACCCTAAAATGTGCACTGGAAATTGATGCATCAATGGAGGCACCTACTAAAGATGCCAGGAAGTGGCAACAGCATCATGTACAACAAATGAAGCAGTGGCTTAAGAAGAAACACAACATGGCGAACACTCAAAGACTGTGCTTTCCTTGTAGCAAACAGTCTCACGATGCAAACGACTGTTGGTTCAAGGTCACAAGCTGTGGAAACTGCAACTAATTGGGGCAGACACTACAAATGCAGAGGATAGTGCAAAATGCACAATCCCTGTGTCGTGAGGGCACTCCAGAGGATTTTAGATTGATCAGTGTCATATGTGTTTTCCACACAGAATGCTGTAGCATCTACAGTTGGCTGGGAAGTTTATGTCAAACCAGTGTTCTCTCAGAAAGTGCCATTTGGACAAAACCAATATTTTGCACAAACTCATTTAGATTTTGATTAAATTTCATTTAAAAAAAAATTGGGGAAAAAATTTCAAAACACCCCGTTTCAACATTTTCATAATTAACCGTTTTGATTTTTCCTTGTAAAATGACTTTTCCTTTCTAAATCTAATTCATTTTATATTAAAAATTTAAAAAAATATGGTCAAAACTGAAATGAAAGGTTTTGAATTTATCAAAATGAAACATTTTGAATGTTATTTTCAGAATTTCGTTTAGCAACAAAAACATTTAAATGTTGCCCCAAATCAGGACAAGGGTTTTGTTTTGTTTTGAAATCTCAGCATTTTTTCTTAGGATGTAAAATCCATTTTCTGACTAGCCCTAGCAGCCTCTCTATAAATCTGTTTAATTTAGAAGACAATAAAAAAGTGTTATTTGGATTCCTTTGCAAGCAGAAGGAGAAAGACTGAAAATAGCTTTTATCAGACACGCTGCTGGGTCTGTTCTCTCCAAGCAGGAGGATCAGAGATGATTTAAGGAGGTGAAGTTGCACAACACCTCACTGCTGCTAAAAACACACATGGGGAACTCCTCGCGCTACTACAGTGGAGGTAACCCGGGACTGTACGCGACATCTGCTAAACCTCCCTGTCGTGACGTGAGCAATTCCTGCATCCCTTGGGAGAGGGTGGCTCAGAGACCTTCAGATGGCCTGGCGAAGCCTCACATTCTGGCAGGCTTCCAAAACATAACCGATGAACTCCAGCCTCAAACAACTCCCCACGGTTAACCCAGGTTTGATTTTCTCCTGAAGGAGCCGGTTAGTGATGCCACCAGTCCAGTTTTCACCCGGACAGTACCAGTTTTGGCTTGTGTGTCCAGGTGCCACTTAACAAGCCCTGATGTCTGGTTTTTTTATCTGGGTGGGAAGAGGAGGAGCAGGGGTGGGGTCTTAGGGGAAGAGGTGGGTCAGGGGCAGGGCCTTAGGGGAAGAGGTGGGGCAGGAGTCAGGTTACCAGCCATTAGAAAGGTGGCAACCCTAGAGCTGGTCGGCCCAGTACCTGCAGTTTCAATTTCAGCTTCACTAGGCCTCTGCACTCACTCTCCAGCCCACTGTGCTCCTAGGGAGAGGCCCAGGGATGTGGGGGGCAGGGGGTGAGCGGGTGTTAGGGGGAGGTCTGGAGATATGGGGTGAGCAGGTGTTAGGGGGAGGTCTGGGGATGTAGGCGGCATGGGGTGAGCGGGTGTTAGGGGGAGGTCTGGGGATGTAGGGGGGCAGGGGGCAGAGGCTGGCTGTTAAGGGGGGGTCTAGGGATGGGGGGGCAGGGGGCAGAGGGTGTATGGGGAAGGTCTGGGGATGGGGATGAAGGGCATTCATGGGTGTTAGGAGGAGGTCTGGGGATGGGGGCAGGGGGCAGAGGGTGTTGGGGGAGGTCTGGGGATGTGGGGGGCAGGGAGTGAGTGGGTGTTAGGGGGAGGTCTGGGGATGGGGGGCAGGAGGTGTTAGGGGGAGAGCCGGGGATGTGAGGATAGGTCTCGCTGGGGGTAACCGGGCATGCTAAAGGGAGCCCCATTTTATACTCTCCAGTACATCACCCCCCTGGGGTGGAATCCTGGCCCAGTGTAGTCACGGTGAGTTGCAATGGGGGCAGGAATTCAGCCCATCTGGGAAAAGCTGCTCCACGGACGGCAGTGCCCGTGCTCAGACACACAGACTGCTCCCTGCGCTTGGCTGGTTACCAGTCTCCTGGGAGCGGCCGGGGGACCCGGTGGAAAGCTGCACACAGAGAACAGCACATTATAAGAACCCCAGGGAATGCGAGCGGCAGGGTTGGTCTCCAGGAGCACTCGGATGTTTCCCATGAAGAGGTTACTGGGGACTTCACATCGGCCATTCAAGCTGCCCTTACAGGGTTGTTACTGGGCCACATTTGGAGCCTAACGTCAGTCGTGGGAGTGGGGATTTTAGCCCTGCTTTAAGTGGAACAATAAGGATGGAGTCGCTAGCAGCACCTCGGTAGGACAGAGCCTGTGTAGGACAGCACCTCGGTAGGACTGTGGTGACTGCGTAGCTAGAGAGACAGAAACGGTACCTAGATAGACTTGGCAGAATTCCAGTTTTTTTTTAATTTCGATGGATAATATCGATGTTTATTTTTAAGTGGGTTTTTTTTATCAATTTAAATTTTCACAGTTGCAGGAAATTATGGAGGTGTCAGACAATAATTATTTAACAACAGTCAAGACCGAGATTCAAAAAGTTAAAGCTCCGTAGCCTCTATAGCACAAATCGTCAACATTAGCTACCAAAATATACAAAGTTGCCTCTAATCAAATTCCAACTATTTCTCAAGCAGCATTTTTCTTAGTCTGCCTAGCAGTAAATGTTGCTTATTATTGAGGGAAATATTGTTTCGTCGGTTTGTGTGTGCACACAGTGAAATCAACATTTGTTGACATTCCCTGATTAAAATCTCATCCTTACAAGCCTACACAAAGACAGCAGCTGTGGACTCACTCGGAAAGCATTGCTGAGGGGCAATGGGAACCTACTTACCTGGGACTGTAGCAGATCAACAGCCTCCTTCTTGTGAGTTACTTGGGGGTTTCCAGATTCAATCTGTGCCTCAGAGGTTGTGGCTGTTGCTGTTTTTATTGGAAGGCAGAGCCCAGCCCTGGTGTTTAATCAGCTGTAGGCCTGTCTATCCAAATCACAAGGCAAAGGGAGGAAACTCCGCCAGCATTTACGGGAAATGAGCGGGTGGGAGAGGTGCAGGATACATTGATGTTATTCTGATGTGACCTTGACTGTGCTGACCAGCCACATGAAGGTGCCACAGCCAAATGGGAAAGGGGCAGCAGTCTTTAAACCGGGCCACTCGAGGAGCAGTGATGATGATGATGATGATGATAAAAAGATGAAGAGCAAAGGCTGGAGAGTTCAATAGGGCTTTTCAGGTCAAAGGATGCCAAAACATTTACAGATGTAACAAACAGAAATAGAAAATATCCACAGCGATAATGTTGTCCAGTAGGGAGTGCAGCCACCTCTGGGGTGACACGTGGACACAGGGCCATGGAGAATCATGAGTCTAGAACCAAGAGACTTTCTAGAGTCTGCCACGTCTTCTGAGAACTTTCTAGATTATGTCAGGCTGGTAGGGAGCTTTATAAAGCCCACGAGAACTCCGGGAAGGGTCACCAGAGCTGGTGTGTGTGCAAAAGGGAATCTTGAGTTTCTCCATTAGGCAATATAAGGGTTATAATGAATATAAACATAAACATTGAAAATACAAGTATTCTCTTTACTGATCTGATATTAGAAAATTGATGCAAGAGTTATTTCAGGGCCTACATCAACCAACTTCCCATAGCCACAGTGCTAGGAACATATCCTGAGGTGTCTGAAGTTAGAGACAGGCATCTGCTTAGAACCGTCATGGTAGCACTCCAAAAAATGCAGTTTATCACTTTGACTTCAAAAACACATACTGTCTCCAAAACCAGAACAAAAGACTGAAGAGAAATGGATGTGCTGCTGCATCAGATGAATAACTGACCCATCTGAGACAACATGGGCCACATGCAATGAACTGAATTTTAAAAATTCATCAACAGAACTTTTAGAAACTCAGTACGAATCCCTCCTGGGATGCGTAAGCTACAATGTGTTGGCTTTGCTGGGCTCCCTGCCTTCTATGTTTGATCCCTCTTATCTAACCCTTACATAAAGATATCAACAATGCTGTTCATCTTTAATTAACAACTCTAATACTTGCTTTCGAACAACAAACATGCAATAAAAACATAAAAATCCCTGGGGCTGTTACAACTTCCCCTCCAATTATTCTCACAGGACAACACATTGATTTGGGTGTTTTGCTGAGCAAAGCAAGGCCCTACACTCAACTGGCTGAGGTCTCCTGCTAGCCAGAGTGCCCGTAGGAAGGGAGCCCCGCTCCTGGGAATCCCTGTAAGTCCTCGGGATCATGGGTAGAGGAGTCCGGGGCACCCCTGCCAGGGCTGTGTGAGGGTAAAGAGATCTGATGTTGAGAGGTGCTCAGATACCGTGATGATGAACAGCTTACTTGTCTTGCTTCATTTGTGTCTGTGTGTGTTGGGACTGCTGTTCTGGGGTGCAAAATGTGTTTCTATTCTGCAGCCCAGGCCACCTGTCAGCGCCGGCTCCAGGGTTTTTGCTGCCCCAGGCAGCAAAAAAAAAAAAAAAAAAAAAAAAGCCGCGATTGCGATCTGCGGCGGCAATTCGGTGGGAGGTCCTTCGCTCCGAGCGGGAGTGAGGGACCCTCCGCCGAATTGCCGCCGAATAGCTGGACGTGCCGCCCCTCTCCCGAGTGGCCGCCCCAAGCACCTGCTTGTTCAGCTGGTGCCTGGAGCCGGCCCTGCCACCTGTGCATCCTTCGGCTGTGTTTGAAATTTGCAGAGCTATTTGCAGACCCTGCAACTCTCTGATGCTGCTTGATTACCCTTGCTGCAGAACTGCTTAGGTCGTGGTGGCATTTCTATTTATCATGGACTCTTGGAGCCCAAGTCCTGCTTTGATGTGGCTGTGCCCAAGACACCTGGGTTCTCGGGAGGCTCAGATCCCTCTGCTCCAGCTAGAGGCAACAGGAGCTTCAGGGGCCCAGCACCTCAGGGTTGGTTGTCTCAGAAAAAGAGGCACTTCTTGTGTCATAGAATCATAGAATCATAGAACTTGAGATCAGAAGGGACCATTATGATCATCTAGTCTGACCTCCTGCATGATGCAGGCCACAAGAGTTGACCCACCCACCCCTGAAATAACTCTCACCCTTGACTCAGCTGTTGAAGTCCCCAAATCATGATTTGACGACTTCAAGCAGCAGGTAATCCTCTAGCAAGCGACCCCTGTCCATGTTGCACCAGTGTCTGATGGCTGCTCAGCGGCTCCTCACCCTGGAAAACGAGCTAGGACTTTTCAGCTTGGAAAAGAGGAGACTAAGGGGGGATATGATAGAGGTATATAAAATCATGAGTGATGTGGAGAAAGTAGATAAGGAAAAGTTATTTACTTATTCCCATAATACAAGAACTAGGGGTCACCAAATGAAATTAATAGGCAGCAGGTTTAAAACAAATAAAAGGAAGTTCTTCTTCACACAGCGCACAGTCAACTTGTGGAACTCCTTACCTGAGGAGGTTGTGAAGGCTAGGACTATAACAGCGTTTAAAAGAGAACTGGATAAATTCATGGAGGTTAAGTCCNGGGTGGAGCTGGATGACAGGAGAGAGATCACTTGATCATTACCTGTTAGGTTCACTCCCTCTGGGGCACCTGGCATTGGCCACTGTCGGTAGACAGGATACTGGGCTAGATGGACCTTTGGTCTGACCCAGTACGGCCGTTCTTATGTTCTTATGTTCATAGTCTCTGCCCCGTCTGCTCACAAAGGAAGTGGGACGAATGGAGGTAAGGGAGTGTTTGTTTTTCTGGTCGGTTTTTGGTTTCTTCTGCCCTTCTGCTTTCTGACTTTTTCCCATGGGAAAGTGCGAAAATACTTTTTTTTTTAATGTTACTTCCTCTCACTTCTTTATATTTTTCTTCCTTTTCTTTTTCTTCACTGGAAGAGGCAGAAAAATTTAAAAAAAAAAAAAGTGAGAGAAAGAGAAAGAACCCTCTCTCCCAAAAAAGAAATTAAGCAAATTTAAAATGAAACAAAACTTTATTTTCATTTTACTGTTGTTTTCCTCACCTCATGCGCACTGCTGGAGTTTAGGCTTAGAAACAAAGTTAACATTTTGTTGCTTAGAAATTATAGTACAAGACTGACATTTGGATTTTGCAAGGTTAAAATAATTAGTTTTACTGAACTTGTTTACAGTAAAGTTTTTTTAACTTTAGCATTTCGGTAATTCCTTTGGTGCTTTTTTTTTTTCAGTTTCTTCCTTGTTGAGATTAATTTGATTTGTAAGATTTTAAAAGTGAGTCTTGTAGCAGGGTTTTTTTTCCTTTCTGCACCTGCTTTTTATGTATTGAGTTTTTTACCGCTGTGACTTGCTAGTACAGCAGACTGTTTACACTTAAAGGGTAGTTTCCATCACCATCCTCCCTCTTTTGCACATTCAGTTTTGCAAAAGAATTGACTTTTTTTTTAGACCAAAAGAAGGGTAGAGAAAAAGAAACATTTAGATTCAGATTGTTATGAATAAAACACATTTATACTTGAAATATGGATAGCCACATTAACAGTTATTTTAGTCTTTGAAGTGACAATCAAATTACTTAACATAGTATAGTGTTACATTAAAAAAGTCCCTTTTTCATATCAGGTGGTGATTTTCACTCACAGAGACAATTCAACTACAGGAACTGAGTGTGTAACACGTACAGTGTAGATTTAACATAATTGTTAGTTTTAAGCAGCATGTAAATTTAAAGAACAGAACAAGGTTAACCATTACAAAATACATTTTCACAGAGATTTAACAGCACCCAGTACAATTCCACATTTTGAAAAATACACTACAAGATAATTATAACCCTAAGGCCAGTTCCTTTTAGAAAACAGCAGAATAGTTTTAGTAGCTGGAAATTGCTAAATTAGTCTTAATACACAAAAATCCAAAATTACAGTGGTCTTTAAGTACAAATAAATGACTGAATTTAGACACAGATACATAATAATGAGGTGTTAGACTGAAATCCTATTACTTAGTCCAATTATAAATGTTAAGAAAAAAAGTTTGTGCTTATCTCTGCTTCGCATATGCAGAATTAAAGAAAAGAAAGAAAACAAGCAAGTACCCATTAAGGAAATGTCAAAAAAGAAGGAATTCATAAAAATAGAAAGAGAAAAAGCAAAGCATTTTAATATAGCAGTAGGATATTTCAGTTGTTTTCTTAAGAGGTTACCTGTCCACATTTTGCATAATTTGTGGAAGCTTCCTGCTTTACCACAGCTGTTTGTTTCATAATTGTCTCGACCTCTCTTTGACCTTGTAACATTCTACTGGGTTTTCTGAGTATGCTGTAGCTGAAATTTTTACTGATCTTATCTCTTGCGTTTTATAAACTGCAAGAGAGGAAGCTTTTTCTGTTTCTAGAACCATCAAGCAGCTGCTTGAACACCTTTGTTTTCTTTTCCTGTTTACTTTTGTCTTCTGCCTCTGAGTTATACAAAGAAGAAGCATAACCCCAGAAGCATTTCTCAGACTTTGTGTTCCATGCAAATAAAATGCTCCTATGGTCAATTATATACTTACTACAAAGGACTCCATCATCCCATTCTCACCGGCCAACTTTATTTCTATTTCTTTATAATCAGGTGTTCCAGTACTTGCCATTTCTTAGCATTCCACTATCAGTACGGTTTTGAATCTCATATCTATTTCTTATGTGTATATATTTCCCCCAAAAGCACCTGCTGACAGATGTGCTGGGTGTGTTGCAAGATCCACTTATGTCTGTAAGCAGCTAGAATAAACCTCTGCTTTGCCACTGCTTTACTTGTGTTTTGTGATTTCACATTATCAGCCCAACCTGGTCTGCCTTTTTATTGTTTTTCCCCTTTTTGCAATGTTTTTATAATGTCATGGTACATGTAGGTACCTGTAACATAGAGAAAAGTAGGAGAGAAGTCTTGGAGGCCAAATTTAGGCTGCTAGGTGAGAGATTAAAGTCCCGGAACTCCGTGGTTGCAGTACAGAGAAGCACATAGTTCAGACAGAGAAATCCCTTGGGGGGACTTATTAAAGGGGACTCTCTCTATCCTAGTAAAGAGGAGAGTAGGGAAGTTGATAAAGTTCAGGTAGGAACTGAAGAGAGACAGTCAAATGAAAAAGAGTCCCATTCAATTACATCACAAGAAGGCAGACAACTAAATATTGACAAATTTTAAAAGTGCTTGTGTACAAATGCTAGAAGTTTAAATACTAAGATGGGTGACTTGAGTTCCTTGTATGAAGTGAGGATACTGGTACAATAGACATCACAAAAACTTGGTGGAATGATAACGAATGCGATATGGTAATATCAGCGTACAAAATATGTAGGAATGACAGAGTAGGTCGCCCTGGTGGGGAAGTGGCAGAATATGGGAAAGAAATCATAGAGTCAAATATAATAAAAATCTTAAATGAATCAAACAGTACCATAAAATCTCTATGGAGAGAAATTCCATGATTGAATGATAAGAGAATAGCAACTGGAATCTGCTTCCAACCACCTGACCAGGATGGTGAAAGTGACTGTGAAAGGCTCAGGGAGATTAGAGAGTCTACAAAAACAGAAAACCCAATAATAATGGGGGATTTCAACTATCCCCATATTGACTGGGTATATGTCACCTCAGGACAGGATGGAGGGATAACATTTCTTGGCACCGTTAATGACTGCTTCTTAGAGCAACTAGTCCTGGATCCCACAAGGAGAGAGGCAATTCTTGATTTAGTGCTAAGTAGAGCACAGGATCTGGTCCAAGAGGTCAATATATCACTCAGTAATAGCAACCATAATATATTTAAATTTAACATCCCTGTAAGGGGGAAAATATGAAAGGATCCCATAGCAGTAGCATTTAACATCCAAAAGGGGAACTACACAAAAATGAGGAAGTTAGTTAAAGGGAAATTAAAAGGAACAGTCACAAGGGATAAATGCCTGCAAACTGCACGTAGCCTATTTTAAAATGCCATAATAGAGGCTCAACAAAGTGTATACTCCAAATAAAAAAATACAATAAGAGGGCCAAAAAAATGCCACCAGGAGTAAACAACAATGCACAAGAAATGGTTAGAGGCAAAAAGGCATCCTTTAAAAATTGGAATTTAAATCCCACTGAGAAAAATAGAAAGGCAAGTCCAAAAAAGAATGTGTAGGGCAACCAGAAGCCTGGCAAACAATCAGTGGGGCCACTGCATGATTGAGGTGCTAAAGGAGCACTCAAGGAAGAAAAAGTCCGTTGCGGTGAAGCTAAATGATTTTTTTTTTTGCATTGGTCTTCACTGCGGAGAATGTGAGGAAGATTCCAAGACTTCAGCCATTCTTTTTAGGTGACAGATCTCTGGAACTGTCCCAGAATGCTGAAGGAACTCAAATATGAAATTCCAGAACTACTAACTACGTCATGTAAGCTACCACTTAAATCAGACTCTGTCCAGATGACTAGAGGGTAGCTAATGTAATACCTACCTTTTAAAATGGCTCCAGAGGTGAAACTAGCAATTACAGGCCAGTAAGCCTAACTTGAGTACCAGGCACTGTGGTTGGAAAATATAGTAAAGAACAAAATTGTCACACGCATAGATAAACACAATATGTTGGGGAAGAATCAACAAAACTTTTTAAAGGGCAATCATGCCTCACCAATCTATTAGAATTCTTTGAGGGGGCCAACACACATTTAGACAAGGGTGATCCAATGGGTATAGTGTACTTGAACTTTTATAAAGCCTTTGACAAGGTCCCTCAACAAAAGCTCTTAAAGTAATGGGAATGTCCTCTCATGGGCTGGTAACTGGTTAAAAAATACAAAACAAAGGGTAGGAATAAATGGTCAGTTTTCACATAGAAGAGAGGTAAATACCAGGGTCCCACAAGGATCTATACTTGTACCACTGCCGTTCAACATATTCCTAAATTATCTAGACCAGCGGTTCTCAAACTGTGGGTCAGGACCAGACATGCCAAACCCGCAAAAAAACCGCAGAATTTGGGCTTTATTTTGTCTTCATTGGCTTGTGAGTTGCTTGTTGGCTAGTTTTTGGCTTGTTTCTTGTTGCTTGTTTGGCTTGTAGCTTGTTGCTTCTTTTTTTTTTTATCATCTTCCGGCAAGCAGGGGCAAGGGGGGGAGAGAGTCAGGTGTGCACAGTGGGCCAACCACAGTAGGGTGACCAGACAGCAAGTGTGAAAAATCGGGGCAGGGGGTAATAGGCGTCTATATAAGAAAAAGACCCAAAAATCGGGACTGTCCCTATAAAATCAGGACATCTGGTCACCCTAAATCACAGTCCCTGACTGCATGCCGGGAGGATCTAGTCACATAGAGTGTTGGGGTTCTTAGGTATTGGCTTGTTTTGACCTTGTTTTGAAATGGGATTAGCTTAATTTACCACATGAAAGTTGGCAACTGTTGTCAGACCCCAAAGTTGGTCACGTCCCTGTTTTAATGGGTTCGCCAGAGCTGGTGTTAGACTTACTGGGGCCTGGGGCCAAAGCTGAAGCCTGAGCCCCACCGCCCGGGGCTGAAGCCTGAGAGCTGCAGCCCTGGGTGGCACGACTCAGGTATATAAGACAGAAAATATCACATTGCCTCTATATAAATCCATGGTACGCCCACACCTTGAATACTGCATGCAGATGTGGTCATCCCATCTCAAAAAACATATGTTGGAAATGGAAAAGGTTCAGAAAAGGGCAACAAAATTTATTATCGGTATGGAACAGCTTCAGTGCAAGGAAAGATTAAAAAGAAATGCATCTTGCATTGCCCAGCACCCTCCTCGACAATACAAGCTCATCAAAAGTCCGGCATTTATTAATAGAAAATGATATGCACAAATCCTGTTATCCCAAATGGAGTTTCCCAAACCCTTCAATGCAAACACTGGTTTAGATAAAACAATAAAACAAGCTCATTAACTACAAAAGGATAGACTTTAAGTGAACACAAGTAATGAGACACAAGTCAGAATTGGTTACAAGAAAAATAAAAGTAAAATGCAGCTAAAATGTAACTAATGCCTAACTTAACGAACTGGAATGAATTCAGAGCAAGCTCTCTCACCACATGTTCCAGCAGTCCAATGCTGCTCCCTTTGTTCTCCAGGTGTTGTGGGTGTCATGGGCAGAGAGAAAGGGAGGAATGATTTGGGGCATCTGCCCTTCCTTCTTATTGTCCTTTCCCTTCTCTGAGAAGCATCTCCAGCTGAGGTTCAGGAGACAAAAAGACTGTGTGGATGGAAATGCCAAGCTCTTTCTTTTTAAGCTGTAGATTTTTTTGGCTGCTCCCCAGACTTGGAATATTTCTTACTAACACCATGCAATGGAATCTTATAACGTTACATACAATGTTGCTACACACATTTTATCAGGACAATCATGGGCGGCAGGTATCATAGGCAGGGGAAGGCTGTGCCTCCCCAAACAGCCAGGCGTGGCCCTGCCCACACTCCACCCCCAGGCTCCCTCCAGCCTGCTGTTCCCTTCTGTGGCCGATAGGCTGGGGCAGGCAGGTTGGGGGATCGCGGTGCGCACAAGACCCCTGGGCTGGGGCCACGCCGTGCCACACCACCCGTCATCCCAGCGCTGGGACCGCGCTGGCCCCCCAGCGCTCCAGGGCTGGGGGTGTGCCGGTCGTGCCGCTCACCCACCCAGCACTGGGGCTGGGGATGCTCCAGACAGGCTGCCTGCGTGGCGCGCTGGGGCTGGGGGTTCGCGGGGTGGGGCTGGATTGTGGGCTCCAGCGGAGGAGGGGGGCAGAAGAGGTGGGGCCTTGGGAAGAGGGGGAGGGGCTGGGGGCTAGCCTCCCCCAATGGCGTGTTCACCCGCGGCCCATGAGGACAATATTGACCAGCGAGTTATGAGTTTTCAAACTTTGTACAAAGATTATTACAACAGTGTGAAAGGGGTGAATACAGGGTACAGACTGCCACTGGGGTATCATAGAGGTCTATAAAATCAAGAATGGTGGAGAGAAAGCAAATAGGGAACTGTTATTTATCAAATAGGGAATGTTATCTTTTTCCTAACACAAGAACTAGGGGTAGCAGGTTTAAAATAAACAAAAGGAAATACTTTTTCATACAACATACACGCAACCTGTGAAACTCGTTGCCAGGCGATGTTGTGAAGGCCAAAATTATAATGGGGTTCAAGAAAGAATTACATAAGTTAATGGAGGATAAATGGCTACAGTGGCATTACACCCCCTATTCTTAATAGCAATATTGTTATGATATGATTATGGCATAACTATAATGTATTTTATACAAGATAGGTCATGTAAGATATAATTGAAAAAGTTACAGTTCACTGAATATGATTATCCTATTTGTATGCATGTATCATTGTGGTACCTAAAGTTAGGACTATTGTCTATGCATCTATTACAAATGTGTTTACACCTGGGGAATGCCCACTAGACAGAATGCAATCAATCTAGATGCTGGCTGGAAAGGGCCATTAGGAAGAATAGGTCTTAGAAAAAGCTATTCTCCCACTGGGAGCCTTCCTGGAGAGCCTTCCTGAGGATGCTACAAACAGCCTCTGACTCATGGCTGCTTTGACACGACCAGGTCACCTGGTACTGGACTCCATCTCAGAATACCAGTGTTTTTCCACTGACTGGCGTGGGAACAAAACTGGGAGACAAAGGGTTCCCGCCATATGCAAAAGTTATTTAAGGCAGAGGAGTGACATCATCGTGGTTCTTCACTGACTCCCTGCCCAAAGGAGATGCTTGGAAACACCTGAGAAACAAGGACTGAACTGGGGGAGAAGTGTTGGACCCAGCCTAGGGGCATTTCTGGCCTGTGAGAGAAATACCTGCGGTTTTAAGCTTCAAGCAAGTGCAGCTTGCCCTCAAGAATCTCTACAAACTGCCTAAATCAACAATTAGGGTGAGAATTTGCTACTCATATCCCATCTCAACTGGGAGCAGAAAGCTGTGTATATTCCTCTCCACACTGAAGGAGGGGATGAATTTCATGAGCTTACTCTGTACAGTTCCCTGTGCAGCGCAAGACGGTATAATTTTGGGTTTACCCTCCAGAGGGGGGGGTTCACTTGAGTGCTGGGCAGTTCCTTAGCTTAAGCCTCCCATGCAGAGCTGATCTCAGCATGTGTGTGTTGCTGCAGCTGGGTGTGTCCCTACCTGTGTGTGTGCTGGAGGGGACTTGGGGGCCTGTCTCAGCAGGACAGTGTAAGGGAGCCCAGGCTGGTGGGTCAGACTCCAGTTCATCCTGGGGGGAACCCATCACAGCTACTAGTCAAGATGGTTTGCTCCAGGTATCCCTAAACTTCTGACTGCCAGAAGCTGGGACTGGACAACAGGGGATGGATCACTCGAAATTGCCCTGTTCTGTTCATTCCCTCTGAAGCATCTTGCACTGGGCTAGATGGACCATTGGGCAGATCCAGTATGGCTATTCTTATGTTATGATCTTATCGACTTATCCCTTTCTTTTGGTTTCCACTACAATCTATAACTTTTATTTAAGTTGCTTAGCCGATTATATTTTACCTAGCGAGCACACATGCAATTAAAAACAACCTTATACAGCTATACCAAAAGGTCATGCTCTTAAACATATTTCCACTTGCAAGAAGTGTAGCTCTTATTTGCTACTAATTCTATGTTATCTTTTTTAGCATTACTTTTTGCAAAGCTTTCTATGAGTTTAATCACCACGATAAATGCTTCAGCTTCAGGTCTTCATATGCCAACACCTGTTATTTCGGAGGTTAAAAAATAATCAAGAAACAAAACTTTTAAATAAAATGATGACAAAACCCTGGAGGCCTGGATACTGCCCAGCCTGGGTAGACAGACATGCACTAGTGCACTAAAAATAGCAGTGTGGACACTGTGGCATGGGAGTCAGGCGGTCAGGTGAGAGTGCACTTGGGTGGCTAGCTCTTCCCACCACCCACACCGCTCTGGCCATTCTTAGTGCACTAACACGAGCAGAGCTAGCACATCGCTGTCTACTCAAGCTGGGAGAAAGAGAGTCACTATTTCCCACCAGCAGCCCCCTTGTCTGGCACACTGAGGCAGTTCCATGGGCTGCCTGGGTTGGCTGAGTGGGCAGCTAGGACGGGCAGGGATCTTTTTGCTCAATCTGCACTTTAATGATGGACTTATCCTTGCTGGACATGCTGGCCTTCACTTGGATCTCCTCGTTGGTCACCTCCAGCTGACCATCCGTGACCTCGAGCTTCACTTTCCTGTAGGACTCGCACATATAGGGAGGGCCGTCGCTGTACATATAGTTGTAGAGGTACTCCATGCTGTGGAAGTGCTTCCTGCCAGTGAAGATCTGGATGGCAAACTCAGAGCTGTAGAGTACGCGGTCGAAGGGGTTGGAGAACATGATGGCCAGGGTGAAGGTGTCGGACTCGTAGCTCAGCACCCCGACGCTCCCACGGGCTGTGTAGCTTGTTTTCAAAAACACACTGCTCCCCAAAGAACCGGGGGGGATGCGGGACACAGGGTCTATCGCGGCACGGCCGCTGAAACAGTAAGTCCTGGAGGAAAACAGCATGAGGTTCCTTCATTACACAACATCTCTAACAATAATTAATAACTGTGTCCCAGCAGCAGGGGAATCCTGACCCTAGGGGCTGGGGTGGGTCACAGCCCAGCCGTTCTTCTTCTGCAGAGTGGACACACAGGTTGCTGGACAAGAGAGCACAGCCCCACCTCAGCCAGCCCCCAGAGCAGAGGGGTCTTTCCTGCATGACCAAGGCACAAGGTAGTGGAGACCTGGGCTGGGCTCTGCCTCCCTCACTGCCCTACTCCCCGCTCACACAGCTGCAGCTGGCCTGGTGGGAGTGCCTGCTAGAGAGCCTGGGCTGAGGTGCCGGGATTGGGCAAGGTGGAGCTCTCCGGCCTCGGAGATAGCAGCAGTCAGGATGGATCTAAGGCAGGGGATCTGGGGCTGCACATGACAGGGCTGGGCGAGGGGGGGGCTCTAGGTGGTGGGGTGTCACTTGGGGGGCTCTGGGTTTTTACTAGGTGGCAGGAATCTCTGGGTATCACGTTGTTTACTTGGAGGGAAAGAAGGGGGAGTCTGGGTGACAGAGCTTATATTGCAGTTCTGGGTTTCCCTAGGGTGTAGGGGACTCTGGGTGGAAGGATTTTTAGTGGGGGTCACTGGCTGACATGGTTTTTGTAGGGGGTCTCATCTGGGCTGGGTGTGTAGCGATCTGACTGTCAAGGGGAATTTAATATGGTTGAGGTGGGGGCTGGTTGGTGGAGTGACCTTCCTGTCAAAATTCCCCTCGTGGGTTTGATTTTGAATTCGTTTGTTATCACACAGCTTTGTTGCTAATGTGGACGGACACCAGCTGGGGCTTGTAGCTTTTTTTTTTAAATCAAATCTGTACTGAGTATCTAAAGCAAGCTTTCCTTTGTTATTTGATGTACAGACCAATGAGTTAATAAAAAAACACCTTTGTTTCAATAAATATATTGGGCTACTTTGGGGCTAGTATTTAAATGACTTTGGGCTTTTAATGCAGTAGAAATCTGGCAACCCTGAAAGCGTTACATGGTCCTGCACATTATGTTATTAACTAAAGCATTCAGAGCCATACACAGACAGACACACACATCATACGGTTGTGTATGAGTGTGTGAGTACACGTGTACGTGTGTGTATGTTTGTGTAACTATGTGTGGGTGTATACGTGTGAGTGTACATGACAGACACTTACATACATGTATGTGGAGGTGGTATCAATGTGAAATAAATACACTGAACACCTTTACATTACATCACAGGCCTATTGCCACATCACCTGCCCCCAGTCCATATCCCTGGGACTTCCTCAAACTTTCCAACCTCCCAAGAGGCTTCCAGCAGCCGTTTCCTTTCAAATCCCCCCCCCCCCCCCAAAAAAAGTGTGATTTCCCTCCAAACTCCCCCAACCCTAGTCCTGGACACATTACATAAAATGTCCTGGCTCGAAGGTCCATTACAATCTTGTGCCTCCGCAGGGCTAGAAACAGCAAATTCAGCCCAGAGGGCAGCGGAATTTGCAGTAACCCAAAGGGACATATATCACTCACCCAATATGTAGGAGAGAGAGAGAGAGAGAGAGAGAGGAGGTGTATGGGGATAGATAGATAGATAGATAGATAGATAGATAGATAGATAGATAGATAGATAGATAGATAGATAGATAGATAGATAGATAGATAGGGTGTATGGGGATGGATAGACAGACAGACAGATATTATTCAGTAGCAGACACATACCCCACGCCCTCGCACATCTGTATAGACACCAGCCGCAGGATGACTTGGGAAGCCGCGTGGAGGGGGGGGCGAGGGCTATGGGAACCTGCTCACCTGGGCTTCTCGAGGGTCACATCTCTGGTGTTGTTGGTTATCTGGATGCCCACACACCTGCCTGCATCCACCTCCAGAACCAGCCCTTCAATGTTATTCATATCGCAGCAATGAGGGATTGTTCAGCAGCAGCTCCTGCAGAGCACCACCAGCCCCTCTCTGGGCAGAGCCGACTCACTGCTCTCCCAGGCCCCAGCCAAGCATTCAGGACCAGCACCAGCTGTGTGTGCTTCTTGCTAGCTGAGGTGCAGCACATGCGTTGCCTGTGGGGCAGGGTCTATAAACGACAGTGGCAGGATGTGAAAATCTCTAGTCGTCGGGGTTTCTGCAAAAGGAAGTCCTGTCTAACCAAGGTGGGGGAGGGTCCTCATATTCGAGAAATAGAAATCATTTTCTGGCAATCCACTTCTCCTGCTCCTTACACCACCCCTATAGTGCAGGATGGGAGCCCAGGCATCTCTGCAGGCAGCTCAATAGCAGCTGCAGGCACAAAGCAAACCTGGTCCTGGATGGGCCTAGGGAATGGGATGGTGAATATGCTCATGCTATTATCAAAATTAATGGTGCAGCTACACCTGGGTCCTGTGTGCAGAAAAGGAGAAGAATGATGCAGGAAACGGAAAACCCCCCGCGTACAAAGAGAGCTTGGAAAGACACGTGGAGTCCTTGCTGGAGCCGTAGGCATAACTAGCAGTGTGAACCAGAGGCTGTGAACCAGAGTAGGCCTGGCCTTGGCAGAATAGCAACACACCAGGTATTGGCTAACCAAGTAAGCATGTTCCTGACTGAGAAATATGGACAGGAACACCCAGAGTTCTCAAGTAACTACGTACATAAACCCCTCCTTCAGAGATGGTGCAGGAACACACCCACCCCTCATAAGATAAGGATGGGATGACAGGACAATGGTTGGGGATGTTTTGTTTGACCTCGCAGGTACAAGGTGTAGGGTTGGTAACTAGCCATGTCTGGCGTGGAACACGTAACTTGTTTGTATCATTGTAGAAAAGGAGAAGTCATAGGAAGGGCATCTTTGGCCAGCCGAGGGGACAGCGTACTGGTGCATTGACTGGGGCATGGGTTACTTGCTGGTTTAAACTAGTGTAAATGGTGGATTCTCTGTAACTTGAAGTCTTTAATTCATGATCTGAGGACTTCAGTAACTCAGCCAGAGGTTAGGGGTCTGGTACAGGAGTGGGTGAGATCAGAGATGGTTAAACTGGAGTGAGATCCAGAGTGAGATCAGAGATGGTTAAACTGGTTAAAGGGGAGACTGCAGAGGGTCGTACTGAAAGGGGATATGTCGGGTTTGAGGGAGGTTACGAGTGGAGTTCCTCAGGGTTCGGTTTTGGGTCCGATGTTATTCAATC
>QXTE01000312.1:611833-623632 GCA_003942145.1 Platysternon megacephalum
AGACTAGATGATCATAATGGTCCCTTCTGATCTTAAGTTCTATGATTCTATGATCATGATGATCTGCTCTGACCTTAAAGCCTATGAGGCTATGAGACCGAGCAGGTACCATTGTCATGGGCATATACGTGTTCGGGTACCTGTAACAATGGAGGGGGAGCACTAGGACCGTGCTTCATCGACAATAAATCTTTGCCGCCAAACCAAGCCTGTGGTCTCTCTTAATGAGTCACATCGTGGTCTGCTGACTTAGCAGGCTGCTCTCTGCTCGTACAGCTGACACCGGAGCTCCAAGAACAGCAGCACGGAGCAGCTGTAAGAGTGTATCAGCCTGGACAGCACTGGGGCAGCATCAACATTCCTCAGCACTTAACAGCAGGGTACGAGCGCCCTGGCTCCGCGGTTACAGGTGCACTAACACGCGTATGCCCATGACCATGGTACCAGCTCAGTCAGCACACCAGGACACTGCTCCTTTGGCTGGTCAAAGACGCCCCTCCTATGACTCCTCTTTTTATACATTGATACCAACAAGTTACGTGTTCCACACCAGACATGGCTAGTTACCAACCCTACACCTTGTACCTGCGGGTTAAAAAAAAACATCCCCATCCACTGTCCTGTCATCTCATCCTTACCTTAGGAGGGGTTGGTGTGTTCCTGTACCATCTCTTAGGAATGTATTTACATAGTTACTTGAGAATTCTGGGTTTTTCCTCTCCTGTCCTAAATATGCTTACTTGATTAGCCAATACTTAGGGTGTTGTTATTGTACCAAGGCCAGGCCCAAGCCTACAGCTCCAGCAAGGCCAACTCAGTGACAGACGTTAAGGTGGCAATTTTGCAACAAAAAAGCTTCAAAAACAGACTCCAACGAGAAGCTGCTGAACTTGAATTGATATGCAAACTAGATACAATCAACTTAGGTTTGAACAGAGACTGGGAATGGCTCGGTCATTACACTAATTGAATCTATTTCCCCATGTTGAAGCAGCCTCACACTTTCGTGTCAACTGTCCGAAATGGGCCATCATGATTATCACTTCAAAAGTTTTTCTCCCCTGCTGTTAATAGCTTCTCTTAATTAATTAGCCTCTTACAGTTGGTATGGCTACTTCCACCTTCTCATGTTCTCTGTATGTATAAATATCTTCTTACTGTATGTTCCATTCTATGCATCCGAAGAAGTGGGCTGTAGCCCACGAAAGCTTATGCTCAAATAAATTTGTTAGTCTCTAAGGTGCCACAAGTACTCCTGTTCTTTTTACAACAGGGATTGTTACCTTAGAAGGGATGGAAGAGAGACAACAGGAGAGAAGATCTTTAAATAGCGGAGGATCTGCAGAGAGAGGTGATCAGGAGCTTCTGTTCTCCCTGTCTCATCACACAGGAAGGGGACACTAAAAGATGGGAAATTTAAAGCTGAGAAAGGGAAATCTGGTATCGCACAATGTGCAATTTGCCTGGGGAAGGGGAACACACTACCACAGGAAGCCATTGAGGCCAAGAACTTAGCAAGATTCAAAACAAGACTAGAGGAGGTGTCACCGTGTGGGTAGAGTGCTGGACGAGAACTCGGGCAGAGGCAGTGATAGTGGGGGGGGGCACAAAATAAAGGTTCGGGGGGACCGCCCCACATGTCGACTCTGGGGCCCATGCACATACAATAGAAATAAAACAGTGCTGATTTAGAGATGCTGCCCTCTAGTTACAAGGCACAGCTCAGCATGCAAGGAGATTGAAAGCATGAAATGTAGACGGATCTAGTTATGGCCAGGGGTAGTGCAAGCACACAGGCTTTCCACACAGATCTGTCAAAGTACCTCAGTGCTGACTGGCAATAGCCTTCCTGGCCATGCTGCGAGTACACACTGAATTTTTTGGCATTATGATGTAATGAAATGGTCATCAACTAGTGAATCGCGATCGACTGGTTGATCCTGGAACCTTTGCAGTTGATCGCGATCTCTGGAGCGCTAAAAGTCCAGCGGTGCAGTGGGGCTCAGGCAGGCCACCCCCACCCTCAGCCCTGTCCCTGCAGCTCCCATTGGCCGGGAACTGGCCAATGGGAGCTCCGGCGGTGGCACTTGTGGGCACGGGCAGCGCATGGAGAACCGCTTTCCCCCTCCCGCCCAGGGGCCGCAGAGACGTGTCAGCGGCTTCCAGGAGTGGCATGGGGGCATTGCAGGCAGGCAGACTGCCTGAGCCCCACTGCGCCACCGGGTGGGTGCCACTTGTGGTAAGTGCCTCCCGACCAGAGCCTGCACTTCGCACCCTCTCTTGCACCCCAACCTCCTGCCCCAGCCCGGAGCCCGCTCCTGCACCCAAACTCCCTCCCAGACCCCTTATCCCCTTCTGCACCTCAGTCCCCTGCACCAGCTCCCTCGTGCACCAAACTCCCTCCCAGAGCCCACACCCCTCACCCTCTCCTGCACCTCAGCACTCTGTACCAGCCCAGAGCCCCTTCCTGCAAACTCCCTCCCAGAGCTTGCACCCCTCACTCCTGCACCCCAACCCCCTGCCCCACCCTGGAGCCTCTCCTGCACCCAAACTCCCTCCCAGAGCTTGCACCCCTCAGTCCTGCACCCCAATCCCCTGCCCCACCCTGGAGCCTCTCCCAAACTCCCTCCCAGAGCTTGCACCCCTCACTCTGGCACCCCAACCCCCTGCCCCAGGCTCAGCCAATGCACACCCCACCATTGAGAATGTTACACTGATTTGTGACAATCCCTGAAGGATTTTGGATCTATAAACCACAAATGACACTCATAGGTAAAATTCATGAAATGTCCAGTGGATTCTATGAGATTAGGTGCAGTGTGACCATATGACACCTGCACCTAAACTCCCTCCCAGAGCTTGCACCCCTCACCCCAACCCCCTGCCCCAAGCTCAGCCCAGAGGCCCCTCCCACACCCCAACCCCCTGCCCCAGCCCGGTGAAAGTGAGTGAGGATGGGGGAGAGCGAGCGACGGAGGGAGTGGGGAATGCAGTGAGTGGGGCGGGGCCTCGGGGAAGGGGCGGGGTAGATCCTGGGTTGATCTTAAATTCAAAAAGTGATCTTGTGCGTAAAAAGATTGGAGACCACTGATGTAGTGAAATGGTGACAAGACACTGGACTAAGATCACTGAAGAAATTACATATTCAAAGCCAGTCAATTAGCCTCTGGCAACAGTTTTTAAACAACCAAAACAAAGTTTTCTTTGGCAGGCCCCTCAAAAGCACTGGAACTACTTGTACTGGGAACTGGGTTCTCACAGTGCCATGTCCATTACCAGCATGGATGCATCTAAAGCAGCTGCCACCAAGGAATTAATCACCATATAGTGATCTTATGTCAGCTTAAGCAGCTGCCAGCTTTGTTTTTTAAAGGCACCTACAGTGCTTCTTTAGGCACATAGCTGTAGATTATTGAAAGACAAAGCATTGCTCTGGCTATTTCACACACACCCCACACCCACTCCAAGCCAGCACCACCTTGTCCCCACTTCCCTCACAGCTTCTCCCCCACTCACTTCTCCCATCGCCTCCCGCTGCGGATGCGACACAGGCCTGTGCGGGCTTCGGAGTCAGACACCTACTGCCGAGCTGCGGGCAAGGAAGAGACGGGACTCAGCGGGCTTCCCACACCCTGTCTGGTGGAGCTGTGCTGCCAGCCTCATCTCTCTTCCCTGCTCCGGGTGCCTCCTAATGGGTCTCAGCGGGAGCGCAAAGTGACGGTGCCTTTCTCAGGCACGTACCCCTCAGCCACGCTCAGCCTGACTCCCACCCTGCCTAGCCTCTTCCGGCTGAGGCCACACCACTGCTCGCTAGTCTCAGCCCCAACCCGTGGCCCCGGCCAGGGCAGGAGGTGATAAGAGCTCGGTCAGGGCCACAAGGCAGGTGGCTGAGATCTCAGCCCTGGCTGGAGCTCCGAGGCTGGAGCCCCTTCCCTGTTCCGCCCCATCACCTATGGCCCCTCTCATGACCCCACCCCATTCTGCCCCTTCCCTCATGGCCCCACTCCCCGCTCGCTCCTTTTGACTCCCCAGGGTTGCCAACTTTCTAATTGCTGAATACGGAACACCCTTGCCTCGCCCCCTGCCCCACCTCTTCCCCCAAGGCTCTGCCCCCCACTCACTCCTCTCCCCCCTCCCTATGATGCTCGCTCTCCACCTCTTCCCTTTTCGACCGGACGTTCCAGTAGAAAACTGGACACCTGGCAACGCTGCCTCCCTCCCCGCACACCCCAAGATGAGATAAGATCTGTGTCCCTGATGCGGCCCCGGGGCCATGGCTACAAGCGAGAGCTCCTCCACCCCTGGGGCCATGGTGGTGGGGGAGACCAAATCTGTCACTGCCCCGCCCCCAGCAGCACGAGGTTTGGGGAAGCTTAGCTTCCCCCAGCCTCCGTTATGCGCCGCCCATGGTTTGTAGCCACATTTACCTGCTGGAGCAAATTGCAGCACCTAGGGAAGCTGGGTGCAATCAGGGAGGCTGAACAAGAGCCTGGGTCAGAAAGGCTGGGGCTAGCCATGGTAGTTCCCTCTGGATTTCAGTGGGCGTGACACTGCTGTTGTGATTATTAGAGAGACGGGGGCACAGGTGCTTGGGGATCATACTTAGGAGAACAGGGGGAGGAGAAAGCAGCAAAGGAGGAGATGGAGAGAGGAGAGAACGGGGTCTGCAGAGGCTGGGTGTCTGGGGACAAGGCTGGAGATCTCATGCCCTTGGTTGGGTGGGTGGCACAAGCTGGTCGGGCTTTTCTTATGAATGACAGGGACTTTCACTGGGTATGAGGAACCAGAAAATAAGTAACAATAAGAATGAATGGAGCTAGCAGGGAAGGTGGTGCGGGGAGTTTACAGTTGCTGGAGCTGGGTCTCACGGCCGTCCTGACGTGTCCATACTGCACTACACAGATCTGCTGCCTTGGGTCTGCGGCTTGACCTGCATCCACACTGCAACATGACAGGACTTGGATAGGACTCAGACTCTGACCCATTCCCCAGCATGGTCCAAGGACACAAGTCCTGAGTCCTTGAGGATGTGATTTGTGTTCGGACAGAAGGGGGGCTTGGGATCAAACCCAACTCAGAATCAGGGCTTAGTGCCCAGTGTAAACATACCCTGAGAGGCTCCCAGCACACGAGTTGCGGGCCAACCTGCTCCATGGTAGGCACTGAGGGGCACTCCTCCTCCCGCTCATGCCGGGCCTGACCCGGCCAGGTGACACAATGGGAGATCAGTGTTTGGGGAGGGTACGTGGCCAGTGTTTCCCCCAACAATTGATACTGGGGGGGTATTCAAATTTCCGGAGGGGAGGGGGGGGGATGAAAGCTAATGAAGGGTGAGGCCATGAGCCGAAGGTGGGCTGTATGGCACCACAGTAAAAACTGAAAAGTGTTCCATGGCCATTTTATTAGATTTAACTCATGTTTTAAAATCATCACACAAATTAAAGTTGGCTACTCAAGCCTTCTATGAAGCACTATATCTACATCCTTCTTGCTTTCTTGTTGTAATTTTGCACAACTCTGTTAATGTATACAGAATTCCCCCAAAAGGGCCTGCTGACAGATGTGCTGGGTGTGTTGCAAGATCCACTTATGTCTGTAAGCAGCTAAAATAAACCTCTGCTTTTCCTCTGCTTTACTTGTGTTTTGTGATTTCACATTATCAGCCCAACCTGGTCTGCATTTTTATTGTTTCCCCCCTTTTTCCAATGTTTTTATAATGTCATGGTACATGTAGGTACCTGTAACATAGAGAAAAGTAGGAGAGAAGTCTTGGAGGCCAAATTTAGGCTGCTAGGTGAGAGATTAAAGTCCCGGAACTCTGTGGTTGCAGTACAGAGAAGCACATAGTTCAGACAGAGACATCCCTTGGGGGGATTTATTAAAGGGGACTCTCTCTATCCTAGTAAAGAGGAGAGTAGGGAAGTTGATAAAGTTCAGGTAGGAACTGAAGAGAGACAGTCAAATGAAAAAGAGTCCCATTCAATTACATCACAAGAAGGCAGACAACTAAATATTGACAAATTTTAAAGTGCTTGTGTACAAATGCTAGAAGTTTAAATACTAAGATGGGTGACTTGAGTTCCTTGTATGAAGTGAGGATACTGGTACAATAGACATCACAAAAACTTGGTGGAATGATAACGAATGCGATATGGTAATATCAGCGTACAAAATATGTAGGAATGACAGAGTAGGTCGCCCTGGTGGGGAAGTGGCAGAATATGGGAAAGAAATCATAGAGTCAAATATAATAAAAATCTTAAATGAATCAAACAGTACCATAAAATCTCTATGGAGAGAAATTCCATGATTGAATGATAAGAGAATAGCAACTGGAATCTGCTTCCAACCACCTGACCAGGATGGTGAAAGTGACTGTGAAAGGCTCAGGGAGATTAGAGAGTCTACAAAAACAGAAAACCCAATAATAATGGGGGAGTTCAACTATCCCCATATTGACTGGGTATATGTCACCTCAGGACAGGATGAAGGGATAACATTTCTTGGCACTGTTAATGACTGCTTCTTAGAGCAACTAGTCCTGGATCTCACAAGGAGAGAGGCAATTCTTGATTTAGTGCTAAGTAGAGTGCAGGATCTGGTCCAAGAGGTCACTATATATCACTCAGTAATTCCAACCATAATATATTTAAATTTAACATCCCTGTAGGGGAGGAAATATAAAAGGATCCCATAGCAGTAGCATATAACTTCAAAAACCAGAACTACACAAAAATGTGGAAGCTAGTTAAAGAGAAATTAAAAGGAACAATCACAAGGGATAAATGTCTGCAAACTGCATGTAAACTATTTTAAAATGCCATAATAGAGGCTCAACAAAGTGTATACTCCAAATAAAAAAATACAGTAAGAGGACCAAAAAAATGCCACCGGGAGTAAACAACAATGCATAAGAAATGGTTAGAGGCAAAAAGGCATCCTTTAAAAATTGGAAGTCAAATCCTACTGAGAAAAATAGACAGGAGCATAAACTCTGGCAAGTCAAGTGTAAAAGTATAAATAGGCAGTCCAAAAAAGAATGTGTAGGGCAACGAGCTAAAGACACAAAAACTAAGAACAATGTTTTCATCCGAAGTGGGAAGCTAGCCAAACAATCAGTGGGGCCATTGGATGGTGGAGGAGCACTCAAGGAAGGAAAAGTCCATTGCGGTGAAGCTAAATGATTTTTTTTTTTGCATTGGTCTTCACTGCAGAGGATGTGAGGGAGATTCCATTCTTTTTATGTGACAGACCTCAGGAACTGTCCCAGAATGTTGAAGGAACTCATATATGAAATTTCAGAACTACTGACTATGGTATGTAATCTATCACTTAAATCAGCCTCTGTCCAGAAGACTAGAGGGTAGCTAATGTAACACCTATTTTTTAAAATGGCTCCAGAGGTGATACTGGCAATTACAGGCCAGTAAGCCTAACTTGAGTACCAAGCAATGTGGTTGGAAACTATAGTAAAGAACAAAATTGTCACACACATAGATAAACACAATATGTTGGGGAAGAGTCAACAAAACTTTCTGAAGGGCAATCATGCCTCACCAATCTATTAGAATTCTTTGAGGGGGCCAACAAACATGTAGACAAGGGTGATCCAATGGGTATAGTGTACTTGGACTTTTAGAAAGCATTTGACAAGGTCCCTCAACAAAAGCTCTTAAACAAAGTAATGGAAATGTCCTCTCATGGACTGGTAACTGGTTAAAAGATACGAAACAAAGGGTAGGAATAAATGGTCAGTTTTCACATAGAAGAGAGGTAAATACCAGGGTCCCACAAGGATCTATACTTGGACCACTGCCGTTCAACATATTCCTAAATTATCTAGACCAGCGGTTCTCAAACTGTGAGTCAGGACCAGACATGCCAAACCCGTGAAAAAAACTCTGAAATTGAGCTTGTTTTTGGCTTAATTGGCTTGTGAGTTGTTTGTTGGCTAGTTTTTTCCTTGTAGCTTTTTGCTTGTTTGGCTTGTAGCTTGTTGCAGGGGCTTGGGGGGGGTAAGGGGGGGGCAAGCAGGGGCCGGGGGGGAGAGAGTCAGGGGTGCACAGTGGGCTGACCACAGTTCCAGACTGCACGCCGGGGGGATCCAGTCACATAGTGTTGGGGTTCTTAGGGATTGGCTTGTTTTGGCCTTGTTTTGAAATAGGATTAGCTTGATTTTTGCCTTATTGTGAAAGTCGAGGTGCTTATTTACTGCATGAAAGTTGGCAACTGTGGTCAGGACCCCAAAGTGGGTCACATCCCTGTTTTAATGGGGTCACCAGAGCTGGTGTTAGACTTGCTGGGGCCTGGGGCCAAAGCTGAAGCCTGATCCCCACTGCCCAGGGCTGAAGCTGCAGCCCGAGTCCCAGCGCCCGGGGCTGAAGCCCGAGAGCTTCAGCACTGGGTGGCGGGGCTCAGGTTATAGACCCCCCCACACACACCTGGAGCTAAAGCTNGGGTGGGGTCTAAATTAGCTGTTACCACTCAAAAAAGAGATCTTGGGAGTCCTCCTGGATAATTCTCTGAAAGCATCCGCTTAATGTGCAGCTGAAGTCAAAAGAGGTAACAGAATGTTGGGAATCATTAACAAAGGGATAGATAATAAGACAGAAAATATCAGATTGCCTCTATATAAATCCATGGTACGCCCACACCTTGAATACTACATGCAGATGTGGTGGTCCCATCTCAAAAAACATATGTTGGAAATGGAAAAGGTTCAGAAAAGGGCAACAAAAATTATTAGGGGTATGGAACAGCTTCAGTGCAAGGAAAAGAGACAACTGAGGGTATACCCAGGATAAAAAGAAAAGAGACAACTAAGGGGGGATTGTGACATATCTAGGATACACTCTGGACTGATGAACTGCTGTGTCCCCTCACCTCTCTAACCTACAGTGCCTTTTACACTGCTATTGTGTGAGTGCTGCAGCCAGCCACTCATGAATTACACTGCAGAGGGACACAAGGAAACTCCCAGTCCCAGACTTTCCCCAGGTATGTGAATCTTGTACTGCCCCGCACCCTTCTGGACAATACAAGCTCATAGAAAGTCTGGCATTTATTAATAGAAAATGATATGCACATGTCCTGTTATCCCAAATGGAGTTTCCCCAAACCCTTCAATGCAAACACACTGGTTTAGATAAAACAATAAAACAAGTTTATTAGCTACGAAAGGATATACTTTAAGTGAACACAAGTAATGAGACACAAGTCAGAATTGGTTACAAGAAAAATAAAAGTAAAATGCAACTAATGCCTAACTTAACAAACTGGAATGAATTCAAAGCAAGCTCTCTCACCACATGTTCCAGCAGTTCTACTGGCTGAACTTTCAGTCAAGATCCCTCCCCTGGTCCAATGCTGCTCCCTTTGTTCTCCAGGTGTCGTGGGTGCCATGGGCACAGAGAAAGGGAGGAATGATTTGGAACATCTGCCCTTCCTTCTTATTGTCCTTTCCCTTCTCTGAAGCATCTCCAGCTGAGGTTCAGGAGACAAAAAGAGTGTGTAGATGGACACGCCAAGCTATTTCTTTTTAAGATGTAGAATTTTTTGGCTGCTCCCCAGACTTGGAATATTTTTTATTAACACCACGCAATGGAATCTTATAACTTTACATACCATGTTGCTACTCACATTTTATCAGGACAATCATGGGCGGCAGGTATCATAGGCAGGGGAAGGCTGTGCCTCCCCAAACAGGCTGGCATGGCCCCGCCCATGCTCCACCCCCAGGCTCCCTCCTGCCTGCTGTTCCCTTCTGTGGCAGGCTGGGGGCCGTGGTGCACACAAGACCCCCAGGCTGAGGCCACGCCACACCATGCCGCCCATCCTCCCGGCACTGGGACCGCGGTGCCCGCCCAGTGCTCCAGGGCTGGGAGTGCTCTGGTCGCGTCGCCCGCCCGCCCGCCCGCCCGCCCAGCACTGGGGCTGGGATGCTCCAGCCAGGTCGCCTGCCTGGGACTGGGGGTACATGGGAGGGCTGGGGGTGTGTGCTTCAGGCTCCAGCGAAGGAGGGGGGCAGAAGGGTGGGGCCTCGGGCAGAGGGGGAGGGGCTGGGGGCTAGCCTCCCCCAACGGCATGTTCACCCATGAGGACAATATTGACCAGCGAGTTATGAGTTTTCAAATTTTGTACAAAGATTATTACAACAGTGTCAAAGTGGTGAATACAGGGTACAGACCGCTACTGGGGTATGATAGAGGTCTATAAAATCATGAATGGTGCAGAAAAAGCAAATAGGGAAGTGTTATTTATCAAATAGGGAAGGGTTATCTTTTTCCTAACACAAGAACTAGGGGTCACCCAATGAAATTAATAGGCAGCAGGTTTAAAATAAACGAAAGGAAATACTTCTTCACACAACATACACGCAACCTGTGAAACTCGTTGCCAGGCAATGTTGTGAATGCCAAAATTATAATGGGGTTCAAGAAAGAATTACATAAGTTAATGGAGGATAAATGGCTACTGTGGCATTACACCCCCTATTCTTAATAGCAATATTGTTATGATATGATTATGGCATAACTATAATGTATTTTATGCAAGATAGGTCATGTAAGATATAATTGAAAAAGTTACAGTTCACTGAATATGTTTATCCTATTTGTATGCATGTATCATTGTGGTATCTAAAGTTAGGAATATTGTCTATGCATCTATTACAAATGTGTTTACACCTGGGGAATGCCCACTAGACAGAATGCAATCAATCTAGATAGCTGGCTGGAAGGGGCCATTAGCAAGAATAGGTCTTAGAAGAAGCTAATCTCCCACCAGGAGCCTTCCGGAGGATGCTACAAACAGCCTCTGACTCATGGCTGCTTTGACACGACCAGGTAACCTGGTACTGGACTCCATCCATACCAGTGTTTTTCCACTCACTGGCATGGGAACAAAACTGGGAGAAAAAGGGTCCCCACCATATGCAAAAGCTGTTTAAGGCGGAGGAGTGACATCATCGTGGTTCTTCACTGACTCCCTGCCCAAAGGAGATCATAGAATCATAGAATATCAGGGTTGGAAGGGACCTCAGGAGGTCATCTAGTCCAACCCCCTGCTCAGAGCAGGACCAATTCCCAACTAAATCATCCCAGCCAGGGCTTTGTCAAGCCTGACCTTAAAAACCTCTAAGGAAGGAGATTCCACCACCTCCCTAGGTAACCCATTCCAGTGGAGGTGGTGGAATCTTCTTGGAGATGCTTGGAAACATCTGAGAAACAAGGACTGAACTGGCGGAGAAGTGTTGGACCCAGGCTAGAGACATTTCTGGCCTGTGAGAGAAATACCTGCGGTTTTAAGCTGCAAGCAAGTGCAACTTGCCCTCAAGAATCTCTACAAACTGCCTAAATCAACAATTAGGGTGAGAATTTGCTACTCATCTCCCATCTCTTTAGTTTATTAAGCTTAGACTGTGTTTTTGTGTATTTGCTCGGTAATCTGCTTTGATCTGTTTGCTAGCCCTTATAATCACTTAAAATCTATATTTTCCAGTTAATAAACTTATTTTGTTTTGTCTAAAAACAGCGTGTGGAAATCATAACCGGGGGCAGAAAGCTGTGTATATTCCTCTCCACATTGAAGGAGGGGATGAAATTCATGAGTTTACGCTGTACAGTTCCCTGTGCAGCGCAAGACGGTATAATTTTGGGTTTACCCTCCAGAGGGGGGTGTTCACTTGAGTGCTGGGCAGTTCCCTAGCTTAAGCCTCCCATGCAGAGCTGATCTCAGCGTCTGTGTGTTGCTGCAGCTGGGTGTGTCCCTACCTGTGTGTGTGCTGGAGGGGACTTGGGG
>QXTE01000312.1:625494-658612 GCA_003942145.1 Platysternon megacephalum
ATATTCCTGAGAGAATTCTGCATCAAATTCTGTGCATAATATTTTAAAATTCTGAATTAATTTTTTTTTACAATAAATAAATGTGGAAGCTCCATCATGGCAGTGGGGAGCACAGGCCACTGGCTGCATGGAGGTGGGAGATCACCCTGCAGCTTCCCCCGCCCCCTGGGACAGGGACTTGGCAGTGAGGCTGAACCTGACCCTGACACAGAACAAGGGCCAGGCCTGCCACAGAAACACCCCGAGGCCCTGCCCCTTTTGCACCAGGCACACCAGATGTGGGCAGGGAGGCTCAGCCTGGCAGCAGGATCCAAGTGCAGAGGGACTTAGTGTGGGGGGATCCAGATGGGGGTAAGAGGGTTCTGTGTGGGGGGTAAGAGGGTTCTGTGGGGGGCAGTCTGGGGGGCAGTCTGGGGGCAGGCAGCTCAGTGGGGGATCTGGATGCACAGGGATGTTCCAGGTGCAGGGGCAATGGGAGTCTGCAGGGGGGACCAAGTGAAAGTGGTTGGAGCTCAGCGGGGGGAGGGGGAGAGTCTGGGTGCAGGGGAGGTGGGGTTCATTTGGGTGGGGGTCCAGGTGCAGGTGGTTGGGGCTTAGTGGGGAGGGTGTCTGGGGGGGCGCATCGAGGTGGTACAGATACAGGGGAGATGGGGCTTGTCAGGGTGAGGGTTTGATGGGCCTGCTTAACAGGGGAGCCCCAGCTGCTGCCAGCCAAGGGGATCTGCATGCTGGGCCCCTGTTTCCCCTATCCCAGGGATCAGCAACCTTCGGCATGCGGCACGCCAGGGTAAGCCCCCTGGCGGGCCGAGCTGGTTTGTTTACTTGCCGTGTCCACAGGTTCGGCCGATCGCGGCTCCCACTGGCCGCGATTCGCCGCTCCAGGCCAATGGGGGCTGCGAGAAGCTGCGGCCAACACATCCCTTGGCCTCCGCCGCTTCCTGCAGGCCTCATTGGCCTGGAGCGGCGAACCGGTGCCAGTGGGAGCCGCAATCAGCCGAACCTGCGGACGCGGCAGGTAAACAAACCGGCCCGGCCCACCAGGGGGCTTACCCTTGTGGGCCGCATGCCAAAGGTTGCCGATCCCTGCCCTAAACCCTTCTCTTTCCCATCCCATGCCCCTTCCCCACCACTCCATCTCTTTCCCATCCCACCCCCTTCCTTCCCCACCGCCTCTGTCCCCGTGCCCTGCCTGCCCCACCGCGGGCACTCACTGTTGTGCAAAATGAAGGATGGCTCCCAGCACACAGAAAGGAGCTCAACCAGCACTAGGACCCAGAAGGTGGTGTCCAGGGAGCTGAGCAGCACCATTTTTCAGCTGGGCTGCGCAGCTCCAGCTCTGCGTTCACAGAATAGGTATGTGTCACGGAGAGTGGGGGAGTCAGGGCCCTGCACCCCTCTTCCTGGGATTCACCGTGACTCTCAGCCAGCCAGTAAAACAGAAGGTTTATTGAGACGACAGGAACACAGTCCAAAACAGGTCTTGCCGGTACAGACAACAGGACCCCCTTTAGTTAGGCCCATCTGGGGGGGCCCATGGAGGCCCCAGGCCCGTGGGGAAGCCCAAGCCCCATGGGGCCAGCCCTCTCCATTTCCAGTCAGCTTCCAAAACTAAAAAACTCCTTCCAGGCGTCTCCTTTCTCCCTTCCCCCCGGCTCCTCCCCCAGCCTTTGTCCTTTGTCCAGATTCCCGGTCAGAGGTGTTACCTGGCCTCCAACCCCCCTCCTGGGCTCTCATGTTACATGCTCAGGTATCTCCCTTCCCCCATGCAGGCAGTCCCAGCCAAGCTCCCCTGCAACCTTCCCCCTCAGTATTCAAAGAACACAACAAAACATTCTCACTTCGTCACAGTATGCTCATTCCACCCCCTTTCCCAAGGGCCCGCTCATGCTGCAGCTCCGCTCCTCCCCCTCCCTCCTGCCAGCAAACAGCTGATTGGCAAACAGCTGATCGGTGGCAGGGGAGGGGAGGGCGGGAAAGCAGCAAGCTGTGAAAAGTGGCAGGGGAGGGGGAACTTGGTTGCCCTACTGCAGCAGGAGCCTCAGTGCCAGCAGCACCAAGCTTCTGCCCGCCGCAGGAGAGAGCAGGGGGCGGAGAAGAGTGGGCCTGGCCGGGCCCCCCCTGGAGTGTGGCCCAGCGCCATGGTAAATCTGCTACTGCTGCCTGGTGGGAGTGCCTGCTGCAGAGCCTGGGCTGAGGTGCTGGAGCCCAGCAACTTCCTGCAGGCTCCGGGATTGGTCGAGGTGGAGCCCGCCGGCTCGGAGATAGCAGCAGCCAGGCTGGATCTAAGGCAGGGGGAGGAGCCAGAGCTGCCCCTCTGGGGCTGCACATGACAGGGCTGGGCGAGGGGGGTCTCTAGGTGGTGGGGTGTCACTTGGGGGGCTCTGGGTTTTTACTGGGTGGCAGGAAGCTCTGGCATCAGGGTGTTTACTTGGGGGGAAAGAAGGGGGAGTCTGGGTGACAGAGCTTATATTGCAGTTCTGGGTTTCCCTAGAGTGTAGGGGACTCTGGGTGGAAGGATTTTTAGTGGGGGTCACTGGCTGTCTCAGTTTTTGTAGGGGGTCTCATCTGGGCTGGGTGTGTAATGATCTGACTGTCAAGGGGAATTTAATATGGTTGAGGTGGGGGCCGGTTGGTGGAGTGACCTTCCTGTCAAAATTCCCCTCGTGGGTTTGATTTTGAATTTGGTTGTTTTCTCACAGCTTTGTTGCTAATGTGGATGGACACCAGCTCCTTTCCTTTGTTATTTGATGTACAGACCAATGGGTTAATAAAAAATCACCTTTGTTTCAATAAATATATTGGGCTACTTTGGGGCTAGTATTTAAATGACTTTGGGCTATTAATGCAGTAGAAATCTGGTAACCCTGAAAACGTTACATGGTCCTGCACATTATGTTATTAACTAAAGCATTCAGAGCCATACACAGACACACACACACATCATACGCCTGTGTATGAGTGAGTACACGTGTACGTGTGTGTACATGTTTGTGTGACTATGTGTGGGTGTATACGTGTGAGTGTACATGACAGACACATACATACACGTTTGTGGAGGTGGCATCAATGTGAAATAAATACACTGAACACCTTTACATTACATCACAGGCCTATCGCCATGTCACCTGCCCCCCGTCCATCTCCCTGGGACTTAGAATTTCCAACCTCCCAAGAGGCTTCCAGCAGCTGTTTCCTCTCAAATAAACTGGCCAGGGAAACATTTCCTTCTTCTCCCTCCCCCCTCCCCCCAACAAAAGTGTGATTTCCCTCCGAACACCCCCAACCCTAGTCCTGGACACATTACATAAAATGTCCTGGCTCGAAGATCCATTACAATCTTGTGCCTCTGCAGGGCTAGAAACAGCAAATTCAGCCCAGAGGGCAGCGGGATTTGCAGTAACCCAAAGGGACATATATCACTCACCCAATATGTAGGGGAGAGAGAGAGAGAGAGAGGAGGGATAGATAGAGGGAGAGAGAGAGAGAGAGAGAGAGAGAGAGGATGGGATGTATGGGGTCGGATAGACAGACAGACAGATATTCAGTAGCAGACACATACCCTATACCCTGGCACATCTGTATAGACACCAGCCGCAGGATGACTTGGGAAGCCATGTGGAGGGGGCTATGGGAACCTGCTCACCTGGGGTACTCAAGGGTCACGTCTCTGGTGTTGTTGGTTATCTGGATGCCCACACACCTGCCTGCATCCACCTCCAGAACCAGCCCTTCAATGTTATTCATATCGCAGCAATGAGGGATTGTTCAGCAGCAGCTCCTGCAGAGCACCACCAGCCCCGCTCTGGGCAGAGCCGACTCACTGCCCTCCCAGGCCCCAGCGAAGCATTCAGGACCAGCACCAGCTGTGTGTGCTTCTTGCTAGCTGAGGTGCAGCACATGCGTTGCCTGTGGGGCAGGGTCTATAAACGACAGTGGCAGGATGTGAAGATCTCTAGTCATCGGGGTTTCTGCAAAAGGAAGTCCTGTCTAACCAAGGTGGGGGAGGGTCCTCATATTCGAGAAATAGAAATCATTTTCTGGCAATCCACTTCTCCTGCTCCTTACACCACCCCTATAGTGCAGGATGGGCGCCCAGGCAGCTCAATAGGCAGCTGCAGGCACAAAGCAATCCTGGTCCTGGATGGGCCTAGGGAATGGGATGGTGAATATGCTCATGCTATTATCAAAATCAATGGTGCAGCTACACCTGGGTCCTGTGTGCAGAAAAGAAGAATGATGCAGGAAACGGAAAACCCCCCGCGTACAAAGAGAGCTTGGAAAGACACGTGGAGTCCTTGCTGGAGCCGTCGGCATAACTAGCAGTGTGAACCAGAGGCTGTGAACCAGAGTAGGCCTGGCCTTGGCAGAATAGCAACACACCAGGTATTGGCTAACCAGGTAAGCATGTTCCTGACCAAGGAGTATGGTAGAGGAACACCCAGAGTTCTCAAGTAACTACGTACATAAACCCCTCCTTCAGAGATGGTGCAGGAACGCACCCACCCCTCATAAGATAAGGATGGGATGACAGGACAGTGGATGGGGATGTTTTGTTTGAACTCGCAGGTACAAGGTGTAGGGTTGGTAACTAGCCGCATCTGGCGTGGAACACGTAACTTGTTTGTATCAATGTAGAAAAGGAGAACTCATAGGTGGGGCATCTTTGGCCAGCCGAGGGGCAGCGTACTGGGGCATTGACTGGGGCATGGGTCACTTGCAGGTTTAAACTAGTGTAAATGGTGGATTCTGTCTTTAATTCATGATCTGAGGACTTCAGTAACTCAGCCAGAGGTTAGGGGTCTGGTACAGGAGTGGGTGGGTGAGATCAGAGATGATCATGATGGTCCCCTCTGGCCTTAAAGCCTATGAGTCTATGAAACCGAACTGGTACCAGTGTTGTGGGCATACATGTGTTAAGATACCTGTAACCATGGAGCGAGGGCACTAGGACCCATAAACCTTTGCCGCCAAACCGAGCCTGTGGTCTCTCTTAACAACTCACATCATGGTCTGCTGACTTAGCAGGCTGCTCTCTGCTTGTGCAGCTGACCCAGCTGTAAGAGCGTATCAGCCTGGACAGCGTTGGAGCAGCAACAAGATTCCTCAACACTTAACAGCAGGGTACGAGCGCCCTGGCTCCGCAGTTACAGGTGCACTAACATGTGTATGCCCCTGACCATGGTACCAGCTCAGTCAGGCACCAGGACACTGCTCCTTTGGCTGGCCAAAGATGCCCCTCCTATGACTCCTCTTTTTATACGTTGATACCAACAAGTTACGTGTTCCACGCCAGACGTGGCTAGTTACCAACCCTACACCTTGTACCTGCAAGTTCAAACAAAACATCCCCATCAACAGGCACCGACTTCCAACTTTCCCCGGGGGTGCACAACCCCTGCTCAGCCCCAGGCCCCGCCCCCACTCAATCCCTTCCCCCAAGGCCCCACCACATCCCACCTCTTCCTGCCCAGTTCTGCCTCCTCCCCCGAGCGTGCCCCGTCAACGCATCTCTCCCCCGCTCCCAGCACTCCTGCACACTACGGAACAGCTGATCCACGGTGGGTGGGAGGCACTGGGAGGGAGGGAAGGAGCTGATCAGCGGGGCCGCCAGCGGGCAGGCGGCGCTGCTGGGGAGAGAGCGGAGCTTGGCTGCCACTGGGTGTTAAGCACACGGTAATTTAAATAACGGAGGGTCTGCAGAAAGAGGTGATCAGGAGCTTCTGTTCTCCCTGTCTCATCCTGTATCTCACAATGTGAAATTTGCCTGGGGAAGGGGAACGCACTACCACAGGAAGCCATTGAGGCCAAGAATTTAGCAAGACTCGAAACACGACTAGAGGAGGTGTCACCAGGGCCGGTGCAACCATTAGGCAGACTAGGCGGTTGCCTAGGGCGCCACGATTTGGGGGCGCCAAAAAGCGGCGCCGCCATTTTTTTTTTTTATTTTTTTTTTATTTATTTATTTANACCCAGCCCCGCACAGTGGCAGGGTTGGGGGCCAGAGGTGGGGGTCCCTGTGCAGTGGGGTCTGGGCTTGGGGGTCCCTGCCACCCACCCTGTACCCAGCCCTCTGCTCCTGGTGCCACTCTGTGGAGGGGTCTCTGGGCGAAGGGTGCTGGCATAGGAGGGGGGTTAGGTGGGGGAGGGGGGGTTAGGTGGGGGATAATGTGGTTCTCAACCTGCAGCCCAGGTAACACTTTGTGGGCTGCATATGCGACCCACAATGATAAACAGGTTGAGAACCACGGTTGTAGATTATTGAAAGACAAAGCATTGCTCTGGCTACTTCATTGTACCCCTCAGCCACGCTCAGCCTGACTCCCGCCCTGCCCAGCCTCTTCCGGTTTAGGCCACACCACTGCTTGCTAGTCTCAGCCCTCGACCCGTGGCCTTGGCCCTGGCTGGATCCCCTCCACCATGACGCCCCTATCACATGTGGCCCCACCCATGGCCCCACCCCATTCTGCATCTTCCCTCATGGCCCCTGCTCCTCGCTCACTACTTCCCCTCGCTCCCCTTCCGTGTTGCCAACTTTCTAATTGCTGAAAACGAAACACCCTTGCCCCCCCCGCCCCACCTCTTCCCCTAAGGCCCTGCCCCCCACTCACTCCTCACCCTCGCCTCGCTGACTCCCAGCTCTCCCTGGACTCACCTGCTGCCGTCAGAGCCAGGCTGGGAGGAGCTGATGCGGAGCCTACCTGCCCGCCCAATCGGGGCACAGCGGGACACAGCGGGGTCAGTCCCCGGAACGAGGGGCATGGGTGGGGAGGGATCAGTCCCGGTGGTGAGGGGCCAGGGCAGGGGCAATCAGGGCATGGTGGGGCAGAAGGGGGGGTGGACAGGATCCCCCCCGGGTGGTGGCACCTACCTCTTGGAGCCTGGTCCGCAAGCCAGACAGTGCGCGCTGTCAGGCGTCAGCAGCTGAGCAGAGAAGAGCTCCTCCATGTGGCTCCAGCTGCAGCTGCTGCTCTTCCCGTCCCCAAGTGGCGGTGGCTGGTTCCTGCGGCCAACCGGACTTTTAGCATCAGGTCAGCTGTGCTGACTGAACGCTGCCAGGTTCCCTTTTCAAACGGACGTTCCGGTCAAAAACTGGACACCTGGCAACCCTCCCGCCAGGCACCCCGAGAACAGAAAAGCTCTATGGCCCTGATGTGGCCCTGGGGCTGCAGCAGTGAGCAAGAGCTCCTCCAGCCCCGGGGCCATGGCAGAGGGAAGATTTTTTCCAGGGGCCCCAAATCCGCCACTCTGCCCCCTCCCCCTGGCAGCATGAGGTTTGGGGAGGCTTAGCCTCTCCCAGCCTCCATTACATGCCGCCCATGATTTGTAGCCACATTTACCTGCTGGTGCAAAGTGCAGGTTTTGTTCAATATCTTCATTAATGATCTGGAGGATGGCGTGGACTGCACTCTCAACAAATTTGCAGATGACACTAAACTGGGAGGAGTGGTAGATACGCTGGAGGGTAGGGATAGGATACAGAGGGACCTAGACAAATTAGAGGATTGGGCCAAAAGAAACTTGGTGAAGTTCAACAAGGACAAGTGCAGAGTCCTGCACTTAGGACGGAAGAATCCCATGCACTGTTACAGACTAGGGACCGAGTGGCTAGGCAGCAGTTCTGCGGAAAAGGACCTAGGGGTTACGGTGGACGAGAAGCTGGATATGAGTCAACAGTGTTGAGGCTGAGGGAACTGGGATTGTTTAGTCTGCAGAAGAGAAGAATGAGGGGGGATTTGATAGCTGCTTTCAACTACCTGAAAGGGGGTTCCAAAGAGGATGGATCTAGACTGTTCTCAGTGGTACCAGATGACAGAACAAGGAGTAATGGTCTCAAGTTGCAGTGGGGGAGGTTTAGATTGGATCTTAGGAAAAACGTTTTCACTAGGAGGGTGGTGAAGCACTGGAATGGGTTACCTAGGGAGGTGGTGGAATCTCCTTCCTTAGAGGTTTTTAAGGTCAGGCTTGACAAAGCCCTGGCTGGGATGATTTAGTTGGGATTAGGTCCTGCTTTGAGCAGGGGGTTGGACTAGATGACCTCCTGAAGTCCCTTCCAACCCTGATATTCTATGATTCTATGATCCTCCAGATCATTAATGAAGATATTGAACAAAACCGGCCCCAGGACCGACCCTTGAGGCACTCCACTTGAGGAGCCCCAAGGAGGCTGAACAGCCATTCCCTCTGCAATTCACATGGGTGTGACATGGCTGTTGTGATTATTAGAGAGCTGGGGGTGACAGGTGCTTGGGGAGCGTACTGAGAACAGGAGGAGAGGGCGGCAAAGGGGGAGACAGAGAGGGGAGGGGAGGGGGTCTGTAGAGACTGAGTGTCTGGAGACAGGGCTGGAGATCTCATGCCCCTGGCTGTGTGGGTGGCACGGTGCCCACACAAGCTGGTCGAGCTTTCCTGACGAATGACTGGGCCTTTTACTGGTTACAAGGAATCAGTGGGGAGGGGTGTGTGGGCTGTGGGAGTTGGAATGGAAAATACAGTAGGCAGGCATAAATACACAGCACATGAAAAGATGTGACAATTTGTCAACTGTTGAGAATAGGCCACTTCCACCTTAATTGAATTGGCTCGTTAGCACTGACCCCCCCCACTTGGTAAGGAAACTCCCATCTTTTCATGTGCTGTGTATTTATACCTGCCTACTGTATTTTCCCCTCCAGGCATCTGATGAAGTGGGTTTTAGCCCACAAAAGCTTATGCCCAAATAAATTTGTTAGTCTCTAAGGTGTGTTTTTGCTGATACAGAATAACACGGCTACCACTCTGAAACCTGTCACCATTTTTCTAACATATGCCCTAACCGCAAAATGCACTATGTGCAGAAATGCTAATTAGGTATATTCAGAATATATATATATAGGTATATTCAGAATTACATTATAAAAGAGGGTGCCAAGATTAGGAAAATTGAGCTTCCTATGGGAAACTTCAGCAGGAACCATCCCTCTACTGATGATCAGTCCATGAGAGACCCATCAGACCCTAACATTATTGTTAAGGATGTGAGTTTAATATATTTGTAACTTGTGCATAGGTCTGTATAGAATTTCTATATGCTTGGGTAATTATAACTTTACTAAAACTTGTAAAATAGACTAGTCCATGTATGTGTGGTCACTACCATTGGGTTCACATTGGCTTTCTGTGTTCCTAGAGACTCTAAAACTGAAGCAGATGTGTTAAGCTTGAGACTGTAGCCACCAGAGCTGAACCCATGGGGATGTAATACCACATTACAAAATTCACTTTAAATACAATAAAAGGCTACAGATTGGCGCCCCATGCGTGGCTGTAGAGAACACAGAAAGGACGGTGGAAAAAAAGACCACTTTAGATCTTATGGGTATAATTAATTGAAGACAAACTATTTCATGTAGGTAAAAAGCACTGTGTTATACTTATAGTGAGTGGGAGCTTCCTGCTTTCGCTTATGCTTGCTATTGCATTCTGTGGTTTTGCTTGTCTGTCTATGGGTACGTCTACACTACGGGATTACTCCGAACTTACGGAATTCGATTTTTTGGAACCGATTGTATAAATTCGATTGCACGCGGCCACAGTAAGCAGATTAATTCGGCGGTGCGCGTCCATATACCAAGAGTAGCGTCGAATTCCGGAGCGTTGCACTGTGGGTAGCTATCCCATAGCTATCCCATAGTTCCCGCAGTCCCCCCCCGCCCATTGGAATTCTGGGTCGAGATCCCAATGCCTGATGGGACAAAAAACATTGTCGCGGGCAGTTCTGGGATCATCCTCCCCCTCCCTCCATGAAAGCAACGGAAGACAACCGTTTCGCACCTTTTTTCCTTGGTGAACTCTGCAGACGCCATAGCTCGGCAAGCATGGAGCCCGCTCAGCTCAAGACAGCAGTCATGAACATTGTAAACACCTCGCGCATGATCGTGCAGTTTATGCTGAACCAGGACCAGAAAAGCCAGGCGAGGAGGAGGCGGCTACGGCAGCGCGGCGACGAGAGTGATGAGGAAATGGACACAGAATTGTCTCGCACCACGGGCCCCGGCGCTTTGGAGATCATGTTGTTAATGGGGCAGCTTCTCGCTGTGGAACGCCGATTCTGGGCCTGGGAAACAAGTACAGACTGGTGGGACCGCATAGTTCTGCAGGTGTGGGACGANTGCACTGTGGGTAGCTATCCCATAGCTATCCCATAGTTCCCGCAGTCCCCCCCCGCCCATTGGAATTCTGGGTCGAGATCCCAATGCCTGATGGGACAAAAAACATTGTCGCGGGCGGTTCTGGGATCATCCTCCCCCTCCCTCCATGAAAGCAACGGAAGACAACCGTTTCGCACCTTTTTTCCTTGGTGAACTCTGCAGACGCCATAGCTCGGCAAGCATGGAGCCCGCTCAGCTCAAGACAGCAGTCATGAACATTGTAAACACCTCGCGCATGATCGTGCAGTTTATGCTGAACCAGGACCAGAAAAGCCAGGCGAGGAGGAGGCGGCTACGGCAGCGCGGCGACGAGAGTGATGAGGAAATGGACACAGAATTGTCTCGCACCACGGGCCCCGGCGCTTTGGAGATCATGTTGTTAATGGGGCAGCTTCTCGCTGTGGAACGCCGATTCTGGGCCTGGGAAACAAGTACAGACTGGTGGGACCGCATAGTTCTGCAGGTGTGGGACGATTCCCAGTGGTTGCGAAACTTTCGTATGCGTAAGGGCACTTTCCTGGAACTTTGTGACTTGCTTTCCCCTGCCCTGAAGCACCAGAACACCAAGATGAGAGCAGCCCTCACAGTTGAGAAGCGAGTGGCGATAGCCCTGTGGAAGCTTGCAACACCAGACAGCTACCGGTCAGTCGGTAATCAGTTCGGAGTGGGAAAATCTACCGTGGGGGCTGCTGTGATGCAAGTAGCCAAAGCAATCGCTGAGCTGCTGCTACCAAAGGTTGTGACTCTGGGAAATGTGCAGCTCATTGTGGATGGCTTTGCTGCAATGGGATTCCCTAACTGTGGTGGGGCGATAGATGGAACCCATATCCCGATCTTGGCACCGGAGCACCAGGGCAGCCAGTACATAAACCGCAAGGGGTACTTTTCAATGGTGCTGCAAGCAATGGTGGATCACAAGGGACGTTTCACCAACATCAACGTGGGATGGCCGGGAAGGGTTCATGACGCCCGCGTCTTCAGGAACACTAGTTTGTTTAAACGGCTGCACCAAGGGATTTACTTTCCAGACCGGAAAATAACCATTGGGGATGTTGAGATGCCGATCGTTATCCTTGGGGACCCAGCCTACCCCTTAATGCCATGGCTCATGAAGCCATACACCGGCAGCCTGGACAGTAGTCAGGAGCTGTTCAACTACAGGCTGAGCAAGTGCAGAATGGTGGTAGAGTGTGCCTTTGGACGTTTAAAAGGTCGCTGGCGCTCGTTACTGACTCGCTCGGACCTCAGCCAAACCAACATCCCCATTGCTATTGCAGCTTGCTGTGTGCTCCACAATCTCTGTGAGAGCAAGGGGGAGACCTTTATGGCGGGGTGGGAGGCTGAGGCAAACCGCCTGGCCGCTGATTACGCGCAGCCAGACACCAGGGCGATTAGAAGAGCACACCGGGAAGCGGTGCGCATCAGAGAAGCTCTGAAAACAAGTTTCATTGCTGGCCAGGCTCCTGTGTGAAAGTTATGTTTGTTTGTCCCTGTTGAAAACCCGCCCCCTTGATTCACTCATTCCCTGTAAGCAACCCACCCTTCCCCCTTCCCCCTTCGATCCCAGTTTGATTTGAAAAAAATAAAGTCAGTTTCGTTTACAACTCAAGAACTTTTTATTAACGGGTGGTAATGAACATAGGGAGAGAAATAACCAGGTAGTCCGGGTGGGGTTTGGGAGGAGGGTAGGAGTGAAGGAACAGGGCAGGAAAAACATTCAAAATAATGAGAGCCTTTTGCTTGGGCTCTCTAATGGGGTGGAGTGGCAGGGTGCACGGAGCCTCCCCCCCCCCGTTCTTACACGTCGGGGTGAGGAGGCTACGGGACTTGGGGAGGGGGGAGGGCGGTTATAGAGGGGCTGCAGCGGCACTCGGTAATCCTGCAGCTGCCGTTCCTGGAGCTCCACCAGACGCCGGAGCATGTCTGTCTGCTCACGCAGCAGCCCCAGCGTTGCATCCCGCCACTTCTCGTCTCGGGCGTCCCTCCTCTCCTCACGTTCGTCCCTTCTCTCCTCACGTTGGTCCCTTTTCTCCTCCCGTTGGTCCCTCATGTCCTCCCGTTGGTCCCTCTTGTCCTCACGGTCACTGGCCTCTTTCCGGAATTTTAATACAGTGTCCTTCCAGTCATTGAAATTAGCTCTCTCATCCCGGGTCGATTGCATAATTTCCGAGAACATGTCGTCTCGCGTGCGTCTCTTTCGCCGCCTTATCTGTGAGAGCCTTCGGGCCGGGGGCGGGAGGATTGAAAAATTTGCAGCTGCAGGAGGAGGGAAAAAAAGGGAGAGAAGTATGTAAAAAGATACATTTTATAGAACAATGCTTATACTCTTTCACGGTGAACACTTTTCACATTACATAGCAATGTACAAGGTCGCATTTTGCATCTTATATTGAGTGCCCGCGGCTTTGGTGTTAGAGATCACAGCAGACGCAGGGCCGGGCAACAGAATTCGGCTTGTATGCAGCCATGGTAAGCCATTGTCCTGCGGCTTCTGCATTAAATCAGCGCCCTCCTTTCCCATAGCAAGCAAAGCCCTTTACGTGCTGCGGTTTTCCTGTTACCGTGCAGCATCAGATAACATAATAACCCCCCCCCACCCACCCATTCAATTCTGTGGGATGACCCCCTCCCCCCACCACGTGGCTGGTACCATGGAAGATCCATGCAGATAGCAAACTAGCCCCCCCATCCACTTCTGTGGGATGATCGCGTTACCCCTCCCCCCACCACGTGGCTGGTATCAGGGAAGACCCCTGCTAGCCAAACGCGAAAAGCTCAGCGACATTATCCACCCACTCCCCCCCGCCCGCTTGGCTAACTGCAGGGAAAGATTTCTTTTCAGCTACAGGCAAACAGCCCAGTAGGAACGGGGCCACCTCTGTCCCCTTAATTACATTCCCATATCTCAAACAGGTTACCCTGAACGATATCACTCTCCTGAGGATAACACAGCAAGATAAAGAACGGATGTTGCTTGAATGCCAGCAAACACCGGGACCATACGCTGCCAAGCTTTGTCAAGCAATGATACCGGATTACTTGCTGCTAGCATGGCGCGGTCAAGTGTCCTACCATGGAGGACGGAATAAGGCTGCCCTGCCCAGAAACCTTCTGGAAAAGCTTTTGGAGTACCTCCAGGAGAGTTTCATGGAGATGTCCCTGGAGGATTTCAGCTCCATCCCCAGACACGTTAACAGACTTTTCCAGTAGCTGTACTGGCCGCGAATGCATCCCAAGTCCCCAGGGCAAATTAATCATTAAAAAATACTTGTTTTAAACCATGTTTGATATTTACAAAGGTACACTGTATATTTACAAAGGTATCCAGGGGGTCTGCGATGCCGCCTTGGGAGGGTTCGGAGGGCACTTCGGTCAGGGTCAGAAACAGCTCCTGGCTGTCGGGGAGAATGGAGTGCTGTGTGCTCTCCACAAGTTCGTCCTCCTCCTCGTACTCCTCTTCCCCGTCCGCAGATTCGTCATGCAACGATGACATTAACCCCTCCTCGGAGTCCACGCTCAGGGGTGGGGTAGTGGTGGCGGCCCCTCCGAGAATTGCATGCAGCTCATCGTAAAAGCGGCATGTCTGCGGCTCTGCCCCGGACCGTCCGTTGGCCTCCTTCGTCTTCTGATAGGCCTGTCGGAGCTCCTTCACCTTTATACNGGAGGCCAATACCATCGAATGCCGTCCACACTAACCCTATTTCGAAACGGCAATACCGATATCAGCGCTACTCCCCTCGTCGGAGAGGAGTACAGAAACCGATTTTAAGAGCCCTTTAAATCGAATTAAATGGCCTCATTGTGTGGACGGGTGCAAGGTTAATTCGCTATAACGCTGCTAAATTCGAACTAAAATCGTAGTGTAGACCAGGCCTATGTGATGTTGTAATAACTGAGCTCATGAAAAATGTAAAGGGGAAGTATCCTCTTATTCATACTGCAAGTATTGAAAATAATTAATACGTCTTATTGAGATTAATATTTAAGGGGAAGATTATCATAGAGAGGTACCAAATAAGGACAAAGTAATTGTGTGCGAGGGACCCAGCACTCACATACAGCTAGAAACTCTATCGGGGTGGCAGAGTGAGTCAGACAGTTCACCATCATTATTAAACTTCCCAACTTTATTAATAAGCTCCCCAAACTTTGGATTCTCCTGGACTGCACCACCGATGGAGGATCAAGTAAAACTTTGTGGAGTTACCTTGGTCACCGCCCCTCCTCTCGGTGTACTCCAGCTGTTAATAGCTGATGGGGAAGGAAGCACCACAAGCACTTCTCAGCAGGGGTAACACCCTATAGAGTAGTTATTTAAATTAGGAAGCAACTAAGGGAGGGACGTCTTCCTAACAGAGAACTCCTAAGAGAGACATTACACAAGGTCAGGTGCCAATTCAGACAGTCACCCTAATGGCCCCACAGACACCCTTTGAGACTTGTGTGGGACTACATTGAAACCTATGGTGGAGGGTCAGCAAAAATGCTGAATAATCGAACCCCCATAGATCACCGAGATCCATGGAACCTAAGGGGTTCCATTTTTGAGAAAGAAAAATTAAAGAGAAAACCTCAGGAGGTGAAGGAAATGGATTATGTATATATTGTATGTAACACTTTAGAGAATAAAAATTGAGAAGGAAAATAGAGCAGTTGGATCAGGCACAACAAGCCTTATCCCAGGAGAAAGGGATTAGTGAGAAGTTAAGAGAGCAGCTTATTCCAACACTGGAAATAAATTCAGTGCTTAGTTATCAGAGAGATGATCTAGCAAAAGAACTGACTTGCTGCAAGCAGCAATTACCAAGGGCTGGTTATGAGATTACAATGTGCAGAGATCAGGAAACAATGGGTCAGGAACGTTTATTTGGGCAAGAAGTGAAAATAGCAGAATCAGTTCAGAGAACTGAGGTATTAGAACAAACCTGTAATATTCCAGAAAACATGGATTGTCCGGTAGTAAATATGGAAGGTGAGATTGGGTGGGAAATCCAAGGTGTCCCAAAGAGAGAGAGTAAGAAAGACGTATGTACAGAGATGCAGTTGTCACCAGGGCCAGATTAACCCATAGGCTAATAAGGCTATAGCCTTAGGCCCTCCCGTTTTTAGGCCCTACTTTAGGGCCTAATTTTTAGGCCCTCCCGTTTTTAGGCCCTATTGTAGGCCCTCTGTTGGCGGGGAAATGGCATGAATTGGCTTTCCCCTTTGCTGCACTTGTTTTTACACATTTGCCTGCTCCAGGAGCTGAGGCAGTTGGTTGGGAACAAGCTCAGGGTTACTTAGCTTCAGCCACTTTTTAATTTATTTATGTTTGTCCTACACGAATACACCAAGCCCTTTGTAGATTCTCAGGCCCGTACCTGGCCCAGACAGTGACTACAGCCTGTCTCCATGGCTGTGCTTTGTTCTATGTGCTGATTGGCTCAGCCAAAGGGATTGCCATGGCACAGGTGACAAGCTTCACTTCAACACTACTGGAGCCTAATTTCTTACATTTCACATCTCTCTTCAGCTATGTCCTGTACAAACACTTTGCTGCAATGATGATGCCCAGTGGGCTACTGGCTCTTGGTAGAGACCTCTCAGGCCACCCTTTAGTGAGTTATTGTGCATACATATGTCCCAGGGGATCCCATAAAACTCTATGCACCCCTCTGCCCTCGGTCAGTTGGCACCAAGAAGTTCCTGGGTCACCGGGGCAGACTAGAGGGTGGCTGGGATTAGAGAGGGGTCTGTGGGCTGCGTAATTGTGCAGCGATGTGTCCATGGGACTCGGGGCCAGGGGGAGTAACTCACTAATGAGACTAATGAGATGGGAGGGGGTAACTGATAAACATGGGGCAACAAGGAGTAGCTCCAAGAAGCAGCCCCCAGGCACTCCTCTGTGATGAGATCTGAACTTTATCTGAGGGCACGTCTTCACTGGCAACGTTAAAGTGCTGCATTGGCAGCGCTTTAACGTGGCTTGTGTAGTCACGGCAGAGCACTGGGAGAGAGCTCTCCCCGCGCCCTAAAAAACCACCTCCGCGAGTGGAATAGCTCCCAGCACTGGTGCACTGTCTACACTGGTGCTTTATAGTGCTGAAACTTGCAGCGCTCAGGGGAGTGTTTTTTCACACCCCTGAGCGAGAAAGTTGCAACACTGTAAAGTGCCAGTAAAGCCCTTAAAGAAAGACCCATGAACAGTGAAGGTGAGTGTGACTGAGTGCCTTTCTTAAAGAGACAGTGCACTGTATCTGAGATTTCCCCAGCAGCCAGCTCACAGTCTCTGTCTGTCTGTCTGTCTCTCTCTCTCTCTCTCTCTCACACACACACACTCTGTCTCTTTCACACTCACCTCCCAACACATACTTGTATTATTGTTGTTGTTACATTTTCGTACTTCCTGCAATGCACATATATTCTCTGTAATTTTATTCTTTCAAAGTGTGTTATTTTAGTGTTTTGACTGGTCTGTGCATTTCATATTTTTTATTTGTCTTACACGTAAATTTAATTATTTGAGTAGTGCGGTCTTGGGATGCATTAGGCGAGGTATTTCTAGTAGAGATAAGGAGGTGCTAGTCCCGTTATACAAGGCATTGGTGAGACCTCATTTGGAGTACTGTGTGCAGTTCTTGTCTCCCATGTTTAAGAAGGATGAATTCAAACTGGAACGGGTACAAAGAAAGGCCACTAAGATGGTCTGGGGAATGGAAAGACTGTTGTATGAAAGGAGACTTGAGGAGCTCGGTTTGTTTACCTTAACCAAAAGGAGGCTGAGGGGAGATATGATTGCTCTCTTTAAATATATCAGAGGGATAAATACCAAGGAGAGAGAGGAATTATTTCAGCTCAGTACTAATGTGGNCCCCCCCTGCCTCTTTCCAAAGGCGTTCCCTGGGGAAACACAGATCCACTCACAGGAGGGAAACCTCCCCCCTCCCTCTCTCCTAGTCACTGGAAAGAGATACCTGATTCAAACTGCTTGAATCAAACCCAGGGAGAATGATTTCTTCCCCCTCCTTTCTCTGCCCGGAGATAACCCGTCTCACTACAGAGAAGAATGTTTTCTTAGCTCCCTCCCCCTGTATCCACAGTAGAAAGGATTTAATCAAATCTTTATAGAAAGAATTTATTAAAAGAAAAACAAGAAAATACACAATCTCTATGAGCCTAAGCTGGGCATTCATAGGGTATAACCTTACTAAGTTCTGGAGAGAATCCTCTCTCTTTCTCAGTATAACAAAACAGGCAGAATTAAGAATAATCAATAACAAACACACAGAATTGCAAACATAGGATTATTAGGTGAAGACACAAGTACCTTTCTAATACTCACTATTTTGACTAGAAGGAATTAGTTCATAAAGGTGGAAATTTGTAGAGACTTGATTAAACATCCAGACCCTTGTAATTCCAGATGGCTAAGAAAAAAACACACACCCACAGAGGGAAAAAATTCCCTCCTAGGAATTTTAAACTCTCTTCCCTGATTGGTCCTCAGGTCATGTGCCCACCAGGTACTATGTTTTAACCCTTTACTAACTATTCATGACAATGCAGAACAAAAGCATTCCAGAGAAAACAGATCTCAAAAACAATAAACCGCTGATACACATGCCTAGCTTCCCAGATGTCACCATCTTCCATCTGGAGACCCTGGTAGGTTCCAGAGTTCCTTCAGGTCCCCTCTGCAGATCCTGTCCCTCTTGGTCACAGTCTCCTGTCAGTGCTTGGATCGAGTGTCCGAGAGCCGCCTTTCTCCTGACAGCAGGGTGGTCACTTTATGCAGTTCTCAGTGCTTTGTTTGCCAGTCCTCTTGATCCCGGTCAAATCAGTCCATGCAATTTCCCCCAAGTCCCCAGACTTGTTACCTGCCCACAAATTTGCACCCACAGTGATTTTAGATACTACAGGAAACTCTTTAGCTCCCCTGTCAAGCCAGGAACCCAATCTCAAGCTGTCCCATGCATATAGCCTTTACCAAGCTGCAATAGTCTTTGAGTATTTCTTGTGTCCATCTGGATTTACTCTAGTTTTATACTTTAGAAGATACAAATATAGTTTGCCCCCAAATGTTCTCCTTCCTGTTCCCTGTGTGCACTGAATGAAGCAGAATCCTACGGACAAAATAGCATGAGATTGTGTCATTACAGACAATGAGCTGCATACTGCTCACACTTGCAGCAGTTTTATCACAGTGTGACTCCAGTGAATTACTCCTGATCTACTGCTGTGCAATGGAGAGGACAGTCAGGCCTTATACTCTAATGCAGGTGTAGGCAACCTATGGCACGCGTGCCGAAGGCGGCACACGAGCTGATTTTCAGTGGCACTCACACTGCCCGGGTCCTGGCCACCAGTCCAGGGGGCTCTGCATTTTAATTTAATTTTAAATGAAGCTTCTTAAACATTTTAAAAACCTTATTTACTTTACATACAACAATAGTTTAGTTATATATTATAGACTTATAGAAAGAGACATTTTAACGTGTTTAGAAGGTATTACTGGCACGCGAAACCTTAAATTAGAGTGAATAAATGAAGACTCGGCACATCACTTCTGAAAGGCTGCTGACCCCTGCTCTAATGCATACNATTACTGGCATGCGAAACCTTAAATTAGAGTGAATAAATGAAGACTCGGCACATCACTTCTGAAAGGCTGCCGACCCCTGCTCTAATGCATATCCTACCCAGGGGCGCTGGAACAATTTGTACAGTGGGGGTGCTGAGAACCATTGAACCAAACTGTAAACTCTGTATATAATGGAAACCACTTCAAGCCAGGGGGTGCTGCAGCACCCCCAGCACCCCTAGTTCCAGCACTTATGCCCTACCCTCTCTGTGCATCCCTCCAACTAGGGTTGCCAACCCTCCTGGATTGGTCGGGAGTTTCCCAGAATCTGCCTTGATCTCTCAATGGCTATTGAAAGCCATCCGGGAAATTTTAATAGGCCAAAGTCCGGTCGGCGGTGCAGCTGGGCTAAGGCTGGCTCCTTACCTGGCTCCATGCGGCTCCCGGAAGCGGCCACCATGTCCGGCTCCTAGGCGCAGGGGCACCCACGGGGTCTTTGTGCACTGTCCCTGCCCTGATGCCAACTCCACAGCTCCCATTGGCCGGGAACCGCAGCCAATGGGAGCTGCCGAGGCAGTGCCTGCAGGAAGGGACAGCGTGTGGAGCTGCCTGGCTGCTCCTGTGCCTGGGAGCTGGACATGCCGGTCGCTTCCTGGAGTCTCCTGAGGTAAGCGCCACCCAGCTGGAGCCCACACCCCGCACCCTCTCCTGCACCCCAACCCCCTGCCTCAGGCTTGGAGGGTGCTCTCTGCGACCTCCCAGAACAATTGGCCTGGCCTTTTTGCTCCTCTGCTTCTTCCTGGCTTCTGCGTATGCATGTCGCCTTCCAGATCGTCTCTCTATATTTTTGCTTGCAAAGAGATTCTTTGGTCCCCCAGTATTCCACCAAAGGATCCATTAAAAGTTTGCAGGGGTTTTTATTATCAGGCAGTTTTTGTGAAATTGTGTTGGCGAGTGGATGTACTTAATTATCAGGTGATGAAATATTGAAAGCCCTTTAGCTTTTCACAATATTCCCATCAAAGCAATGTCTGCTTAACCAGTTCCTCCAATATTAGCCCCTCTCTCCGGCAAGCTGACTACTCACAGTGGTATAATTTGGAGAAAAAGCAGAAATGGGACATATACAGGTCTCGTTTTTTTCCATTGATGAGTTACTGTACAGTAAGCAGAGAAGAGGCAGCCAGAATCTCTTCATCTAGCATGCCAGGGGACTGAGCGTTGACTGCTGTGATGCTTTTTCCAGTTGTGATATCAAAAGGGAGGAATGTACAAAACTAAAGGCAAACTTAACTCAGCTGCTGTTTCTTTGGGTTAAAGTGGAAAGCATTACTGACACCTAACGGTGAAAGGAAAGACTACATATTTTCATGTAAAGAGCAGTGCGTGTGGTAGGGGGAATTAAGGGAGCCCCAATTTCCCTGTTTCTTGTTCTTCCTGCTCAGCTAATGCCTACTCCCTTTGATGGAGGCACAAACCAAAACTCCCCCCATCTTGGTGAACTTGAGATCCAAACCACTCTACTCCATCCCATTCTTCTCAAGTGTATCTTATACCCGGGGCATGACTCATTTTAGTCCCACAGCTACTGATGTTCCACACAAACATGGTGTTGTCTCACTTTGATCACTGAATGTTATTTACATCAGAAATAAAGAATTGTGAAACTGAAATAAATTATTGACCCTGAGGATGTGCCTGCCCAGCAGCTGAGAGGGTGATTCCCAGCCCAGATAGACAGATGCACTAACAATAGCAACATGGCCGCGGGTGGTATAGGTGGCTGCTCGAGCGACAGAGGGAGAGGGGAAGGAGTGAGTGGGGGCGGGGCCTCGGAGAAGGGGTGGGGCAAGGGCATGACCTCAGGGAAGGGGCGGAGCAAGGGTGTTTGGGTTTGTGTGATTAGACAGTTGGCAATCCTACCCTCCACTAGCTCCCGCTTCTCTGTCGTATCAAACATAAACTACTTGTCTTCACTTTCAAGGCCCTTCACAGCCTGTCCCCACCCAACCTAGCATCTCTCATTCAGTATCGAAAGGTTAACGCCAGCCTCAGACTGGCCCACCGATGCCAGCCACCGTCACCACTTGTTAAATTCTCAAACCAGACCCTTTGTGTTTTCTCCCCTGCTGCCCCACACACCTGGGAGAGCTCCCTGTAAACAGCCTCAAAACCACCTCATTAGCCTCCTTCAAAACCCTGCATTTAATTTGCCTTTCACATGAGGCCTACGAAAGCTTGACAATGGTTAGCCTGCTGCTGCACTGAGACCACTGCCTGTCCTTCTGGCCAATATTGTCTCATTGTTTCCTGGTACCCTCCCAGTTGGTCTCTCTGGATCCATCTGTTGTCTCTTGTCTCACACTTACATTGTCAGTTTTTCAGGTCAAGGACTGTCCTTTTGTTCTGGGTTTGCTTAGCGCCTGGCACAACGGGGGGCCTGGTCAGTGGCAGGGGATGCTAGGTGCAACAATGAGACAAATAATAAATAATTAGGCACTCAGCTGCACACATAGATTTAGCTTTGGTCAAATCCCTTCGACCCCTTAGGCAGAGGAGGGGATTTGAACGCAGGTCTCTAACCACACAAGTGAGTCCCCACCTTCCCTTATAATTTGTAGCCCAGTGATTCGGGTACTCACCTGGGAAGTGGGAGAACCGAGTTCAAACCCTCTTTGTCTGATAAGAAAGGAATCCTCCACCTCTCAGGGACGTGCCCTAACTAGGATTGCCAACTTTCTAATTGCAGAAAACCGAACACCCTTGCCCCGCCCTCTTCCCCGCCCCATCCCAAGGCCCTGCCACAGCTCACTCCATCCCCCCTCCCTCTGTCGCTCGCTCTCCCTCCCCCCCGTCCGCTCGCTCACTTGCTCATTTTGACTGCATGGCCCAAGCAGGCACCAGGAGAAGGCCATGTAGCCTGATTTGGGGTGTGTTAGTAATTTTGATTTAATTTATCCACTTAATTTAATTTTATTTCATTCATTTTAATTAGTTACTTAATAATATTAATAATGAACCTTTATCTGTGACCTATCTGTACTTTAATGGGTATAGAAAGTGTGGTAACAACCTGATTACTTGCAAAAGTTGCAAGTGTTTTTGTACACCCTGATGACAGAGGAGAGGATATAGGATCCTTGACATGGATAATACTAATTGCTGCCCCAATATCTATAATAAAATTCCTGTCGAGGCCCCCTACCACTGCAGATATTGTGGGTCTCCCCCTTGCATCCCTGCCTAAAGTTATGACTACGCTTGGGGTTGTTTGATGTCATGCAGCATATGCAGACAAATAATCTATGGGTTCTTCCTCTATCTCCTCGGAGGCAGCCAATTCTGGAGGAGAGGTTGTCCACCGGGGAGAAGGGAATGGATCAACAGAGGCTACTGGATGGTTCAAGGGTGCTGGGCCTTGGCCTTCCATCATCAGCTCATTCACACGGGCACGGAGTTCCCGGATATCCCGTTGTTGAGCCTCAAGCGTCTGCTGCACTATCCTAAACATCCTTACAACTGAGTCCTCAGTTTTGTGGGGAGGCGGTGATTTAGGTCTCTGCAGACGTGAATTGTTCTGTGCAGCATCTGAAAAGAAAGGAACACGGTCCCGGGCCCCTACATAGGATCCAAACGCATAACTCTGTCAAGGGGCCTGGCCACTCGAAGGTCCAGGGTTATTACGTGGGTTAGGGTCATTTTGCCAACGTTGATACCTAGGGAATTTAGGAGCCCCTCGTCCTAACCCTGGTTGAGGTCAAGGTCCCTCAATCCTCACAGTGGGATTAGTTTGTGGTTCCTGAAGTAGTGCAACAGGGGCTCCATGCCAACCTAATTTAGAGCCTCCCTGTGCATATGCCTTAGCCAGTAAGGCTAATGCCTTCTTTAAAGAAGTATCATCAGTTATGTCCATATTAACCATTTCCCGTAACTGGGGAAGAGAGTTATTAACCAGCAAACTGATGTATGGTGGTTCATATGTTTCCTCTTTCATATGACTCTGACAGGCTGCACTTAACCGCAGATGAAACTGATGTGGAGTCTCATTAGTTTTCTGCTTTAGGTTAGACAGAATTGCCACTCCAGCTTGCCCCGGATGCTGATTATGTTTCAATAGGGCTACTGTTTCATTAAAAGTTTTTTCTCCTATCCTATACTCAGGTGGCAAAGTACTCCACAATGCTCGATTCACTATGAGTTGTAAGTTTTTAACCCAATCTTCCCTTGGTAAGCCAAACACTTTTCCTGTCTCTTGCACACGCTGTGCATGCATTGCAACTGAAGAATCCTCCATCATTCCTACTTGCTTAGCTACTAAGTCTAAGGTCTTAACAGGGCCGGCGCAACCCATTAGGCAACCTAGGCGGTCGCCTAGGGCACTACTATTTGGGGGGCGCCAGCGCCCCGGTCGTCAGTGGAATTTTGGGGGCGGCACCTTCCGCCGCCGCTGTCGGGGGCGGCATTTCGGGGGCAGGACCTTCCGCCGCCTAGGGCGCCGAAAAAGCTGGCGGTGCTCCTGGGTCTTAATATCTGTAACAACTGCTACAGGACAATCAGAATTACAATCTGAAGCTCCTTCTTCTGGATCAGGATCTGGGCTTCCATCTGAGCTTGAATCTATAATTTCTATTTCTCAACTCCTTATACCTAAATTCACATTTTCCTCATCTGAACCATCAGAACTTTCCACTGGAGATAATCCTGGATATGTAGGATAATTTTCCATAAAACCTCTATGTCTTACACTCAGGGCGTCTCCACACTGACGCAGGACATCTCTTAGTCTGCTAAGGTTTGGTGTAGTAGGGCATTCTACTGGTACACCAGGTGATACCAGCATATACCAAGGGGGTGAAGAGGGTCCACGAATTTGATTGCCCAAATGCCAATAAATGTCCACCCAAAGGGACTGGATCTTCTACTCTATATGGTGCTAATGTAATATTGGGTGGAGGAGCAGGAATTCTATTCCTTGATTGTTGTAGCTCTTTCTGTTGTAATTTAGAGATTACTACATCACATGCACTAGCTACTCGTGTCACTTGTGACACTTCATCTTCTAATCCCTGAACAATGACAGTCTGTAAAGGCACTGCCTCTTCACTATCAGGGGCTGGCACTAACAGAGGAGAGGATTTTTCCTCCCCCTTTGCTTTGCTCATCTCCTCTTTTGCATCACTAGCTGCTTTTTCTATGACACTCATCTCCGCCTCCTGTGGTGCCACCTTAGGACTTCCTTTTCCTATCTGCAGACTGCCAGTAGCTTCTGCACTGCCAACTTCCTCTTCTGACTCTCCTCGTGGCTCTTCAGACTCAATCTCCAACTGCACTTCTAAAGGTACTGTATCAGCCTGAGCTAATTCTCTTGCCCTACTTCTAGTTGTTGGCCCTGTAGATTTTTCTACCTCTGTTGGTTCCACCATGCTGATAGGGATGGGAATCAATTCTTTATCCTCCTCTACCATATCTTCTCCCCTTTCTAATTCTTTAATCTTTTCCAACATCCGACCACGGTCTGCTCTATAGGCCACCAGCATTTGCTGAGCTTCCCTGAGTAACTCTATTTTTTTTATTCAATTTCTTTCCCAGCGAACTACAAGCCACGAGCAGGCATTCAACAGCTATTCCCTTTACCAATTTAGCCCTTTTCTTTTTCTGCTCTGTTTCTTCATCAAATATCTCACTTACAAAACCCCATGGGTTACTATGCTCAGAAATCATCTCATTATTCCTCAGCTGTTCTAAACCTCCTCCATGTTCCTGAATATATTTCCTGGCAAAGTTTTCTAAAGCCAGACTGCGGGCAACTCCAACAGACTCTACTCTTGCCCTTGCTTCACTCTCAACACTCTTAATACGAAATAGAGAACTCATTCCAATTCTACAACTTTACTAGCTTATTCAATAAACTAGAATAAATACTCTGTTGCTTTACTCTGAAACTGAAGGCGTCCCTTCACAGAAACAACAGGAAATAACACCCCTAACCGGTTTTTGCACTGCATTCAATAAGTCCCAAGTAAATAAAATAGAGGGATGGAGGTACATTCCCTCTCTTCCCTTGATGACTTGTAGCAAATCGAGAGGTCTTTTCCCTCTGTCGGGACCTGCCAAATATAGGGGAATACTGAGGCAGATGGATCAGAGGTGCAGTCCGGGAGAGTTAAGGGGACTGAGATAAGGTATCTTTGAACTGTTCAACTTCTGACTTATTGCAGCCTTTCTGGCGGTGATTAATACCTTGCTTTGTCAACTCCCCCGCCACCACTAGTGTGGGTCATCGGATCCAATGCTACTGCTAATATCTTATCGGTACCATTCGTTATAACTTCAACCTTTACAAAACCCCTTAAACGCACGTATCACTTTAAATAATATCACTTTAGTCAAAAACTCTATTGCTTTATCCTGCAGTATTATAGTCAAAAACCTTAAAATTAAACTTCTAAGTCAAAACCATAATACAAAACCGGAAATACTGGGATTGCTGCCAAGCCGCAGTCACAGGAAATTAGGTTTCTGCTTTTCTTAAGAGAGAGAGGGTGAGGCACACAGTAAGTCTCTGTAATTTTAACCATTTACTTATGCCTCAGGTGAGATTTCTTAAGGGTCTAAGGATGCCTGGAATCCCTGAAAATTCCTGTCACACGCTCCTCGAAACTCCTGGCTGGCTCGACAGCCTGTAGCCTGATTTGAGGTGTGTTAGTAATATTGATTTAATTTATCCACTTAATTTAATTTTATTTAATTAATTTTAATTAGTTAATTAATAATAATAATAATTATTATTATGAATATTATTAGTATGGGTTTAGGCTTGCCAATTTGTTTGATCAGAAGATAAAATTTCATCCTGAATCAGGCCTCACAGAGTTTATAAAAGGACCTTCGGGGGTATGACAGGAAGCTCACACTGAGACAGATATAGTCATAAAGACCTTTTATTAAAATCAATGAAATAGTAAGCAAATGGTAAAACAGTTAGAATTACAGAGTTGCAATTGTACTACTGTTATTCAAGAGATACATATGATAATACAATATTATGTGCTGCAAACTTTGGTTAATATTCACACTCTGTTTTAATAACCTGGTGTTGGAAGATACAGGACCACGCCTCTGGCGGTTCCAGCTTCACACCTCTAGCAGAGGAAACTGATGCAGAGCTGTTAAAGCTGTTTACTCTCTAACTTAACTCAATAAACCTTAAACTGTAATAAAGCGTAGGGAAACCAAGCTTAGCCTAGTCCCCTTAAAACTTAAAGTTTGAAAAGAAACAAAGTACGGCCTATTAATAGCTAATAGTCGTCGTAGATGGGTAGCATCGATACGTTGTTGAAGATGGAGACAATGAAGAATAGATAGGTGGATAGATTGCCTCTAAAATGGCAAGATGAATCGCCTTTTTATAGGGCATTGGTCGGAAATTCTTCCTCTTATGCCCAAATTTCATCCTTCCCCCACAGAAATGTTAGGGTACACTTACCCCATAGGTTAGTATGAATGTGTGTATGGATGACAGGTACGTGCGCACTTGTGGTGTACTTGTTAAGTCTGTGGGTACAACTTTGAAAAATCCCCTTTGCCATCCTTCATTGTCTATTGGTTTAGGTAAAGGTCTCTAGACATCTATATAGGTCATCTTTACTTTTCTAGGAAAAGGGTCCCAATATAGATATGCTAACTTTGCCTTAGCTTAACATACAAGGTTTTAGCCTGTAGGTCTCTTGCATTACAGCCAAACTTATTTTTAATATAAATTTATAAACCTATTACATCAAATACTCAAATTTATAAGAAAAGATATATCTATGCAAGCAAGCAGATTAAACCTTAGGGCTACAGCCAGGAACTGTAACAGTTTGCATGTGGGAGATGGAATGTGTGATTCAAATGCCCTTCACCTCCCTAGGGAGAGATTCTAAACACTATGGTAAAATGAATTGCCCCCCAAAAGAGTCCCACTCACTTGCAATGAGCGAAACTAAAGAGACTATTGCAGGAGCGTGATTCTTCTTGCCTTCACCCAACTGTCCGGATAGAGGATCCAGTAGTGCTGCAGCCACTGACTGACTCCTTCCCTACCTGACAATGACCTGGATAGCAGGGGGAAAACGTTACGCTGTTCCATCTTTAATGACTAGTTAAATTGTTTAAATGTATGCTTTAATAGACAATATATGCAATGTGGACAAATGAATGTTATGGGAGTCTTAATGTTAACATTTCCTGACACTTACTTATGTTTAAATATATAACCTTAATATTGCATTAATGTTATTTTATGAATTCATTATAGCTCTTTAATGTTAAGATGAGGTTGCATAAAATGTAATTCATGCTGCAGAAACGGACCCCTCCCTATTGTACCATCCTGCTAACCAATAGATTTTCTAGTGTTGTTCGTTTCAAGTTTTTTCACCTGTATTGTGTCCCAGATTTGTCCCAAAGCAGGTTGAGAGGAAATACGTTACAATGTCACAAACAGCCTGACCCCCTGTCCTTCATTTGGTGCCCAATGTTCCACATTACACGTCAAATCAATAAATATTGTCTTGTATACACCACTAATCATGCAAAGGATTGTACACTGTAATACAATGTGTCATTTGTATACAAGTGTGTGTCACAAATAAAACATTGGGGAGGTGCCCTTAAAAATAAACTTTCTCCTATAATTTCCAAGTTGTCCTTTATTGGAGACATAAAGGGTCTGTATGCGGGCGTGAGGGCGATTACCATAGCCAGGGTAAGACTAGTTCTTCTGTTTCAGGAACATCAGTCCTAGTGAAGCTCTGCATTCCCTGTTGCCAGGCCCCTTTTGTGCTGCCTGTGGTGTTGGCACCATCAGACCAAATGACCCTCTTACTTTTTGCAGACTCCGGCGGGCACCCACCAGTGCGAAGTGCCAGGCTTTGCGCACAGCGATGTCTGGCTGCTGGCGTGGCTCCTGATGTGCCCTGCTGACTGGGTGGGTTGCAGTGGCCACCCCAGTGGCAGAGGCCGGACCAGCCCCAGTGCACTGCCCTGGATGCACTGACAGAGACACGCCCCAAACCACACTAAGCTACATGCACCTCCTGCCGGGAGGGACTGGCCTGCTGCAAAGCCACCTAGGGGAGCAGCTGCTGTGTCCCACTTGGTGGGAGGGGGTGTGGGTGGGTCTCTACACAGCGATTAAAGCTGGCTGGCCCCTGTATGCTGCTCACTGTGGGGCTGTGTTTGGGCTAGCTGAACCCCAAGCTCTGAGAGCCCAAATGCCTACACAGTAATGTATATTTAGCGGGTGCATAGTCATCTAGCCAAGCAATGGCATCCTCAGGGGCAGGATGCAGCTCTGTAATGTTACAGCCCCCGTCCGCTGAGCCAGGCCAGCAGGGCATTTAACTGCCATGTAGACATTACCCCAGCGAGCTCAGAGGGGTTGAAGTGGAGGTTCCCAGGTAGGGACTACCAGGGAAGGGAGCCGCAAATTCGGAGCATCTCCACCTGACCCCTCCTCCCCAAGCAGCCACCGGCCACTTGTAGGGAGCAGGGCCACCTAGTTGGGGCAACTGCTAGGAAGAGTAGGAGGGTGCTTGGGACTGGGGGTATGGGAGGGGGTTAGGGGTGCAGGCTGGGAAGTAGAGAGTTGGAGTATGGGAGGGGGTGATGGCTGCAGCTGGGGGTGTGGACTCCAGGGTGTGGCCAGAAATGATGGGTTCAGGGTGCAGGGGGGGGCTCTGGGTGGGGGCGGGGGGTTGGGGTGCGGGAGGGGATGAGGGCTCTGGGCTGGGGCCAGGGATAAGGAGTTCGGAGTGTGGGATGGGGCTCCAGACTGGGGAAGCGGGGCAGGGTGTGGGACGGGGTGAGGGCTCTGGACTGGGGGTCCGGGCTCTGGGGTGGGGCTGGGGCTGAGGGGCTTGGAGTGCAGGAGGGAGCTCTGGGCTTGGGGGGTGGGTCCAAGGGATTCGGAATCAAAGAATCATAGAACTGGAAGGGACCTCGAGAGGTATCTAGTCCAGTCCCCTGCACTCAAGGCAGGACTAAGTATTATCTAAACCATTCCTGAAAGGTGTTTGTCTAATCTGCTCTTAAAAGTCCCCAATGATGGAGATTCCACAACCTCCCTAGGCAATTTATTCCAGTGCTTAATCACACTGACAGTTAGGAAGTTTTTCCTAATGTCCAACCTAAACCGCCCTTGCTGCAATTTAAGCCCATTGCTTCTTGTCCTATCCTCAGAGGTTAAGATGAACAATTTTTCTCCCTCCTCCTTGTAACAACCTTTTATGTACTTGAAAACTATCATGGAAAGTGGGAGAGGGCTCCGGGCTGGGGCAGGGGGTTGGTTTGCGGGAGGGGGTANTCTGTAATGTTACAGCCCCCGTCCGCTGAGCCAGGCCAGCAGGGCATTTAACTGCCATGTAGACATTACCCCAGCGAGCTCAGAGGGGTTGAAGTGGAGGTTCCCAGGTAGGGACTACCAGGGAAGGGAGCCGCAAATTCGGAGCATCTCCACCTGACCCCTCCTCCCCAAGCAGCCACCGGCCACTTGTAGGGAGCAGGGCCACCTAGTTGGGGCAACTGCTAGGAAGAGTAGGAGGGTGCTTGGGACTGGGGGTATGGGAGGGGGTTAGGGGTGCAGGCTGGGAAGTAGAGAGTTGGAGTATGGGAGGGGGTGATGGCTGCAGCTGGGGGTGTGGACTCCAGGGTGTGGCCAGAAATGATGGGTTCAGGGTGCAGGGGGGGGCTCTGGGTGGGGGCGGGGGGTTGGGGTGCGGGAGGGGATGAGGGCTCTGGGCTGGGGCCAGGGATAAGGAGTTCGGAGTGTGGGATGGGGCTCCAGACTGGGGAAGCGGGGCAGGGTGTGGGACGGGGTGAGGGCTCTGGACTGGGGGTCCGGGCTCTGGGGTGGGGCTGGGGCTGAGGGGCTTGGAGTGCAGGAGGGAGCTCTGGGCTTGGGGGGTGGGTCCAAGGGATTCGGAATCAAAGAATCATAGAACTGGAAGGGACCTCGAGAGGTATCTAGTCCAGTCCCCTGCACTCAAGGCAGGACTAAGTATTATCTAAACCATTCCTGACAGGTGTTTGTCTAATCTGCTCTTAAAAGTCCCCAATGATGGAGATTCCACAACCTCCCTAGGCAATTTATTCCAGTGCTTAATCACACTGACAGTTAGGAAGTTTTTCCTAATGTCCAACCTAAACCGCCCTTGCTGCAATTTAAGCCCATTGCTTCTTGTCCTATCCTCAGAGGTTAAGATGAACAATTTTTCTCCCTCCTCCTTGTAACAACCTTTTATGTACTTGAAAACTATCATGGAAAGTGGGAGAGGGCTCCGGGCTGGGGCAGGGGGTTGGTTTGCGGGAGGGGGTATGGGCTTTGGGCAGAGACTGGGGGGGTAGGTTCCGGGGTGGGGCAGAAATGAGGGGTTCAGGGTGCGGGATGGGGCTCTGGGCTGGGTGGGGGGCAAAGGTTTCAGAGTGTGGGAGGGGGCTCTGGGCTTTTTTTAACACCCCTCCACCACACACACGCTGAAACTATTTTAGATTTCCATTAATGAACCTGAAATCCCCCAAATTCTAATTTTCTGTGCAATATTAGCTGATAAAATAAGAGCACTGAAAGTCATCACCAGCATACAATTTGCATACAACAGTGTGCCCTCATTGCCAAGAAGGCTAACGGCATTTTGTATGAGTTTCTTAGGGCCAGCTTCTGTTACTCATTGTTGATAAATTGTACAGTCAATTGCTTGGCCATACTTTGGTTTGTTATGAAATATATTCAAGAGACCAAATAACCAATATCAGTCAGGTGTATTGCTAAAAGCCAATCAGAATATAGTCCCGGGGAAAGGTGGAATACAATACCAGTCTCCAGTAAACCATCTTGTGCAGAGTTGTTACATTCACCTTACACGGAAGGTGCACTCCCAAAGTTACACGTCATGTGTAGGAGAAAGAGAGCGCTGGGCCTGGTGCAAATCTCAGCCCTGAACCAGAGGCTGGGAGCCAAAGTTAGGCCATGTATTGAAGTAGATGTTTACAAGTTCATCATATGACTTTGGCAAAAGTATTGCTAGTGTGGCTAAAACACAAGCAACAGATATTGGGTACGTGTGAGACACACTCCAGATGATTAGCCCAGGGACATCCTGGCCTACCACCAGAAAAGAGGGTCTGCTAGAAGTAGTAAACAGGGATGTTGTGCCTGAGACACCTGGAGCATGATACAAGGGGAGGTAACAAGCAGATGTCATGAAACTCGTAAGGTGGTATGAGAGTTGTTTGTCTCAGTCTATAAAAATTGGGGTACCTCCCCTTAACCCTTTGTGCAGCCTGGGGGACAACAGAAATTCCTGCAGCTCACTGAGCCGCCCCTTGCCACAGGGCACTCATGTTAGCAGGCCTGTAGCATCTATGTGGTGCTAGAATTGTGTCTTGAGAGCAATAAACCTGACCGAGTGCCTTTGACACCGAAGTCTGGGGTCTTTCTGGGTAGTACTCTCGAGGTCTGCGGAACCAGCTATCTGCGCTGGGCTGGGACAGCATATGGAGAGAACACACACACCTAACTGAAAACAAGGTGTATTTATAGAATGATTTTATAAGTTACACTTCTCTTTAACATCACTAACATCTAACCCATCGGTTTGTCCCAGTTCCCTAACTTCTTGTTCTGGTCCTTCCTTGTCTTTGTTGTGGATACCAGCATTCCAGATACTGGTCTGGGAAGGTAGCTCCCCTAGCTTCTACTAAGACACAGAATGAATATATCTTGATTTTGACAATTTTCTTGTCTGCTTATGCCAAATATTTACTTCAGGAAACGCAAGGTGTTATGGCAAAGGTGGGCAAACTATGGCCCGCGGGCCACATCCGGCCCATGAGACCCTCCTGCCTGGCCCCTGAGCTCCTGCCCCAGGAGGCTCGCCCCCGGCCCCTCCCCTGCTGTTCCCCCTCCCATGCAGCCTCAGCTCACCCCGCTGGCGGTGCAATGCTCTGGGCGGCAGGGCTGCGAGCTCCTGGGGCAGCGCAGCCTCACGGTGGTGTGGCTGGCTCCAGATGGGCAGCGCGGCTGCCTGTCCTGCTGCTCTGGGCAGCGCGGCTGTAGCGCTGCCAGCCACTGGTGCTCCAGGCAGCGCAGTAAGGGGGTATGGAGCGGGGGGGTTGGATAGCGGGCAGGGGAGTTCGGGGTAGTGGTCAGGGGGTGGGGGTGTGGATAGGGGTCGGGGCGGTTAGAGGGCGGGGAACAGGGGGGTTGAATGGGGGCAGGGGTCCCAGGGAGGGCAGCCAGGAAGGAGAGAGGGGGTTGGATGGGGTGGCGGGGGTAAGCCAGGGGCAGGAGTTCCATGGGTGGTGAGGGGACAGGGAGAAGGGGTGGTTGGATGGGGCAGGGGTCCCGGGGTGGGGGGAGTCAGGAAGGAGAGGGAGGGTTGGATGGGGCAGCGGGAGGTCTGGGGGCTGTCAGGGGACGGGGGGCGGTGGATGGGGCACGAGTCCCTGAAGGGGGCATCAGGGGTCGAGAAGCGGGGTGGGGTCGGATAGGAGGCGGGGGCCGGGCCACGCCTGGCTGTTTGGGGAGGCACAGCCTCCCCTAACCGGCCCTCCATACAATTTTGGAAACTGGATGCAGCCCTCAGGCCAAAAAGTTTGCCCCCCCTCTGTTATGGGATATTTAGCATAAGTGAACAAGATTATGGTATAGGCCAGGGGTCGGCAACCTACGGCACGCGTGCCAAACATGGCACGCAAGCCAATTTTGGGTGGCACACCGCTGCCTGCCGTGGTCCCGGCCCCCAGCCCCACTTAGCCCCACCGCTCTCCCCTTCGGGGGCAGGAGGCAGAAGCTTGGTCCTGCGGCAGCCAAGCTCCCCCCTCCCCTGCTTCTTCCCCCAGCGTGGTGCTTTCCTGTCCCTCCCCCTCCCTCTCCCTGCTGCCGATCAGCTGATCGCCCTTTCGAGGAGGAGGGGCAGGAGTGGCAGCGTGCTGGCTGCACCGTAGAGGAGACAGAGAAGAGGTAGGGTCGGGCCCTTGAGGAAGGGGGTGGAACAGGCATATCCCTTCCAGCCCCCTGCCATGAGCCGCTCAGGGCAGGGGGCTGGGAGCACCCCCACGAACCGAGCACCCCAGCCCTGACCCTCACACACACCCAGCCTTCTGCCCTGAGCCCTGAACCCCCCCCCCACTCCCACAGCCTTGTGCCCTACACCCCCCACCCCCATCCCTCTGCCCTGAACTCCCCCCCCACACCCAGCCTTCTGCCCTGCACCCCCACACACACCCAGCCCTGTGCCCTGATCCCTGAACTCCCCCCCACACCCAGCCTTTTGCCCTGCACCCCACACACCCCCAGCCCTCTGCCCTGACCCCTGAACCCCCCCCC
>QXTE01000312.1:660329-693216 GCA_003942145.1 Platysternon megacephalum
GCACGCGAAACCTTAAATTAAAGTGAATAAATGAAGACTCGGCACACCACTTCTGAAAGGTTGCCTACCCCGGTATAGGCCAATTTAGGCTATATCACTGTTATAATATTTGTGCTTAATGTTACTCGTGCTTAATACATACACATACACACATATATAGTGCAGATTATATAAATTAGCAATCTATATCTATGTGTCTGTCTATCTATCTATGCTAGCTACCATATATTAGTCAACAGGCCCAGTTGTCACCTTGATTGTTATACTCAAGGTGACACCTTTGCCAAATTAATATATGAAGCAGTGGTGAGGGACTTTAAATGTGATTTAAAGTGTTTTAACAAACTGTGTAAGCAGCATTACATAATTAACACAGCTAAAATCCACTTTGTAACACAAGGGAAGCCTTAAATGCAACTTCTATCCAAGTGTGGGAAATCAATATTCCAAGATTCCCATCACACAGATAAGGCTGTTTTGCTTTGTGCATGTCATTGCTAATTTGGATAATGTCTGTGTCTTTCCTGTCTAGTAATGTTTTTAATTTAAAGTAAGTAGATTAATATGCACATTAAAAACTGGTAGGTAAGTTTCAACTTCATCCTGGTATTGGGGCTCACTTTGGATAATAGACTTGATTCGTTGTGGTAGTTAACACATAACTTCCATAAGCAGTACAAATAATTTCTTTACTTTCATGATTTTCCTTTCCTTTTTTATTATTTGTTGCAATTAATGTATTAAGTTTTGCTTGTATTTGGTTAAACATCTTAGTGATGTTTTGCATATCATACTGTTTGGTATTTTTAATAACTAGCCCTCAATGCCTTGAATTATGGGTTTAGAGATGGTTTCTGCTGCCTGATGCTCAAAATAGTTAGTGGGTTTTTTAAATATAATTTTTCATATTACCCCTGTTCCAAATAGACGTTCCATATTCAAAGAATCCTGAAACGTAATCAATAAATGTAACCGGTATATGTATAAACTCACTTTGCTTAATAATATACAGTTTAAATAACAGTTAGACCTGGCTCAGCTCGTGAGCTATATAATGTACCTATAATCGATTGCATACTCAATTGTCAACATATGGTAGGTTGAAGTGTAGTTGACCAGTCTGTTATTTATAATGCATTTAATCTTTTCTTCTTCTAATGCCTGGGGGTTTCTTCACTGTGCACTGATCTATACGGGTGTCTCCATTCTGGAGGATGCACCCTTACACAGCGTATGTTGGTTAACATGATAAAACTTTATGGTTTTGTTTTACAATTCTCTTGTTTTCAGTACCCCAAATTTATACACAGATGAACTTAGTTTATTTACAATGTAATAGCCACAAGTCATTTATAGCACAAGCTATGCTTTGGTACAACATATGACAGAAGAATGACCTGGTTGTTTACTCTTTTTTTCTTCTTTTGTTAAAATAAATTTTTCCTTTTCATTCTGATTTTTCCAATTCTATAGCACAAATATACCCGTTTTAGATGGTTTTGTGGCAAAGTGGGGTTAGTGGGTGTGGGTTCCCCTGGGTGGGGAGACCCAGAACCTGAGAGTGTGGGGGTAACTGCCAGGGGGGCAGTAACCCAGAGAAAGGGGCACCAGGGTCCAGGAGGGACACGGGGGCCCAGCGGTAGCGGATCACTGGCCGACAGAGGGCGCTCCAGAGGGCTGGTGAGCTAATTCCCACGGACGACCAGCAGGAGGCGCCGCAGGGGTGAGTCCACCTGCTTACAGTCCCATTAAACCTTTCCACCAACCCACTGGCCTAGGAGGTGATAGGGGCAGTCTTAAGTTGTTTCACGCCACACACCTTCCATAGCTGGTTGAACAACTGCCCCCCGATCAGACACAATTTCCTTAGAGAAGCCCACTCTGCTACATATGGTGAGCAGAGCTCTTGCCACTGTCCCAGCTTCTATATTGGACAGAGCGTCTGCCTCAGGATATCTAGTGGCAAAATCCACCACCACTAAGATATACTTGTTCCCTCTCCGAGTGGGGCACAGCATTGGACCCACAATGTCCATTGCCACCCTCAGGAATGCCTCCTGTATGACAGATAAGGGAAGATTGGGGATTGGTCCTGCTCTGAGCAGGGGGTGGGACTAGATACCTCCTGAGGTCTCTTCCAACCCTGCTATTGTATGATTCTATGAAGCAGGGGAGCCCTCTGGGGGCCTACAGGTTTTTTCCTCTCCTGACATACCACACAAGACCTGCAATAATCTCTCACATCATTCTGTATTCCTGGCCAGTAGAAATTCCTCCTTAGCCTGCCATAAGTCCTCTGCACCCTTAAGTTACCCGCAGCATTAATTCCCCCCAGTGCTGACTGGTACCTTCCCAACTGTTCCTTCCCATGGGAGCCTCCCTATACAGTTTCCCCTTCTCTTCAAAAAACTTCTCCCCCCCACACCTTCCTGGAGTTCCCTCTAGGACACACTTCCTTATGCTCTCTAGGGAGGGTCAGTCTTTCGCTTAGCTGCAAATTCCTGACAGCTAATACTTGGGATAATGTCCTCAGACATTGAAAACATCCCTCCTGCCCCTGGGGACCTGTGGCTTTCAGTTAGGCAGAGGCCTGACTCTGCCTCTCCCACACCTGGAAGCACGCTGCCACCCTGCTCACTGAGCCACTGTGATGGGTTAGACCCCCCCTTCTGGGATGCCACCTAATGTACTGGGATTTCACTGAGACTCTCGTGCTCGACCAGCCTGGGTTCCCTCTCCCTGCTTTGCTGAATTAGGCTCCCTGGCCTCTTGCAGCACACACACACAGATAGGGCCACACCCAGCTGCAGACACAAACTGAAGTCAGCTCTGTGTGAGAGGACTCCCCCAGCACTCACATGCACAGCCCTTTTGGGAGATAAACCCCAAATAATACTGTCTTGCACAGTGCAAGCTCACAAAAATCTGCCCCCTTCCTCAGTGTGAAGAGAGATGTGCATGACTTCTTGCCCCCCACAGTGAGAAATTACATAAAGTGGGTTTAATAATAAACAAAATAAGTTTAACAACTATGAAAGGTAGTTTTGTCAGATGTTGGCTGTGTGTATGTGTGTGTTCGTGTTCCCAGCTCTGCGCAGATAGCTGGCCCAGCAGATCTCGAGCGAACCACCCAATGACCACAAAATCTGTTAAGTGCGAAGGCGCTTGGTCAGGTTTATTGTCAGCAAAGCACGGTCCTAGCTCTCCGGGTCAATGTCTATAGATACACTAGCACATGTATGCCCATGACAATGGATGCAGCTCAGTCAGTGGCAGGACTTTCCACTGCCCCCTTGGCTGGACAAAGACACTCCCTTTGAGATACATCTTTATACACCAATATAAACAAGTTACGTATCACCCTTGATGTATCAGGATGCCACCCATTGCCTTGTACCTGTAGGTTTGATCAAAACATCTCTATTCATCATGCTGTTATCCTGACCTTATCCTTAAGATGGGTCGGCGTGTTCCTGTTCTCTTTGGGGAACGTGTTTATCGGGGTGTTCTAGTACCACCCTTCTGGAATGTGCTTGCGTGAGGGCTTTGTGCCCAGCACCTCTTAGGAATATGTTTTTTTGCAATACCAGTCCTGTGCTTGTCAAATTCTGTGAGCAGGGCCTGCCTCTTGCCCACAATTTAACTTTGCTTATTATCAGCAAGGTTTTGACTACTTTAGCTCAGGCCTCTGATACATGGCCTTATGTTTCAGACCCTCTTCCTACTACAGATAGATTTTAAGTGGTTAAAGGGATAGCAAACAGAACAAAACAGATTACCTTAGAAAATAAACAAAAGCCACAAACTGAGCTTAACACACTAGATAGGTAAAACACAAATTAGCAAATTCTCACCCTGAGTGATAAACAGGCTGGCAGATTCTTAAGGCACAAGTTGCCTTGGCTTTCCCAAGGGTCAAACAGTTCCCATTGTGTCGAGCTATCTCTGAGAGGTTTCTATTGCACACGGTTCCTGGGGTAATCCTTACGCTTGTGTGCATTTCCTCAATAAGCCACTAACATTGTTTGGCCTTACCTAATGCAGCACATTTGAAATACAGAGACATGGTCAATATTCCCAGCTTCAGATACAAAAATGATACATGCAAATAACTGGATAAACAGTCCGTACAGCTGCTGCTGCTTCACAGGGCCACGGCCTGCTCCACCTCAGGGTCCCACAGTGAGTTACAGCCTCACAGCACCCAGTGAGAGAGGGGCCAAGTTACCTTCCTCACCGCCCACGTGGAGAGCTGAGCCACTGCGCCACATTACAGTGATGGACTCTAGATGGATCAGTATGGGGAGGGGTGGGCAGATGGGTAGAGAGGCGTATATGGGGATGGACAGAGGGATAGTTTCGCCATTGCACAGTGGAGGAAACTGAGGAACAGAGCGGCAAAATGACTCTTCCAAGGTCACCCAGCAGGCCAGTGGCAGAGCAGGACAAACTGATTGTCGAGAACTGGCAATGAGCCTCCTCAACCATTGTGTTGGCTCTCCCCGAGATTGATTAGCCACGATTTCCTTTTGCAGATTAGCCCCCGCCCACTTCCTGCCCCCTCACATCCTGCCTGTTCACAGCCCTGCCCCACAGGCAAAGCGTGGACTCCACCTCAGATAGCAGGAAGCACACGCAGCCAGCGCTGGACCTGGTGCTAGGCCAGGGCCTGGGAGGACAGTGAGTCGGCTCTGCCCAGAGAGGGGCTAGTGGTGCTCTGCGGGAGCTGCTGCTGAACAATCCCTCATTGCTGCGAGATGACTAACGTTGAAAAGCTGGTTCAGGAGGTGGCTGCAGGCCGGTGTGTGGGCATCCAGATAACCAACAACACCAGAGATGTGACCCTCGGGAGCCCCAGGTAAGCAGGTTCCCGTAACCCCCTCCACGCGGCTTCCCAAGTCATCCTGCGGCTGGTGTCTATACAGATGTGCCAGGGCGTGGGGTATGTGTCTGCTACTGAATATCTGTCTGTCTGTCTATCCATCCCCATACACCCCATCCATCCATCCATTCCTGTATATTAGGTCAGTGCTGTATGTCCCCTTGGGTCAGCACAAATTCCCCTGCCCTCTGGGTTAAATTTGAAGTTTCTATCCCTGCAGGGGCACAAGATTGTATTGGACCTTCAAGCCAGGATATTTTGTATGTCCAGGACTAGGGCTGAGGGTATTTGAGGGGAAAAAACACATTTTTTCAGGGTGTGGGGAAACATTTCCCTGGCCAGTTGATTTGAGAGGGAACAGCTGTTGGAAGCCACTTGGGAGGTTGGCGAGTAAGTCCCAGGGAGATGGACTGGGGGCAGGTGACATGGTGATAGGCGTGTGATTAATTGTAAAGGTGTTCAGTGTATTTAGTTCACCACCTCCACATACCCGCATGTACACACACATAACCCCACATACACACACTCCTATGCAGCTGTATGATATGTCTGTCTGACTGTGTATGGCCTCTAAACTGTAGTTAACTACATAATGTGCATGACCACATAACATTTTACCAGATAGGAACCGGTACCACCTTGTGCATTGGTCATGCAGGAAAGACCCCTCTGCCCTGGGGACTGGCCGAGGTGGGGCTGTGCTCTCTTGTCCAGCGACCTGTGTGTCCCCTCTGCAGAAGAGCGTCTGGGCTGTGACCCACCCCAGCCCCTAGGGTCAGGATTCCCCTGCTGCTGGGACGCAGTTATTAATTATTGTTCGGGATGTTGTGTAATGAAGGAATCCTGTGTTGTTTTCCTCCAGGACTTACTGTTTCAGCGGCCGTGCCGTGATAGACCCTGTGCCCCAGATCCCCCCCGGCTCCTCGGAGAGCTTCCTGTTTGTGAAAACAAGCTACACGGCCCGCGGGAGTGTCGGGGTGCTGAGCTATGCGTCCGACACCTTCACCCTGGCCATCATGTTCTCCAACCCCTTCGACCACTTCCTCTACAACACTGAGTTTGCCCTCGAGCTCTTCACTGGCAGGAAGCACTTCCACAGCATGGAGCGCCTCTACCACTACATGTACAGCCACAACCCTCCCTATAAGTGCGAGTCCTTCCAGAAAACGAGGCTCACTGGTGCCAAGGATGGCCAGCTGGAGGTGACCAACCAGGAGATCCAGGTGACGGCCACCATGTCCAACCAGAAGAAGTCCATCATTAAAGTGCAGATTGAGCAGGGAGACCACTGCCCATCCTACGTTGCCCACGCAGCCGACCTGGAGGGCACAGAGAAATGACCTAGTGCGACAGACGAGGGGGCCGTGGGTGGGAACGCCAGTAAATAGTGACTTTCTTTCCCAGCCCAAGTGCACAGACACGTGCTAGCTCTGCTTGAGTTACCCACAGTGTGGCCACAGAGGCCTGTGCTGCAGGAGGAGCCAGCCACCCCTGGGTATGGAGCCTGAGCTGCTGCCCAGGACTGCTGTATTTATCATGCTAGCGCATGTCTGTCTGCCCAGGCTGGGAGGCATCCTCACAGCTGCCTGGGGACGTACCCGCAGGAGAGCTGAGGTGAGCTTGGCTTTGTGGCCGTGGCCCTGTCTGTGAGGTGAGGCGGCCCCAAACAGAGATCCCTAGTCACCAGTTCTGGCTGCCTTTGCCCAGCCAGATCACTAAATTGTGAGGCCCAAAGGCCTATTGTGACCATCCAGACTGAAGACGAGAGGCAGCCAATCTCTGTGTAAAGCCGGTCCCCCTTCATTTGGTTGTGGCCCAGAATGCCCCTTTGCCTGCGAGCCCCTGGGGCGAGACAAGGCTTCCAGGAGACCCACAAAGAGAAACATCTGCTGCCTGTTTAAAGTTGGGTTAAAAATAAAGGGAATGATTTTCACTTCCTCCTGCAGGGCCGTTCCTCCAGGAGCCTGCCAGGGTTTTGTTGCTGTGTTTATAAAGGGGTGTGTGTGTGTGTCCTTCCTTATTTTTTAACCTTAGAAATAACAGGGGTCTCAAGACTCGTCTGTCCTGCTGTTGCTGGAGAGTGGGCTGGGAGAGTCCGAGGAGGGGGACTGTGAGCTGACTCGGCCCATACTTGCGAGGCAAGGCACTGAGACTCTAACGAAGAGATCACATCTCCCAGCTGTTTGCAGGGCGGCCAAGTCAAATAGGCACCAGTAAGACCAACGCGTTCTAAAGAATCCAGTAACACCGACGCCCCTCTCCCTGGCCTGGCGGCACTTCCAAGCTGGCTGTGGTGGGGGGACCCTGCCAGCCCTGCAGCTTGCCAGGCGGGTAGAAAAGTCCTGTCCTCGTGGGAAAAACAAGCTGAAGGAGAGAGACACCTTTAAACATCAACAAAACTGCCAGGCCTGTGCCCAGCACTGTCTCTCTCTGTGGGGCTCCTTTAATGGCTGTAGCTGCTCCTCTGCCTGGCTGGGTTATTTGTGGCAGGAGCTATCAGTGGCCTGCTGAGAGGAGCAGCTCTGACAAGGCGTCTGCCCACCCTAGGGCACGGCAAGACGGCTGAGCACTGGGGAAAGTGCTTGGGAATGCCCCACACCCCAGCGACTGGGCTGTCACAAAGGAGGGCCTGATCCAACAGCAAGGGAATGCAGTGGGCTTTGCTGGCGGACACGCGCTTATGGGGTCCAGTGGAGGCAGGTCTCTTGGGTGAAGGGCAGCCTGGCTCCATGCCTTGACCCTCAATGACCCTGCTCTTGGGGAAGGCACAAAGGGGGAGAGAGGGGGGGCTCTAAGCCAGTGTCTCTCAATCTTTCCAGACGACTGTATCCCTTTCAGGAGTCAGATTTGTCTTGCGTACCCGCAAGTTTCATCTCACTTTAAAACGACTTGCTTACAAAATCAGACACAGAAAAAAAAAGTGTCCCAGCACACTATTACTGGAAAATGGCTGACTTTCTCCTTTTCACCATATAATTATAAAATAAATCTATTGGAATAGAAACATTGTACTTACATTTCAGTGTATAGTATATAGAGCAGTATAAACAAGTCATTGTCTGTATGAAATTTTAATTTGTACTGACTTCACTAGTGCTTTTTATGTAGCCTGTTGTAAAACTAGGCAAATGTCTAGATGAGTTGATGTACCCCCTGGAAGACCTCTGGGGTACACGTATCCCTGGTCGGTAACCACTGTTCTAAGCCACCTTCGTGGTCCCTTGCCTGGTCCCTGTAGAGCAGCCTTGGGGTGGCTCTAACTCACACTCTGCTCCCCCTGTGGCTGCTGGGGAGCAGAGAACGGCCACTACGCAATGCATTCTGGCCATACCCCTGTGCTGCCCCCCAGCGAGGGGCTGGGCACAGGGCAGGGCACACCCCTCATGCCAAGCTGGCTTTGCCAAGGCTCCTGCACTGAGCTGTCTGAGGAGTGAAAGGCCAGCTCAGCCCATGTTTACAAAAGACAGCCAGGTGGGAGGGTGGCAGACGGTCTGGTTTGTGTCCCTGAGAAGGGCTGAGATACAGTGTCCTGGCTGGCATGCCAACATGCCCAGAGATTCTGGAAATGGGATTACAAAAAAAATCACCAAAATGTGCCTGATCGGTTTGTGCCAACGGGATGGGGCAGCTGCCCACAGCCGGCCAGTGTGTACTTCGGGCGGGGGGGCACACTGGAGTGCGGGGACAGAGGGCAGCAGACTGGAAGGAGCAAGCTTCACCATCACGGCTGCTGCCCCCACTGTCTTGTTGGACCGTCGAGATCCTGAAAGGGGACCTGATCAGACTGGGAGGGAGGGAGGGAGGGAGGGCAGAGCATAGCCCAGGGGCACTGCACTAGGCCCCTCCCTGCAGCCTGGACTCAGGCATTGAACGCAGGGAGATGGTCAGGGCTTAGCTCACACACCCCTCATCAGCATCTCCCTGTGGCTAGTGTAGGCAGGGAGCCGCTCCGGATGCTGGGTTTGGGGATCCCATTCCCAGCTCCCATCTCTCCCCACACATCACACAGGGAGCGCAAGTGCCGAACCAGCCTTTGGGAATCGCAGTGTGTGCCTGTGATTTTCTAGGCACCTAAAAGGCCGGCATTGCAACCCTCAGCGTCACAACACCTAAGTCCCTCCCTGGATCCCAGCATCCGTGACTCACTAGCCCTAGCAGCAGGGGCTCTGTTGGTTGGGGGAGCGTATTCCTCCCTGCTTACAATCGGAGGGCTTGTCTACACTACACAGCCTTGGATGGTATAGCTACGCCAGCAACACACGCCCGTGGAGATGCAGTGTGAGCTGAGAGAGGGCATTGCTCTGCCACCATAGCTACACCCCCGCCCCTTACAGCATTAAGGACGCTGACAGGGGTGTGCAGGCATAGCTGAGTCTATGCCGGGGAGTGCGGGGGTTGTAGTGCAGAGCAGGCCTGAGCAATGCTGCTCTCTTGCATGCGCTGTGGTTTGCTGCGCTGGGCTGAGCAGACTCTAGGTGAAGTCTTTGCTTTTCGGGCACCTCCCCTGGCTTCCTGCACAGCTGCCAACAGCAGAATTCAACAATAACAAGGCTGTTTAAAGACCCCACCTGCTGCACTTCCTGGAGCGTTTCACACAGAAACATGCTTCCTCTGCACAACACTGGCACAATCCGGGCTAGACACTGCACCTTTGGGTGCCTGGTGAAACAGCTTTTCAGCCCCTCTCCCTTGCCGAGTTCGTCCCTGGCTGTGCTGGGGGCCGAGACGTGTTGCTGGTGCTCGTTTCCTCGCTGTACGAAGCATGACTTTTGGCAGTGGCTTCTGATGATGCCCAGACTACGGCTGCAGGGAGAGCAGAGGCTCCCCATCAGAGCTGCGGCATCACCAGCATTTTACTAAGTGTCTCAAGGGGCCGGTTCTCCCAAGGAGCTGGGAGGCGGGCGGTGGGATGGAACGGAACCTGGGGAATGGTCGTGCTCCAGACGCAGCAGCTAGCTCATCCTTGGGGCTCCCGGACAGGTCCCTGGGCATGGCCAGCCAAGTTTGCTGGTGTGGGAGCAGAACTGGCGAGAGAGAGACCCGGATCTCCAGAAGGGCTCAGCACCCACATGTATGGCTTTATCCACAGGGCTTCTTCCCTGCTGAGCCCTTCCGGAGATCCTGGTCCTCACAGCCAGAGGCGGATGAAGTTTCCTTGGGGCCCTAGGCCAGAGCAAGAGGGGCCCCTCCCGACCCCTTCTGCCTGTGGCCCTTCCCAAGTTCGGCCCCTTCCGCCTGCGGTCCTATCCATACCCCCACCCTTTTCTGCCCCTTCCTCAGGCCCACCCGTGTTCCACCCAGGGTCCCCCCCTAAATTCCCTCTAAGCTGCATGGCCACACAGCCGCCTATTAAATGTCGCACAGGCGCTCAGGGCTGTGATGGGGAGAGATGCCTCTTCCCCATCCCTGGACCTGCCACAGCAGGAAGATGTGCCCCTCCCCTGGCCACAACCCAGCCCCAGCCTGGACCTGCCGCAGCAGGGAGAGGTGCCTCTCCCACCCCAGCCCAGGTGCTGCTGAGGGCAGAGAGAGCTGGGGGGATCCTTTCTTCCTGCTTCAGCAGCAGGGCAGCCTACGCCCGAAACCCCTCATCCTCAGCCCTACCCCAGAGCCTGCACCCCCAGCTGGAGCCCTCACCCCCCGCACCCCAACCCTTTGCCCCAGCCATGAGCCCCCTCCCACACTCTGAACCCCTCAGCCCCAGCCCCGCCACATGAATTTTGTTATGTGCACCAATATGGAGGTGACGTGTGCACGTAACAATGTTCATTCCGCACACTGGCCCCCATTCTGCCCCCCCACCGCAGCCTTGCAATCGCTTTTGCTCCTTTCTGCCCCACCCCCGCCACTGTGGCCCCAAGACCAGAGAAGCTCTGTCCCTGCACCACAGCCCGGGCGGCAGCAGGGAGTGAGAGCTCCTCCAGTCCCAGGGCCGCAGTGGGGGTCCGGGTGCTGGGGCTTCCTCCGCTACCCCCTGCGCTTCTGCAGGGGACCAGGGGCAGGGCGCTGGAACTTCTCCCGCTTCGCCTGCTTGGCGTTCTAGCCGGAGAGTGTGTCGGGCGTGGGGCTTGCCCTGCCACCCCGCGGCTTCTGCTGGGGATGGGTGGAGAGCCAAAAGTGGGGCTTCTGATGGGGATGGGGGCTGCTGGTGGGGGGAGGGCTTCCCCTGCCCTGGTCTGCTACTGCAGAGCGGGGTCAGGGTGTGAGGCTTCCCCTGCCCTGCCTGCCAGGTGGTCAGGGCTCCAGGCTTCCACTGCTTCGTGGCGGATTTTTTCCAGGGGCCCTGTCAGCCCAGAGGTTAATCCACCACTGCTCACAGCCAGGGGCCCCCTTTTTCTCTGCCTCCTCCACACTTGGAGGAGCCTTCATGCTCAGGGACAGGCCAGGGCTCCTGAATCCACCCTTTGAGCAAGGCTCATTTATTGTTATTTAATACTTACCTGGCAGTAGCACTAGCGGCTGTGTGCCCGTGGTGCCAGGTCTGGACATGTGCACACTCACACCTGCATGTGGCCAAGACCCTACACAAACAAAACAAAGCACCTTGGGCCTGATTTTTAGGCACCTGAAGATCCAGAGTGGCGCCCAGTTGTGCCAAGGTGCTTTTGAAAATCTCGCAAGGCACCTATCTGCATCTCTGGCCACCAAAATACCCTTGAAAATCCGGCCCTTAACCCCTCTCTCCCTGCCCTATGGCTGCAGAAAGCTGTTCTGACACCGACAGCGAACCCCCACTAAGGAAGCTGAAAGTGGAGGCATGGTGTAGACGAGAGTGGGGCAGAGATGTCTGGGCCCAGCCTGGCCTCACTGCTCTCCGGCTTGGCATTGCCACCTGCTTGTGCCATGACTGGCTTGTCCCTGCCTCTGCAGCATCCAGATCCTCCCCTGCTTCTCCCAGACTCACCCCAGCCAGGGAGCAAGTGACGGATTCCTAATTGAGCACTGGACACCCAGGGTGGCTTCTTGGTGACACTCAGTGCCTCTGGCAGCATAAAGGGGCCTGAGAGAGGGGGAGCCAGCCCCTGGACTGGGGCCGGCTGTGTCAATACAGGGGTGTCCCAGGGCCAAGGAGGGTTACAGTGGTAACCAATTCTTGGTCGCTCACTGTTACAACTGTAACCCTTTTGCCCATCTGAGTTGGCAGCAACAAGGGCCGGGTTCAGTATCTAGGGGTTCCGTTTCAATACCACAATGCAAAACCGGCTCGAGCCCCCACCCAGTGACCTGGGACAATTTCATCCCACCCCCTGGGCGCCTCTAAGAGGCAATACTTCCCCTCTCGCAAGCACGGAGGCTGAGTGTAGCAAAATCCTTTTAATAAAGGAGGGATACAATGCGGCATTATATTGGGGAAACACCAGAAACAGGATTCATAATACAAACCATGAGCACAAGACCCACCCCCAAGTAAGGTTGGCAGTGTCCTTTTCCCCTCAGGGTCTGAAGTCCAACAACCCAAAGGATCACCCCAAAATCCCAAAAGTCCAACACTTCTAAAGTCTCTTGAGTCCAACAACCCAAGAGTCTCTGTCCTTGGTCAGTGCCCCCCCACAGCCTGGGTGGAAGGGGGGGGAGAAAGGGCACACAGGGTGTTAAGGGGCACCTTACGTGGTCCAAGGCCAACTGCCCCGCCTCTCCATGGGGTTCTACTGCTGCCTTCACCATGAGCCGCTCCACTCCACTATCCATCCCACGAACTGCTCCGCTCCGCTCGCTGTCCCACGGGCCACGCCAACCGTCCCGCAAGCTGCTCCACTCCACCAGCCGCTTAGCAATATAGCTTCAGGCTCCCCCACTAGTTAACACAGCACTCAGTGATCTCAACTCTTAGTATCTTTAGTGATTTCAGCTTATAGTAGGGGAGCCTTACTGCTGGTGCACCATTGGCCCAAAGCAAATTCAGCTCAGCAGTCTGTAACTAGATTCCTTAGCTCTGACATTCAACAGTGGGGGGAGGAGACAGAGAGATGCAATTGGTGTTTCAGGCCCTCAAAGGGGCCCGGCCCAGCCCCGCCCCATCCCATCAGGTACAAATACCTATCCCCAACCTCTCTCCCCTAACCAGGTTTTGGAACCCATGTCCCTTGTCTAGCAAGTGCTGCTTAGTTGATGGTGAGTCCCTCTGTCATCAAACAGTTCCATTGGCCTTGATTCACATAACCATGGTAACTCAGGGTAACAACACTTTATTCCTCCTGCCCCAATAACAGAGAAACTGGGGATCCCACAGCCACCAAAGTGACCATTTTTGGCTGCTGGGTCTCACACTAGGCGGGGTGGGTGTGCCTATGCAAATGAGATCAGCCCCTGAAGTTCTTTTCCACACTCCCCATAATTCACCACCAGATGTCAGGGTAGAGCTCATCCTGACTCTGCTTACACAACAATAACCCGTTCAGTGTGGTCTGGGATGTCCTGCCGAGTCCCCTGAGAAGAATCACCATTGAAACCCGTTTCAACCTTTTATTGAGCACACAGACAGAGAACGTTCTGTGCCCATCTTCTCCCGGCCCTTCCTGCTGGCTCCGAATGGGAACAGCAGCCATCTCCACCACAGCCACAGCAGCAGCAGCTCCTGTCTATGTTTGTCTGTCTATTGCCATCTCCCTCTGACTGTGTCACTACACTCCATCTTATCTATCTCTCCCCACACACCCCTTCTAGCTATCTAGCCCCATCCACCTTCTCATTCTCGCCCCCTGCCCACACACCCACCCCCTCAGCTGGTTTAGTGGGCAGGCTGTGGTGCATAGGCTGAGAATGGGGTGGGGACTCTGTCCCTACGTGTGCCTCCACCTCTGTGCTCTGGAAGGGGCTGACCACCTGGACTTTGTCTCTCCTGGAAATCATTGGCCTTGGGGGCTGGGCAGGGCCTGGCTCCCTGATCCCTCCCCGTGGCAGACCTTTGTCCCCACATCTCCAAGAGCTGTGCCAGGCCAGGGTTTGGAGTGCTGTAGAGAGAGCTTCTGTTCTGGCCTCTCTTCCCTGGTGGAGGTCAATCCCCTGAGCTCCCAGGGACCTCACACTCTGACTGCTGCCTCCCGTACCCCCAGGCAGAGCCATCTGGGCAGGTGGGTACATGACTTGCGGCGGGAGGGAGGCTATAACCAGGGGACTGGCAGGGCTGGAGCAAGCACTCCCCAATGCAGTGAGTCATTAATCTCTGTGAGGGGGAAAGCTCTTCTCTGGAGAGGGGCAGGGCAGGGGATGCTTGGGGGAGGGGTGCCCAGCAGGGAGGGGGCTGGGCAGAGGGTAACCAGAGGGAGGGGGGCCCAGCAGGGAGATGTGCATGGGGCACCCACTGCAGTGGTGAGGCATGCTCAGGGATGGGTAGGAGATGCCCATGGGGGATTTGTAGCAAAGCGACGACTCACTGGTGCAGCGCCTCCTGCTGCTCATCTGGGAATTAGCTCTTTCCCAGCTCTGGAGCACCTCCTTCTGGCTGGTGTCTCGCCTGTCTTAGGCCCTGTATCCCTCACAGACCCCGGTGCCCTTTACCTCAGGGTTCAGCCCCAGCAGCACCCCCACACTCTGGGTCTCCCCTCCCAGGGGAACACCCAACCCTCTAAGCACACCTTCCCTCAGTGGCTACTGCCAGTCATCATCTAGCCCCCGCTCACTGGGGCAGACTGTAGTCTGTAATGGCCACTCATCATTGGCAAGGGGGTTGGATCTACTGCCTCTGCCTATCCCCAGGCTGCCCCTCTCAGCCCCAGTACCTTTGTGAGCCTTCAACAAGGCCTGCAGGCTGGGGTTTTATCAGGCTGGTACTCCCCTTGCCTTTCCCCAGCACTGCTCTGCTTCAGGTACAGACAATCCCCGGGCTACACAAACCTGACTTACGCAAATCCAGACTTATGGAAAAAGTTCCATAAGCTTTTATTTTTGGAGGGGGGGGGCATAATTGTCGGGTATACATTCCCAACTTACACAAAATTCAACTAACGGAACACTTGCATAAGTCAGGGAGCAGCTGTACCTTGCTCCCAGGCAGCTAACCCTTCCCCCTCCAGGGCTAGAGTCAGACTCCTCTAGCTCCTGGCTCACAGCCCCTTTATAGGGCCAGCTTTGAGCTGGCCACACCTGTGATCAGCTACTCCCTCAGCTGCTCTCACTCCTTTTCCCAGGTGCAGCCCTCTCCAGGGCTGCTTTTAACCCTTGCCTACAGGGATGGGGAGCTGCCCCACTACAGGCCTGCATACCAGCGCTGCCCAGGCAGTGAAGGGGGAGGAGGGAGCAATGGCCCGCAGTTAGGTAGATGCAGGCCCAATGCCCCTTGGCAGGGTGCACAGCGCTGGGCAGGAGGAGGGGGGGAGGTAGATCTGCAGTCAGGTAGATGCAGGCCCTTGCGCGTGGTGACAGGCTCCTGCGTCTCCCTGCAGGGCTGGTCATCTCAGGCACTGCGAGGCCAGGCAATGGCAGTGGAGTACGTCACATACCAGGGCATCAAGTTCCCCCCTGCGTATAACTCTGAGCGGAGCCTGCGCTTCGCCCACAAGGAGTTCCAGGTGCAGGACGATGACGTCTTCAACGTCACCTACCCCAAATCAGGTAGGGCGCTGCAGGCATGGACGGGGGATCATCCCAGGTCAGGGTGGTGGGAGAGGGCCCTGGGAAGGAGGGGAGGGGCAACCTGTTATCCTGGAACCCCGTTATGTGGGGCATGGGGAGGGCTGGGTGTGGCCGGTGCAGCTATCAGGGAGAGGATGGGGAGGGCTGAGTGTGTCTGGGGTGTTTATTGGGGGTTGGGGGTGGCTAGGGGGCACTGAGATGGCTATAGGGGATGGGGTGAGGAGGGTTGGATGGCTATGGGGAGGACGGTGGGGAGGGCTATAGGAGAAGGCTGAGATGGCTCTAGGGGAGGAGGGCAGGGAGGGCTGGGATGGCAATAGGGGATGGGATGATGAGGCTTGGATGCCTATAGGGCAGGATGGCTATAGGAGAAGGCTGGGATGGCTATAGGGGCGGTGGTGGGGCTCAGCCCTGTGGGCCCCACTGGCCCAGGGAGGCACGCTGTGCCCAGAGACAGCTCCACACCCCGCAAGGTGCCTGTGACAGAGCCTCCTGTCCCCCAGGCACAGTGTGGATGATCGAGATCTTGAGCCTGATCCGCAGCGGCGGGGACCCAGCCTGGAACCGAGCCGTCCTCAACTCCACCCGCATGCCCTGGTTCGCTACCCACCTGGGGCTGGAGTCTGCACTGAGCTACCCCCGACCCCGCCTGCTGACCTGCCACCTCCCTGTCCAGCTCTTCCCCACATCCTTCTTTGGCTCCAGGGCCAAGGTGGGCCAGGCAGGCTGAGCATGGGGGTTACAGTACAGAGCTGGGGGTGGGGGGAGGGGCAGGTTATGATTCAGAGCCAGGGGGCCAGGGGCTAAGGTGCAGATCCATAGTGTGATGGGCCCCCCACAGGGTGGAGTACAGCTGAGCCCTCTGTTTTACCAATCTGGGTTCCCTGCCACACGGTGATGTTGTGGCAAACTGCAAAGCCCTCCAAGCTTGCACTCACAGCAACCTCCACAGCCAGTGGCCACACCCAGCTGTGTTCATCAATGCTCTACCAGCCAACAATAGAGAGGCTTCAGCCAAAATACTCCCCAGCCTAGGACCCTGGAGCTGTACCGTCCTGCCCTGGTCAAAAACGTGAACAGTATATTAGTTCTTACCCAGTCTGCCCCCTCCCTCAATGTGGATTGGAATATGCACAAAGCCGTTGTTAACTGAGCTGAGATTTTCCCCCAAGCACGTCACTTAAACCACACTGTTTTAGGTCAAAAAATATAAAATCAATGTATTAACTACAGAAAGATCGATTTTAAGTGATGATAAGTGATTGCAAACAGATCAAAGCTAGTTACCATAAGAAATAAAACAAAAATGCAATCTAAGCCTAATATACTAAATAAGATTTGGATCATGCAGTGTCTCACCCTGTTACATAGTACAAGCAATTTGCTGATGTTTCATACACAGACAGGGCTTTCTTCTTTCCTGCCTGGCACCAGTGCTTGCCCCCCAATTCAGTCTTTTCCTCTGGTATTCTCAGGTGTTGTGTTGCAGGGAGAGTGAGGTCCAGTCATGATGTCATTTCCCCCTTTTATATCTTCTTCCAACTTGCTGGAAAGCTCTTTTGCTGTGACCTGGGTCAAGCAGTTCCCATTGTGTGGTGCTATCTCTGAGAGGTTTCTATTCTACACAGTTCCTGGGGTAATCCTTGTGAGTGTGTGTATTTCCTCAATAGGCCATCAACGTTGTTTGGCCTTTTTACTGTTGTACCTCAAAGGCTGCCTGTGGTGTCCCCAACCTCACAACATGTTTCAGTAGCACATACATAGCCAAACTTCATAACTTCACATACAATCATGGCACATAAAATTTAACAGGATATTAATGTTCAACAGATTAAGACTTTTAGAATGACACCTCACAAGGCATGCTTTGTACAAAACCTATCCTAATCATATCACCATGGTGAATATGGGTGCAGAGTGTCTCTTTGGGGCACAGAGTGTCACACATAGGGAGTAGGGTTTGGGGGTTTTGCAGCAAAGGACAGCCTTAAGCTTGTGCCTGAATTCCAAGTGCTTTAACCCTGCCCCCGTGGAGCCACGGGTGTTTACCTGGCTCTGGGGCCAATGGCTGGATGCCCGTGGACAGTCAGGCCGGGAGGGTGATGCTGGCAACTCTGCTCTGCAGAGCGCTTCAGGGGCTCCCTGACCCGTAGGAGAGGTAATAGCAGAACAGCATTTCCTGTGCCAGTCCCTGCCTTTCGCCCCCCAGCCTACGTCTCGGTCCCCTCCAGGTGGTCTACACACTCCGCAATCCCAAGGACGTCCTGGTCTCCTATTTCTATTTCTCCAAGATGTGCAGCTCATACAAGGACCCTGAGTCCTTCGAGCAGTTCCTGCAGGACTTTCTCAGTGGGAATGGTGAGTGCAGCTTCAGGGCCTGGGACGTCTTGGGACATGGGAGGTGCAATACCAGATCCAAGCCTGGCCAGCCCCAGATGCAGTCTACATTGCTGCTAGGGCAGAGAGCGGATCCCAATGACTCCACAATCCCATCACTCTGCAGCCTTGGGCAGTGGTGTCTGTGTGTTGGGGGTGGGGGTATTCACCAGAGCTCTTTGGTCCCAGCTCCTGCCCCTAGCCATTCCCTGGGGGGGGGCTCTCCTTGTGTCCCAGGGCGTGGGGCTCATGGTATTGGGGCTCTTTAGTCTCATCCCATTAGGGTGACGTGAGCAGTGAGTCCCTCACCCATGTCAAACTAACTACACAGCTCCATAGTGGGGAATAACTGGCTAAGGGGTGGCACTGCTGCAAAGGGTCTGGGGGTTAGAGTGCCACGCAAATTCAATGTGAGTCAGCAATGGGACAGCTGCACAAAAGGCTGCTATTGTTCTGGGGGGTGTTAACAGGAGTGTTGGTCTGCCAGGACATTGCCCCACTCTAGGCACAGATGAGGCCTCAGCTCGGGGACTGTGTCTTTAGGAAAGACGGGGAGAAACTGGGGAGAGGCCAGAGAAGAGCAACAAAACTTCTAAGAGGTTTGGCAATCCCAACCTATGAGGAGAGGTTGGAAGAATAGGGCATGTTTAGTCCAGAGAGGAGGGAGCTGAGGGGGACCGGAGAACAGTCTGCAAATACGGGAAAGGTTGCTGTAAAGAGGATGGGGATCAATTGTTCGTGTTCACCCAGGGGAGGACAAGAAGGAATCCGCTCAATTTGCAGCAAGGGAGATGTAGGTTAGAGAGTAGGACAAACTTTCCAAGGGTGTGGAGAAAGTGAATAAGGAAAAGTTATTTATTTGTTCCCATAATATAAGAACTAGGGGCCACCAAATGAAATTAATGGGCAGCAGGTTTTAAAAAAATAAAAGGAAGTTCTTCACGCAGCGCACAGTCAACCTGTGGAACTCCTTACCTGAGGACGTTGTGAAGGCTAGGACTATAACAGGGTTTCAAAGAGAAGTAGATAAATTCATGGAGGTTAAGTCCATTAATGGCTATTAGCCAGGATGGGTAAGGAATGGTGTCCCTAGCCTCTGTTTGTCAGAGGGTGGAGATGGATGGCAGGAGAGAGATCACTTGATTATTACCTGTTAGGTTCATTCCCTCTGGGGCACCTGGCATTGGCCACTGTCGGAAGACAGGATACTGGGCTGGACGGACCTTTGGTCTGACCCAGTGTGGCCGTTCTTATGTTCTTACGGGTAGCTCAGCTCTGGAACAGGTGACCTAGGGAGGCTGTGGGATCCCGTCACTGGAGGTTTCCAAGAACAGGTTGAACAAACCCCTGCCAGAGCTGATCTAGGGTTACTCGGCCCTGCCTTGGCACAGAGGGATGGACATGACGACCTCTTGAGGGCCCTTCCAGCCTGACGTTTCTAGGAGTCTCCATCGGGGTGTCCCTTCACAGCCTGGCAGGAGCGTTCCCTGCCCACATGAGAGTCCCCTCTGCGCTGACTCTCTGGCTGACACTCACCGCCCCACCCCGCTCTGCTCTCTGCCCCTGCAGTGCCCCACGGGTCCTGGTTTGATCATGTCAGAGGCTGGATGGAAATGAAGGGCAAAGAGAATTTCTTCTTCATCACTTACGAAGAGCTGCAGCAGGTAAAGTGATCCAGCCACATCCCCCACTGTTGTAGACTGGCCGTGGATCCACTGGAGTCAATCGGCCAGCTCCCCGGCTAGGGTAAATCACGAGTAACTGAACTGGAGTCAATGAGACTGATTCCCCTAATTCATCATGATGTAAATCAGGAGTCACCCCATTAAGGTCCAGAAGGCTGTGCCATGTGAATCAGTGGGAGTGAGGGGGTGAATCGGCTCCATGCCTGTCCCGCTGCCCCATTGACATCCATGTTTCACAGCATTTCAGTGCAGACACAACACAGGGTTTGGAAATTGTCCTCATCTCCCGGCCCTGTCTGCCAGGCCCTGCCCTGGTTACTCTCACCATCCCGTAGGGTTGTCAATCCTCCAGCATTGGCTTGGAGTCTCCCAGAATCAGAATTGGTCTCCTGGTGACTATTGAAAGCAAGCCGGGAGATTTTAATAGGATATTTTGAGAAAATGACATTACGTAATGTTGGGGGGAAAAAATCTCCCGGAATAGCTTCAGTCAGGGGGGCTCTGCTGGACCAAGCCCTGGTTACTGTAACCATCCTCTCTGCCCAGACAGTGGGGGGGGAGGGGGGAGGCTCTGCTGGGCCAGGCCCCCATTACTGTCACCATCCCTGTCTGTTAGGGTAGTGTGGGGCGGCTCTGCCTGGCCCTGCCTCATTACCGTCACTGTCCATGTCTGCCAGGGGCTGCATGGGGGGCTCTGCCAGGCCCTGTCCCGCTTACTGTCATGGTCTCTGTCTGCCCGGGCAGTGTGGGAGGGGGGGCTGTGCCAGGCCCTGCCCCAGTTACTGTCACTGTCCCCGTCTGCTAGGGGCAACGTCGGGGGCTCTGCCAGACTGTGCCATGGTTACTGTCACCGCTAGGGTTGCCAACTGTCTAATCACACAAACCTGAACACCCTTGCCCCTTCCCTTCCCCAAGGCCCCACCCCTGCCCCAACCCTTTTCTGAGGCCTCACCCCGCTCACGCCATCCCCCTCCCTCCGTCGCTCGCTCTCCCCCCCACTCACTTTCACCAGGCTGGGGCAGGGGGTTGGGGTGTGGGAGGGGGTGAGGGCTCTGGGCTTAGGACGAGGGGTTCAGAGTGTGAGAGGGGACTCCAGGCTGTGCCTGGGGCAGAGCATTGGGGTGCAGGAGGAGATGCAGGGTGAAAGCTCTGGGAGGGAATTTGGGTGCTGGAGGGGGCTCTGGGATGGGGCAAGGGATTGGGGTGTGGGAGGGGGGGAGGGGTATGGGCTCTGGGAGGGAGTTGGGTGCAGGAAGGGGCTCCAGATTAGGGCAGAGGGTTGGGGTGCAGGAGGGGGTGCGGGATGCAGGGTCTGGCCAGGTGGCACTTACTTTGGGTGGCTTCCGGTTGGGGGGCAGCGGGGCAAAGCAGGGTCCCTGCCTGCCCTGGCCTGCGCCACTACCAGAAGCAACCAGCATGTCCCTGCTGCCCCTTGGGGGGGCAGGGAGCTCTGCACTCTGCAGGCACCACCTTGACAGCTCCCATTGGCGCAGTTCCTGGCCAATGAGAGCTACGGAGTTGGCGCTCAGGGCACAGGCAGCAGGTGGAGACCCCCGTCCTCCTCCCCCCCGGGGGCACAGGGACATGTCGCCACTTCCGGGAGTGGCGTGGGGCCAGGGCAGGCAGGGAGACTGCCTACCCCACTGTGCCGCCGGACTTTTAGCAGCCTAAAATCTCCCGGTTTGGCTTCTGTAGCCTCCAGGAGATAGAGCCTGATACCGGGAGACTCCCGGCAAAATCGGGAGGATTGACAACCCTAGTCACCGCCTGCCCAGGGCAGCACGGGGGGCTCCGCCAAGCCGTGCCATGGTTACTGAGGCTGTTGTTTTCCCCCAGGACCTCAGAGGCAGCGTGCGGCGACTCTGCCAGTTCCTGGAACAAGAGCTGGATGACAGAGCTATCAACTCGGTGGTGGAGAATGCCTCCTTCAGGGCCATGAAAGAGAACAAGATGTGCAACTCAACACTGCTCCCCAGGGACATCATGGATCAGGAGAAGGGCACGTTCCTGAGGAAGGGTGAGGAGATGGGTGCCCTGGGGCACTGCCCCCCAAGCTGCTGGGTGTGGCGAGTCTGGGCCCCCCAGTAGTGACAGTGAGGGGAGCTGCTGTGAGCCAGCCCAACGAGGTTGACCCCATCTGTGGGGAGCCAGGCTCCGGTAAGCCCACTGCAGCCCTCAAGTGGGATAAGCCAGGGAGCAGAGCCAGGAGTGCTTGCTGGGAGCTGGGTGGGCTCAGCCCCTCCTTCTAGGAGCAAGCTCCCCTGGATGCACAGGGTGGGGGGAGAGAGACGCTGACCCAACCCCCTCAATGGCCACGGTGCAAATCCTGAGTTGACGCCTCTCCTGATTTCACAGGCATCTGTGGAGACTGGAAGAACCATTTCACGGTGGCACAGAGCGAGGCCTTCGACAGGATCTACCATGACCGGATGGGGGGGTTAACGGAGGCGTTCCCATGGGATGCACGCAAGGAATGAACGGCAGGAATAAAGTAGAGCATGGAACCGCAGGGAGCTGGGCTGAGTTAGTAGGGACAACTGTCTGCCGTGGTTCACACAGACCATGGGAGGGCATGGCTCCGGCCTAGCGGGATGGACCAGTGCCAGGAGCATTGCATGGCATGAGTGTCCTTTGCCAGCACTGCCTCCCATGCCCCTTCATCCCACCAGGCGCCCGAGTCAGTTTGCCCTAGCCTCCTGGGGCCCATTGCATATCCGATTGCCACCGTGAATGTGTTCAGCTGTAGCCGCCAGCCACTGCAGCTTGTGTCTTCTGGATTAAAGATCCCTCGGCCCTGTGATATCCCCCTGAACTTTCTCGGCAACCGCTACATAGACTGAGGCCCTTATGCTCAGTCACGTTCTGGGGGTGAGGGGTTGTATCACCGCCTGCCCAGTAACTCTGGGTGCCTTAAATGCTCTGCTGCTGAGGCTCACAGTCTGGACACCCATAGCCAGCAGATAAAATCATAGAATATCAGGGTTGGAAGGGACCTCAGGAGGTCATCTAGTCCAACCCCCTGCTCACAGCAGGACCTAATCCCAACTAAATCATCCCAGCCAGGGCTTTGTCAAGCCTGACCTTAAAACCCTCTAAGGAAGGAGATTCCACCACCTCCCTAGGTAACCCATTCCAGTGCTTCCCCACCCTCCTAGTGAAAACGTTTTTTTCTAATATCCAACCTAAGCCTCCCCCACTGCAACTTGAGACCATTACTCCGTGTTCTGTCATCTGGTACCACTGAGAACAGTCTAGATCCATCCCCTTTGGAACCCCCTTTCAGGTAGCTGAAAGCAGCTATCAAATCCGCTCTCATTCTTCTCTTCTGCAGAATAAACAATCCCAGTTCCCTCAGCCTCTCCTCATAACTCATGTGCTCCAGCCCCCTAATCATTTTTGTTGCCCTCCGCTGGACTCTTTCCAATTTTTCCACATCCTTCTTGTAGTGTGGGGCCCAAAACTGGACACAGTACTCCAGGTGAGGCCTCACCAATGTCGAATAGAGGGGAACGATCACGTCCCTCGATCTGCTGGCAATGCCCCTACTTATACAGCCCAAAATGCCGTTAGCCTTCTTGGCAACAAGGGCACACTGTTGACTCATATCCAGCTTCTCGTCCACCGTAACCCCTAGGTCCTTTTCTGCAGAACTGCTGCCTAGCCACTCGGTCCCTAGTCTGTAACAGTGCATGGGATTCTTCCGTCCTAAGTGCAGGACTCTGCACTTGTCCTTGTTGAACCTCATCAGGTTTCTTTTGGCCCAATCCTCTAATTTGTCTAGGTCCCTCTGTATCCTATCCCTACCCTCCAGCGTATCTACCACTCCTCCCAGTTTAGTGTCATCTGCAAATTTGCTGAGAGTGCAGTCCACGCCATCCTCCAGATCATTAATGAAGATATTGAACAAAACCGGCCCCAGGACCGACCCTTGGGGCACTCCGCTTGAAACCGGCTGCCAACTAGACATGGAGCCGTTGATCACTACCCGTTGAGCCCGACGATCTAGCCAGCTTTCTATCCACCTTATAGTCCATTCATCCAGCCCATACTTCTTTAACTTGCCGGCAAGAATACTGTGGGAGACCGTATCAAAAGCTTTGCTAAAGTCAAGGAATAACACATCCACTGCTTTCCCCTCATCCACAGACCCAGTTATCTCCTCATAGAAGGCAATTAGGTTAGTCAGGCATGACTTGCCCTTGGTGAATCCATGCTGACTGTTCCTGATCACTTTCCTGTCCTCTAAGTGCTTCAGAATTGATTCCTTGAGGACCTGCTCCATGATTTTTCCAGGGACTGAGGTGAGGCTCACTGCCCTGTAGTTCCCTGCTCTGCCCAGCTGCCAGGAGCCAGTGCATGGCCAGCGTGGGGGACTGTTATTTCAGAAAAATTCCAGGTGGGGAGCAAAGCTGTGTCAGCATAGAGCTGAATAACGAATGGCCACCAGCATTGCAAAGGGTCATGGGCATGCCTGATTACATCACATGGAGGCTGACCACATGCTGTAGGGTTAGCTCTGTATGGCTGATTGCATAGCAAGGGAAATTCGATCATCCTGTATGTGATTATGTTATAGCTGACAAAGTCGGGGGGGGGGGGTGGAAGACATAACGGGGCATATAGAACTATGAAAAGTCTGGGGGGAGGGCAAACCAAGGTTGCCCTCCCTTGCCCCATAGCAAATGGCCCCCTGGTGGCCAGGAACACAGATTGCGACATGGAGCCTGCCCCACCTGTGCTCTCAGGCTCCGCGTGCTGGCATCCAGGCAGTGTGAAGGAGGAAGCACAGGGGCTCAGAGTCAGATGTGGGGCTCTGAGCCCCTGTGCTTCCTCCTTTACACTGCCTGGGTGCCAGCATGCGAGATTGGGCCAAAAGAAATCTGATGAGGTTCAACAGGGACAAGTGCAGAGTCCTGCACTTCGGACGGAAGAATCCCATGCGCCGCTACAGGCTGGAGACCGACTGGCTAAGCAGCAGTTCTGCAGAAAAGGACCTGGGGACTACAATGGATGAGAAGCTGAATATAAGTCAACAGTGTGCCCTTGTCACCAAGAAGGCTAATGGCATTTTGGGCTGCATTAGTAGGAGCATTGCCAGCAGATCGAGGGAAGTGATTATTCCCCTCTATTCGGCATCTGGTCCCCCACTACAGAAAGGATGTAGACAAATTGGAGGGAGTCCAGTGAAGGGCAATGAAAATGATTAGGAGGCTGGGGCACATGACTTATGAGGAGAGGCTGAGGGAATTGGGCTTATCTAGTTTGCAGAAGAGTGGAGTGAGGGGGGATTTGATAGCAGCCTTCAACTACCTGGAGGGGGATTTCAAAGAGGATGGAGCTCGGCTGTTCTCAGTGGTGGCAGATGACAGAACAAGGAGCAATGGTTTCAAGTTGCAGTGGGGGAGGTCTAGGTTGAATATTAAGAAAAAACTATGTCATCACTAGGAGGGTGGTGAAATACTGGAATGGGCTACCTAGGGAGGTGGTGGAATCTCCTTCCTTAGAGGTTTTTAAGGTCAGGCTTGACGAAGCCCTGGCTGGGATGATTTAGTTGGGGATTGGTCCTGCTTTGAGCAGGGGGTGGACTAGATGACCTCCTGAGGTCTCTTCCAACCCTGATATTCTAGGATTCTGTGAAAGGGCTGGATGCTCACAAGGAGTTCAGTGGCTGCTAAAAAAATCACAGAGATGCTCACAGCCTGAGTTAGGCGCCCAACGCACCTACACAACGAATGGAGAGCCAGAGGCGCCTCACATACCCAGGCTCAAAGAACTCCCTGTTAGGGTTGCACCGGCCCAGGCTAGCCTGGGGACACGGCCAGGCCCACACATGGCAGCTCTGAAACTGGCAGGGACTAGACAGCCTCTCCCAGACACACACGGACAAGCCGAGTGACACGGATTGTCCCGGGAGGGCGGGGCTCCCACTCCTCTACAAATACATCATTTCACTCAACCTGCACCATCTGCATGGGGCTGCACACACCCAGCACTGCCCCTCCAGGATGCTGGACACACAGGCCGCAGCCTCCACACTTTTAGCCCACGCAGGCCCTGTGCCAGAGAGCAAATGCTCCATGAAAGCCAGGGGGTCTGGACCCGGTGCCTACACAGCTGCTCTGCTGAGAGAGAGGATCGGGTTTTAGCAGCACGGGCTCCTGACATCCCCGGGCACCGGTTCTGAACACCCAATGCAAGCCAGAGCCTGGGTCACATTTGGCCTGCTCCCCATCACCAGCATAGAGAGCAGCAGGCACCCTGGGGTGGGGGCAGCCTGGGCCTTATGGAAACCCTTGGCAAGGAGCTTTCTGGTGTCCAGGCTCAGGACTTGAGTTCAGCTGAAAGGGAGCAGTGTGGGGGGAGCTGCAGAGCCAGGTTAGTGCCCTGGGCACAGGGTAAACAGCAGACCCCCGGCTCACCCCGGCCCCTGGATCTGCTCAGCCCATGGATCTGGGATCTACATATTAGTTCACCAAAGAGGGTCACCATAGGGAAAGCCTGTGTCACCGTGCTCACTGTGAGATGTATGTACAGGTAATAGGTAAGGTGTTATGGATCTACACCAAACAGCGTGTTCTTAAGGTCTGTGATGTGGGGCCGGTCACCAAACGGTGAGAAACAGCTTTCTTTCAGGCCAGGGGGGTTTATCTATCTGTCAGGCTACATGTGGAGGGAGTATTGTATGGCTCACAGTGGGCACCCGCTGAGCTGAATGCTAACCAAGGGGTTGTGAGACCGTCCAGAGAGGGAATTTTCAGGAAGACATAAACCAGCAGGAGGGGTCCTGTTTCCAAGAGAAGATGATGGATTGCTGGGCTATAATTAGGTAGAGCTACATGCTGCGTCCTTTACTAAGGGGACAAGCTGAGAGCACGGCTAGTTTCATGAAAAAAGGATCCCAGCCCACTAGGCTGAAAAACGCCATGAGCAATACTAGGTTCTAGGAGTGTGTTCTGATTTCATTCGATATGTATCCCTTTGTTTCCAATACTTCTATCTGCCATAGGCACTGACTTCCTCTGTTCCCGGGGGGGTTTCAACCCCAGCTCTGCCCCAGGCCCTGCCCCCACTCTACCCCTTCCCCCAAGCCCCCCACATCTTCTCACCCCCGCTCCACCCCAGGCCCTGCCCCCCACTCCACCCTTTCCCCCAAGCCCCCACCTCTGCCCCACCTCTTCCTGCCCCCTCCCTCCCAGCACCTCCAGCACACCACTGAACAGCTAATCCGCAGTGCACCAGCGGTGCTAGGGGGGGAAGGGGAGGAGCTGATCAGTGGGGCCGCTGGCAGGCGGGAGGTGCTGTGGGGGAGCGGGAGGTGCTGATCCACGGGGCTGCCGATGGGTACTGAGCACCCACTTTTTTTCTCCCCGTGGGTGCTCCAGCCCCAGAGCACCCGTGGGGTCGGCGCCTGTGCTACCAGCTATTACTGGAATCTCTGCTCTTTGTTAAATAAACTTCCTCTTGTTTTTACTAGAGACATCTCTAAGGGCCATGTGCTGGGCAGTGAGGGAGGTGGAACTGGCCTGCTGGGTGCTCTGTTCCTTTGGGAAGGGTGGATCTGGGAATGCTGTGAGCACCCAGTGGCACTGGGGCTGGACACTGCCAGGGGATGCTCAGAGGGCACACGGGTTCTGGGTGGCTATCACTAGCCTGTAGAGAGAGCCATGCTTGAGACGCTAGAGACTGGTGGAGTCAGGGAGCTGACCCCCGGTGGGCAGAGACAGGCAGGGGGAGGGGCTGCAGCCAAGCAGGTACAGGGAGAAGCACACAGGCAGGCTGCAGCCGAGCAGGCAGGGAGAGGGGCTGCCGGTGTAGTGAAGGATACTGCTCTGCTAGAAATGTGCCATTACCTGTATTCCAGATATAATGTTCACAGGAAAGTCCATTCGGTGTAGATAGGCATCTTCCATTGTGAGTTAAGTGTTCCTTGATGGGCCATTAAACTTAAATAGTTCCTTCACAATGTGCTAGGTAAACACCTTGTGGGTGCTACCACAGGAGCAAACATTTGACATACAGGCACATAGTGAAAATTCATAACTTCAGATACAAAAATGATACATGCATACAAACACCATAAACATATTCAGCAAATCATAACTTTTCTATTGACAACTTACTTGACATACTTTGTATAAGAATTGTTGCAATTATATAACAGTGGTAGCAAAAATGATCTACGTGGTCACATTTTAATCAGATAATGTCACACCCAGGGTGCCACTTGGAACTGGGGTACCATTGAGCCCGCCTGTCCCACCAGCCTGGGCTCCCTTCACACTGTATTGCTGAGGCAAGCCAGCCAAGCCATGAGGCTTCAGACTGCACGTAACCAGCACACACATAGGTAGGGACACACCCAGCTGCAGTTTCACACAGAGGCTGAGATCAGCTCTGCATGGGAAAGTTCAGCTAAGGAATTGCCCACCCCTCAAGTGCACACCCCCTCTGGAATGTAAACCCAAAATTGTATCGCCTTGTGCTGCACAGAGAACTATACAGTGTAAGCTTATTGAAATCCGCTCCTTCCCCCAATGTGGAGGAAGATATGCACAGCTTTTTGCCCCCAACCCCCAGTTATGAATTTCACAAACTGGTTTTAGAGAAAACAAAAACAAGTTTATTAACTACAAAAGATAGATTTTAAGTGCTTATAAGAGATAGCAAACAGATCAAAGCAAATTACTTTAATAAACAAACAAAAACCGCAAACTGAGCTTAACACACTAGGTAGGTAGGATATAAATTAGCAAATTCTTACCCTGAGTGATAAACAGGCTGGCAGATTCTTAAGGCACAAGTTGCCTTGGCTTTCCCAGGTTTTCATACACAAGCTAAAAATCCTTCCCACAAGGTTCTTCAACTTCCCATCACTTACCACATGGTTCTTCAACCATGGGATGCTGTTCCAGGAAGAAGGATTGCTAGGAAGAGATGGGATCTACCTAACGAAGAAGGGCAGGTGCCTCAAAACTCCCGGCAAGTGTAGAGGGATGAGGGAACATATGTGGGGCCAGCCAGGATGTCCCTGCTGCCTGAACACCAAAGGGTGGCAGAGCCACCATCTTAGCCTTGGCAGTGTTGGGGACTGGGGAGCTGGCCACCACGCAGCTGCGTCGCCAGCCACGCCATAAGCATGAGCAGTAGAACAGATCCGCGAGGACACCAGAAGGCCTGGAGGGCTGCACACGCACTTTATGGGCTAAAGAATAGCCAGTCAGAGGCTATTCTTTAGACATGTCATAGAATTGCATTTTCCTGAACCAATCAGGATGTGCCAAGAGGTGTGGTTATTGATAAAACATTCACCTCTTTTGTTGAGCCACTCTTTAAAGAATGAAACAACAAGCACTAAAGTTTTGCCTAAATGAAACCTGCTCTAAAAACGTATTACTTGTAAACTGTAAAGAAAGCTTTAGATTTACGCACTATATACAAAACACATACAGTCTCACTTAAAAGAAAAACCAGTGTATATAAAACAGTTGATAACACATTTTACCAGAGAGAAGAATGCTATTTCTCCTCCACACCATTTTTCTTGCCTAACTTTAAAAAAAATTTAAATGCTATTAAACCAAATAAAGTTTTAACAAATAAACTTTTAAAACATCAATGAAAAGGTCCATGTGTGTAGATTTCTTTATTTCCCAAATGTATGTAAATTTAGCAGACACCATTATTTCTTTTGACTTTTATACCAAGAATTAAATTACCGCTTTTTACATAAAACCTTTAGCATTTGTCTTTAAAAAGGGTAGAAAGCCCCTCATGAAAGTTATGCCGAACCTTTATACCAATTTCCCTTATTCCATTAATTTAAAGTAATGTATTTTTATAGCTTTTGATATTTATTGGTAAATTAGACCATACTGACTTTAGCTATAAGGAGACTTTTAATTTAAAACACAAACGTACAGGATATCCTTTGTAAAGTATGAAGATTTGGGGGGTTAATATAATACCCCGCCCCAACATTTACAATAAAAAAAAGTTTAAAAAGAGAAGCAGTAATTCTGTAACTGCATGAAGAAGGGAGATACAGATTGGCCTTTCTCTCCCGTCAGCAAAAGAATAATTTATCTTAAGACTTGCTGAACATTTGAAGCATAGGGGAAAATGTCACTATAGATAACCCATATTTACATAAGTGCGTGTTTCAATAAAAAGTGAAGTTTAAAAAAACAGAAGTCCTGTGTCAACATGGACGAATGAGTAACTAGTAAGGAGAGAGATGAGCATGTGGCATATTTAAAGCAGCATGTTTCCCCGCTGTCATTTACAGAGCAGTTTTACAATCAAAAAATATTTTTTTAAAAGAGAAGTCTGTAACGATGCTGCCTCTGGCAGGACACAACTGAAAGTCAATTCAGGACAAATTGCTTATATCAGGGCAGTTACAGCCCAAGGCTGGGGGTCCTTTACTATTAAGGCACCAAACCAGCCAAACAGAGAGGATTTCGGTCTCACCCCACTGGCTAACCATAAGTCATACAAGCAATTCCCTTAGACACTCCAGTTTCCCAGTATCACCACCGTGCCACTTGTTATGGGGACGAATGGTTATGAAAACCAATACCCCAGTAAAAGAAAAAAGATTCTCCCAATCCCAAAGGACCAAGCCACAGACCAAGGTCAATATATATCAGATCTTGCCCACAAATCACACTGTTGCCAATCCTTTAGAATGTAAAATCTAAAGGTTTATTTATAAAAAGAAAGAAATATAGATGAGAGTTAAAATTGGTTAAATGCAATCAATTACATACAGTAATGGCAAAGATCTTGGTTCAGGCTTGTAGCAGTGATGGAATAAACTGCAGGCTTAAATCAAGTCTCTGGAACATCCACAGCTGGGATGGGTCATCCAGTCCTTTGTTCAGAGCTTCAGTTTGTAGCAAGGTTCCTCCAGAAGTAAGAAGCAGGATTGAAGACAAAATGGAGGGGTTTCCAGGGCCTTTTATATCCTCTGCCCTGTGGAAGGACACCCCTTTGTTCTTACTGTGGAAAATCACAGCAGCAAGATGGAGTTTGGCGTCACATGGGTAAGTCACACGTCCCTGCATGACTCAGTTCTTTACAGGCAGCAACCATTGCTCACATGCTACCTTGAACGTTCCCAGGAAGACTTCTTATGTGGATTGGAGTCTCCCAAGGTCCATTGTCAGTTAAGTGTTTCTTGATTGGGCACTTAATTTGCAAATTCCTTTCTCAAGAAGCTGAACAAATGCTTCACTAATGCTATTTAGAATCAAACACATTGAGATACAATTACGTAGCCAATGTTCATAACTTCAACTACAAAAATGGTACACACATACAGATAGCATAATCATAACCAGGAAATCATAACCTCTTCATAGACACCTCACACGACAACCTTTGTACAATATTTGCCACAAATATATAACAGTGGTTGCAACAATGATCTATACAGTCACAGTTTATGTCAATAACATCACAAAGTCATACTTTTGTAACTGCATGAAGGAGGGAGGTAAAAATTGGCCCCTTTTACCCTTGTTATCTGAATAAACATGTCCCACACATCCACTCCCCTTTTTACAAAACCTTGACTTTTGCAACAAAAGAATTTTTAATCACATGATTAAAATTAAGTAAAATCAGAACTGAACTAAAGTGATTAAAAGTGATTAAAAGCCAGATTAGCATCAATTTTTAACTAAATAATTAGCATCCCCGTGACACAACTTAAATAAAGATTTTAGTAATTTTTTGTCTAAATGACTTGCATAGTAAGAAAAAACCCTGTAAAAATAGTTTTCAGGAATGTAAATTGCGAAGAAGTACGTTCCTGTGGAATAGCAATATTATACAAAACCCTCATGTAAAGAAGGGGTTTACAATTTTAAAGAGCGGCAAAAGGCCTGTCATAGCTTTCTAAATGTTTAACGAAACTCTTTAAAGAATAATGTTAATTTGCTTTTTAAAGTTTTGCCTAAATGAATTGACCAGAATATTAAACAAAAACAAAACAAGGGAACAAAAACTGCTCTAAGGACTTATCACTGGTAAATTGAAAGGAAAGATTTAAAATGGAGGATACAGTATAAAACTCACAACTGATAGATTTTACAATAAAAAAAATTCTTAAAAGAGAAAAGCCACAGCTTTGTGACTATTGAGGTTCAGAGGAAAGACTTGAACCTCTGACTGGGTTATCTGAAACAACAGCCCCAGCCCCACCACCACTGCCCCTTTCCTGCTTTAATTTTTCAGTTTATCTTTTCATTCGCCTTTGCTAAACAGACAGCTTTTAATCCTATCAAATAAAGTTTAAAAAACAAACTTTTAAAAGTTTAACGTGTAAAACAAGACGGGGGATAGGAGAGCCTGGATTTCGTGGGAATATTGATAACCAAGACAGCTTTTTCAGTGAAAGTTTTGTAGGTCACCATTCATTGTTAGTTGTCATGGGCAAGCGTTTGTCATACAGCAACACTTTCCCCCGCTATGGGGCATCATTTCCCCCATTCCGTGGACTACATCAGATGAATACAGACATCGAGGGATTACACGCTTGGAGATATTTTGTAGCAGTAAAGCAACAATTACTTTCTTTTTTGTTGTTTCTGACTTTTGTTTATCATCACAGTCAAGGGGCCCTAAAGGATTATTTTCTGTTTTTATTTAACACTTTACATTTTACTTGTACACAAGTTGTAACCCTAGATGCTTTGCAGCACTAAAGAATAGAAGCCAGTAGAGGAGAGCGCTGAGAACAGACTAAAGCCCTGGAGCAGAGGGCCTGGGGGAAGTCAAAAGGCAGAGTTGAAGTGGAAGAGGGCAAGATACAAGTGAAGATTTGAAGAAGAGGGTTGGGGAGTTGAGTGGTTCTGGGCTACTTTGCAATGGCCCAGCCACCTGACAACCTATATTCCTAACCACAGGCACACAGGGCCCCTTGCTAGAGACACAGGCTGTCCACAGGCCTTTTGTAGTTGACACACTGTGACCAAACGAGCATAAAATATAAAAATAATATAAGGGTGCGGCCTACTGCCCCCCTGACAGCCCCCCTCCCCCAGACTCTTCCTTACCTAGCGATAGGGTGACCGTACATCCGGGTTTTCCCAGATATTTCCTCTTTTTTGATCCTCCGCCCTCTGTGCTGGCGGATTTGTCAAATAAGAGGCAATGTCCGGAATTTTTGTGAGTCAAGGTTGCAACTCAGACGGATTTTGGATTGGTCCCTTCCCTGCAGCCACAGCAGCCAGATCCCACCATGGATGATGGAATGGGGAGGCCACTTTTGACCGGCTGTAAGGATGAGAGATGGGGAGAGGGGGCAGGGGCAGCGGGAGGGAGGGGGCTCTGGGTGAAGGGGCGGCGCGAGGGCGGGAGCTCTGGG
>QXTE01000312.1:694660-733717 GCA_003942145.1 Platysternon megacephalum
GAGGGCGGGGGCTCTGGGGGAAGGGGCGGCGCGAGGGCAGGGGCTCTGGGGGAAGGGGCGGTGCGAGGGCGGGGGCTCTGGGAGAAGGGGCGGCGTGAGGGCAGGGGCTCTGGGAGAAGGGGCGGTGCGAGGGCGGGGGCTCTGGGGGAAGGGGCGGTGCGAGGGCGGGGGCTCTGGGAGAAGGGGCGGTGCGAAGGCGGGGGCTCTGGGAGAAGGGGCGGTGCGAGGGCGGGGGCTCTGGGTGAAGGGGCGGGGCTAGGGCGGGGGCTCTGGGGGAAGGGGCGGTGCGAGGGCAGGGGCTCTGGGGGAAGGGGCGGCGCGAGGGCGGGGGCTCTGGGAGAAGGGGCGGTGCGAAGGCGGGGGCTCTGGGAGAAGGGGCGGTGCGAGGGCAGGGGCTCTGGGAGAAGGGTCGGCGTGAGGGAGGGGAGTCCAGGAGAAGGGGCGGTGCGAGGGCGGGGACGCTCTGACTAACAGTTGGTGCTGTGTCCCGGGTCTGCGCCAGCCACCGTGCCACCATGACAGGGAGTTTCACTGCCCCCCACCTTGAGAGTGAGGCTGCAGTACCCCCTCCAACATTCCCCCAGGTATCCCTCTTTGGGGGAACCTGGACTATGGTAACCCTACTTAGGGAGAGGCCAATGGACTTTTGACGCGTCCGCTAAGAAAGTATCTCACAAGTGTTGGCCCTTGAGGAAAGATGGAAGTACCTAACTTCTAGAGCCCTGCACGCGCGTGGATATCTGCTTTATAGCCACAGATATCCATGGATCATTTTTGCAGATTGCGGCTCGGATGCGGATACAAATTTTGTATCCACGGAGGGCTCTACTAATTTCACCCCCCAGGGATGGAAGAGGATGGACTTGCTGATAGTGCTACATTATCATTATATGCACAATTCCATAGAGCTATAGACGTTAAGGCCAGAAGGCACCATCATGATCATTTAGGCTGACCTGCACATTGCAGTGAAATGCACAACAGGGCTCGTGCCTGGACGCAGGTGCTGTCTCCGAGTTTAGCTGTGTAATATTACTGCAGGGTGTTTATACAGCACAAGGAGCGGGTCGGGGATGGAAGGTTAGAGGGGAGCTCTCTGTATCTGTATCTGTAACCCGGCCCATTCCTTTCCATTAAGCAAGGCACCATCATGCAGCTGCACTCAGTTCTGCACCTTATCTACATACTAGAAACAGTAATGATCATTTACTGGGGCCCAGACTGGCTGCTGCACAGACTGGCAGGTCTGGTGCCCCGAGCTCAAAGTGCATTGGGCACAGACAAACAGACACGGCCTGGCACCCCGAGCTCAGGGGGCATCGGACACAGACAAACAGACAGGGCATGGCACATTGGGCACAGACAAACAGACAGGGCCTGGCACCCTGAGCTCAGGGGGCATCGGACACAGACAAACAGACAGGGCATGGCGCATTGGGCACATATAGACAGACAGGGCCTGGCACCCTGAGCTCAGGGGGCATCAGGCACACACAGACAGACAGGGCCTGGCACATTGGGCACAGACAGGGCCTGGCGCAGTGGGCACAGGCAGACACCTGTAGTCAGTCTCTCCCCATAGCTCGTCTGCATGTGGGGGTGGTTGCTTTGTGGGGAAGGAGCCGGCTGTCCCTGTGCACCTGACAATGGTTCTGCAGGGCGCACCACATGCTGTCTGCATGGCTGGGCACAGGCTGCTCAGGGATGGGCATGGGAGCTGCACCAGGGAAAGCTGCGGGGTGGGGGGGGAACGGAGCAGAGGAGCCTTCCAAGGCAACTGAGGAGGGTAATGGGGGAGCTGAGACCTCCAGCCAGCAGCCCCAGCCCCCAGAAAAGCCCCATCACAGTTCCCACAGCCCAGGCAGCTGGCAGCCCTGGGGTTGCTCTGCGCAGGATCCCACCGGCCCGTCTCTCACTGCAGGCTGAGCCCAGCCCAGCAGCATGCGGCTCTCACAGCACCGCGTCTTCCCTCACCAGCCAGGTCATATCATTGTCGGGCTCCTCGGGGGCCTCTGGATTTGCTGCTCCCTGGGGCCGGGTCCGGGTCCCTGGAGCCCCCAGCTCCTCCATGTGCACGTGGCCTGCAAGCAAGAGGACAGGATGAAGTGCCCAGGCTAGGGTTGCCAACTTTCTAATTGCACAAAACCCCCTGCCCTGAGGTCCCACCCCTGCCCCTTCTCTGAGGCCCCACCCCCGACTCCCTCCAGCCCCCCTCCCTCCATTGCTTGCTCTCCCCCACCCTCACTCACTTTCACGGGGCTGGGGCAGGGGGTTGTGGTGCGGGAGGGGGTGAAGGTTCCAGCTGGGGGTGTGGGCTCTGGGGTGGGGCCAGAAATGAGGGGTTCAGGGTGTGGGAGGGGGCTCCAGTCTGGGGCAGAGGATTGGGGTGTGGGAGTGGGTGAGGGCTCTGGCTGGGGGTGTGGGCTCTGGGGTGGGACTGGCGATGGGGGGTTTGAGGTACAAGAGGGGGCTCCAGGCTGGGGCCAAGGGATTAGGAGTGCGGGAGGGGATTCCGACCTTGGGCAGGGGGTTGGGGTGGGGGGGTGGGGTCTGGGAGGAAGGGTGTGGGAGGGGGTCTTGACCTGGGGCAGGGGGTTCAGTGTGTGGGCTCCGGCCAGGCGGCGCTTACCTGGGGCAGCTCCCAGTCGGCAGCGCAGTGGGCTTAAGGCAGGCTCCCTGCCTGTCCTGCCTCCGCGCTGCTCCTGGAAGTGGCTGGCATGTCCGGCCCCAAGGCAGAAGCGCAGCCACCAGGGGACTCTGAACGGTGCGTGCTGCCTGCGCCAGAAGGCACTGCCCCCACATCTCCCATAGACCTTGGTTCCTGGCCAATGAGTGCTGCGGAGCTGGCGCTGGGGGCAGGGGCAGCATGCAGAGCTTCCCTGATCACCCCTGCGCCTAGGGTTCGCAGGGACATGGCAGCCACTTCCAGGGAGCTGCGCAGATCCAGGGCAGAGAGGAGGCCTGCCTTAGCCCTGCTGCGCCACCGACCGGACTTTTAACAGCCCAGTCAGCGCTTCTGAACAGAGCCACCACAGTCCCTTTTCGACCGGGCGTTCCAGTCAAAAAACAGATGCCTGGCAACCTTAGCCCCCTCTGCCCCACCCTCACCCAGCATGCCAGGGAGCCTTGTGAATGGGACCCCACTGCCAGGGCTGTAGGGACGGGGCACCCGCAGGCTGGGACAGTGGACATGTGCATGGCAGCCAGAGCAGAGACCCCAGTAGCTGTGAGAGCAGAAGGTTCCCATGCAGGGAGCAGCACAGGGCATGGACAGGGCACCGGGCTGCAGCTCAGGGATACTGGGCTGCAGCTGGGGCTGGATTCCTGGGTCAGGACGGCAGGGAAGCCCTTGTCCCAGGCCCTCCTTCCCCTCCCCTGCGGGGGTCCAGGGCTCTTACCCAGGGGGTTCCCAGCGGCTTTGTTGCGACACATCCTCCAGCAGAGCAGGACCCCACAGATCAGCACCACGAGGGCACCCAGGCCGAGGAGCACAGAGCAGAGTAGCCCAGGGCCTGGGGAGAAAGCCAGGCAATGAGCTGTGCCCCGTCTCTGCCCCACAGCCCCTGAGACCGACTCCCTCTCCACCCACAGCCCCCCGCCAAGGCTGATTCCCTTCCCTGCCCCATAATCCCCAAGGGTGACCATACATCCCGTTTTGGCCAGGACAGTCCCTTTTTTAAGCCCTGTCCCAGCCCTCCAGACTTTTTTGGCAATAGTGGGCATTTGTCAAAAAGTGGGGTGCAGAGGAACATTGGGGGGCAGGTGGCAATGCCAGCCCCGCGCAGGGGGAGAGGCAGGGGTCACGTAGGGGCAGGCAGGGCTCAGGTGAGTGGCGACACCAGCCCCAGCCTGGCATGACGGGGCAGGCAGGACTCGGGTGAGCGGCTCAGACCAGCCCGCATGGTGTGGGAGGAGGGCTTGGGCTAGCCTCATGCGCTGTTCCATTTTCCCTTTGGGAAATATGGTCACCCTACCCCAGGGCCCCCCACACCCAGAGGCAGATTTAGGTTTCCTGGGGCCTTGGGCCAGAGCAAGTGGGGGCCCCTCCCTACCTCTTCCACTGCAACCCCGCCCAGGGCCCCATCCCGTTCTGCCCCTTCCCCCGCAGCCCTGCCCTTGTTCCACCCACAGTCCTGACCCATTCCACCCCCACACCGCAGCTCCACAATCCACTTGCTCCTTTCTTCCCCCCCACCCCACTGCAGCCCCAAGGCCGGAGAAGCTCTGTCCCCCCTGCCACAGTCCCGGGGCTGCAGTGGGGAGTGAGCACTCCTCCAGACCCGGGGCCGCAGCGGTTGACAACTTTCTACTTGCACAAAACCAAACACCTTTGCCCCGCCCCCTGTCCCGCTCCTCGTCTGAGGCCCTGCCCATGCCCCGCCCCTTCTCTGGGGCCCCGCCCCTGCTCACTCCATTCCCCCCCTGCCCCGTCGCTTGCTCTCCCCACCCTCACTCACTCACTCATTTTTACTGGGCTGGCTCAGGGGGCTGGGGTGCTGGGGTGGGTACGGGTTCTGGCTGGGGGTGCAGACTCTGATGTGTGGCTGGGGATGAGGGATTAAGGGTGCAAGTGGGGGCTCTGGGCTGGGGCAGGGGGTTAGAGTGCAGGGGGGGTGCGGGCTCCAGTTGGGGGTGCGGCCTCTGGGCTGGGGCTGCAGATGAGGGGTTTCGGGTGCAGGAGGGGGCTCTGCGCTTGGGCTCAGGGGTTCAGAGGGTGTGAGGGGCTCTGGGTGGGGGTAGGAGGTTGGGGTGCGGGGGGTGTGAGGGCTCTGGCTGGGGGTTCAGACTCTGAGTTGAGGCTGGAGATGAGGGGTTTGGGGTGTAGGAGTGTGCTCCGGGCTGGGACCGAGGGGTTTGGAGGGCAGGGGGGGGATCAGGGCTGGGGCTGGGGCAGGGGGTTGGGGAGATGAGGGCTCCAGCTGGGGGGGTGCGCTCTGGGGTGGAGCTGGGGATGAGGGGTTTGGGGTGTAGGAGGGTGCTCTAGGCTGGGATCAAGGGGTTCGGAGGGCAGGAGGGGGATCAGGGCTGGGGCTGGGGCAGGGGGTTGGGGCCCGGGAGGGGGTCAGGGTGCAGGCTCTGGGTGGTAATTTCCTCAAGCTGCTCCCGGAAGCAGCGGCATGTCCCCCTCTCCAGCTCCTACACGGAGGTGTGGCCAGGAGGCTCTGCGTGCTGCCCGGTCCACAGGCACCACTCCCACAGCTCCCATTGCCCGTGGTTCCTGGAGAATGGGAGCTGCAGAGGCAGTGCTTGGGGCAGGGGTAGCGTGTGGAGCCCCCTGGCTGCCCTACATGTAGGAGCCAGAGGCAGGACATGCTGGCTGCTTCCCGGGAGCCGCAGGGAGCCTGCCAGCCCTGCCGCACAGCGACGCCAACCGGACAGTCAATGGCCTGGTCAGCAGCGCTGACCGTAGCCACCAGGATCCCGTTTGGACCAGAATTTTCTGGTCAAAAACTGAACACCTGGTCACCCAAGCTGGGGCTTCCCACGTCCCACCCACCCGCCCGGTGCTTCTTTGCCAGGGATTGAACTCACCTAGAATCATAGAACTTAAGATCAGAAGGGACCATTATGATCATCTAGTCTGACCTCCTGCATGATGCAGGCCACAAGAGTTGACCCACCCACTCCTGAAATAACTCTCACCCTTGACTCAGCTGTTGAAGTCCCCCAATCATGATTTAACGACTTCATACAGCAGATAATCCTCTAGCAAGCAACCCCTGCCCCACGCTGCGGAGGACGGCGAAAAACCTCCAGGGCCTCTGCCAATCTACCCTGGAGGAAAATTCCTTCCCGACCCCAAATATGGCGATCAGCCGAACCCCGAGCATGCGGGCAAGATTCTCCATCCAGACCCTCAGGACAAAGACTTTCAATATCCCAACATTTACCATCGGTACTAACTACCAGCGGTGGCACATCATTGACCTATCGTGTTAATCAAGTTATCCTATCAAACCATTCCCTCCATAAACTTATCAAGCTTAATCTTAAAGCCGGAGAGGTCTTTCGCCCCCACTATTTCCCTCGTCAGGCCATTCCAGTATTTCACTCCTCTGGCGCTTCTGCTAGGGCTCTGGGCTTCTGTTGCCCCGCAGAGGATTTCTGCTGGGGGTGGGGCACCCATTTTTCCAGGGCACCCAATTGCCTGTGGCCCCTGGGCACGGGCCCTAGAAGGCCCATTGGATAATCCACCACTGCCCATGGCAGACTCCCTCCCCTGCCCCATAGCCCCTATGAGGCTGACTCTGACCCCACTCCACAGCCCCACCCTGAGGCCACCTCCCTGCCCCATCCCACAGCCCCACCCAGAGCTGACTCCATCCCCCTCAGCACCTTGGCCAGCGACCCGTCCCACTGCCAGAGGCTCTGAAGAGGAGGGCAGCATGTGGAGCTGTGCAGGGCCCTGCACTGGGAGTGGCTCACGGGTCCCAGCTCAGACTCCAGCCTGAACACAGGTCACGCATGTGGGGCTGGAGGGAGCTCTAACTACTGCCCCCAGGGACCATTCCCAGCCCAAGAAGTGTGTGTGGGGGGATGGGTTAGAGAGAGGGTTGGGGGCCCCTCCCCAGCTGCTCCCACAGGCCCTGCCCCCCAGACCTGTGCTCTGGGTCTGCCTGCAGGGGTAGCAGCCTCCAGCGCCGGAGCCAGGGCTGGCAGGAGAGGGAGCCCCGTGGCGGAGGAGGCTGCTCAGAGACCCAGGAGTGGTGCCCCAGGCTGAGCAGGGCTGTGGGAACCACTGGGACAGCCAGTAACCTCAGTGTGGTGGGCAGGAGCCCTGGCACTTCCCCCTGGAGACTGGCCTCCCCCTGGCATGGCGAGGGTGTCACTCCCGCCCACCCCGTGTCTGCAGAAACATGGGCATGGCTATGGCGCTGGGCACTCACCGGCCTGCCCGGCACACACCACGCTGGCCTCAGAGCCACGGCCACACAGCCCGGGACCCAGCCGGCTCAGCTGGCACTCGCTGATGAGAGACTCCTGGCCCGAGCAGCTCACGCCCTCCAGCCAGACGTCGCCGGCCCCGTGGCCGAACTGAGCAACCCCCGGGGCTGACAGCGCCGTGCCGCAGCCCAGCTGCTTGCACACCACCCCCGCCTCCGGCAGGCCCCAGCCGGCGTCACACACGGCACCCCAGGTGTCGTTAATCAGCACCTCCACTCGCCCGGAGCAGGGGCTTGGGCCACTCGTCAGCCGCAGCCTCAGCTGGCCCTGATCTGAAACACAAAGCACAGGGCATGAGAGTCTGTTCCCAGCTGCCAGGTGCCCGGATACACAGCACCGCACGTGGGGGGATGGGGGGTTCTGCACAGAGCAGAGAGGAGCCATTTCTATATCACCCCACCCATGTGTGTGCACGCACACTCACAAACACACACACACACTTCACCCCCTGCACGCAATGCCACACAAGCAGACACACACACACACACACAATCCCATGCACAACCTCCATACATCCCTGTGCACACCCACACATTGCCTCAAACACACACACTGCCACATGCATACGCACTGCCGCACATGTATGCAAATATTCATAGACTGACACGTGCACACCCCTTCACACACACACCTGCACAAACACTGCCTGTCATAAATATAAAGAAAGAGTAGCATAAAATTCCTCCTGGGCAGCTATACTGAATCACTTTACCTGTAAGGGGTTAAGATGCTCAAATAACCTTGTTGGCACCTGACCAGAAGGACCAATAAGGAAAGAAGATACTTTCAAATGCGGGGGGGGGGGTGTTGTTTGTGCTATCTTTGTTTGTTCCCTCTCCAGACGGAGAGAGAGACCAGGCAGGTACAACATCTCCTGAAAACCGACCTGAAATGAACCATCTAAGATTACAAAAAATGTAAGTAAGGCAAGGAAATGCATTAGGTTATCTTTTGTTTTAGCTTGTGAATTTTCCCTATGCTAAGAGGTAGTTTTATTTCTGTTTGTGTAACTGTGAAGCTGAGTCCAGTGGGGAGTCCTCTGTGTTTTAAATCCTTTTATTACCCTGTAAAGTTACCTTCCATCCTGATTTTGTAGGTGTGATTCTTTTACTTTTTTCTTTATAATAAAGTTCTTCTTTTAAGAACCTGATTGATTTTAGTGTCCTAAAGTTAAAGGGTCTGGCCTGTACTTACATTAAAGGCAATTGATTGGTATATTATTCTCAAGACTCCCCAGGAAACGGGGTGAAGGGGCTTGGGGGGATATTTTGGGGGAATAGGGATTCCAAGTGACCCGTCCCTGAATTTTTGGTTAAATCACTAGGTGGTGGCAGCAATACCATCCAAGGACAAGGAAAGGAATTTGTGCCTTGGGGAAGTTTTTAACCTAAGCTGGTAGAATATAAGCTTCCACATCTGTAGCCCAGAGTTCAGAGTGGGGAGGGAACCCTGACACTGCCACAAACAGGTACAGAGACAATCACACACAAAACTCGAAACGCACACACACACACACCACCACACTAGGCTGACTTCCAGGGGTTAGCACCCTCTGCAGATCCCCCACCCCACTTCCAGCAGCAGAGGCTCCTACCGCCCTGGGTGTTACCTGAGCACACAACACTGGCATCTTCTCCGGGGTTACAGCCATGCTCTCCCCAAGGCTTAGCCCTGCATTCGGTGAGGGCAGCTTCTGCCCCTGTGCACTGAACCTCATCCAGCCACACACGGTCAGATCCTTGTCCAAAGTGAGCCCCATGTGGTGCTGATAATGCCGTTCCACAGCCCAGCTGCCTGCACACAACTTCAGCCTCGGACAAGCCCCAGCTGTCATCACACACGGTTCCCCACTGCTGGTTGTGAAGTACCTCGACTCTCCCAGCGCAGCGACTTGGGCCGTTCACCAGTCGGAGCGGAGTCACTTCTGAGATGCCTGAGCCTGCAAACACCCAAGGGAATAAACACTCAGGGAGGTTCCTGTGCATCTGATCTCTAGTGACACAGGGAACGTAGCGCCTTGAGACACAGGACTGGCTGGAGGGGCAGACTCTGGAAATTGAAAGCAAGGAAACTGCCAGCTGTTGCTTGTTTCTACTGTGTTCAGGGAAACAGGACTTTGTAAATAAACCAGATCGCACCAAAGAAACACTTGACTTGTGTAATCAATTTCTCCTCTTTCCAGAAACACCCGTCAAGGCCCCACTGTGACTAATGCAACAATCAGGCAACGCTCCTCCTTTAGGAAGAGCAGAGTGAGCACACGGCAGTGGGGGGTGACACTCTGACTTGCTTTACAGTTAGTGAGCACTCAGCAGTGTCGGGCATGGAAAGTGTAGGGAACACTGTTCCCATTGAGCCATGGCAAGAGGGCAGGGTTGCCAACTTTCTAATCGCACAAGACCGAACTGCCCTGAAACAATTCCGAGAGCAGATGGTTTAGAAAAATGTCCAATCTTGATTCAAAAATTGCCAACAAAGGAGAATCCACCACGACGCTTGGAAAATTGTTCCAATGCTTAATTACTCTCACTGTTACAAATGTACGCCTTATTTCCAGTCTGAATTTGTACAGCTTCATCTTCCACCCATTGGATCGTACTATACCCTTCTCAGCTGGACAGTTTGTTCCCTATATAGGTACGTATAGACTGTGATCAAGTCATCTGTGATGGGGTGAGGGAACCCCATCCAGTGTGGAGTGAGTGCATCCCATCCTCCGAGCCGCCCTCCTCCTCAGGGCAGTGAGGCCAAATGGCTAGAGTCGATATACTTGCCTTTGCCTCCAGGACTGTACAGCCTAGTGGTCAGAGTCAATTCGGCTGCCCTTGTTCTCAGGGGTAGAGAACCTAATGGTAAGGGTTGATATGGATGCCCTCTCCCTCAGGGCTGTGTGGCCCAACGGCCAGAATCAGCAGAGTTGCTCCTGTCCACGGGGGGGGGGGAGTAAGGCTTTGCAGCCAGAGCCAATGGGCCACCACCTGAGGGGAAGGGGTGGCTGGAATAGGGGGACTTGGGCCCACCATGCTCCACTGGGTCCCAGCCCAGGGCCCTAACAGTGGTGGAGCTCCAACCGAAACACGCCAACTTCCCACAGGAATATAGCTAGTCCCCCCCAGTCCACTTCCTACCAGGCTTCCCAGTGACTTGATGTTCAGCAGCAAGACTTGGCCAGGCTCCCGGCACCTGTACAGGTCAGAGATACACTGTATCGACACTACAAACTTGCATCAGCGCAGCTGCACCATCGCCATGTGCTGCTGTAGCGCTTCTGATGAAGACGCTCTAAGCCAGGGGGTTTCGAACTTTTTTCTTTTGTGGACCTTGAAATATTTCGAATGGAGGTGGGGAGCTATGTCCACGGGAGACGCTGTCCTGCCAACAAAGCACTTTCTACATGGGAGTTGAGGTCGGTGTAACTACGTCACTCAGGGGTGCGGATTTTTCACAGCCCTGAACAACGTAGTTATACCGAAGTAATTGTGTAGCGTAACCCTGACCTTATCTCAGTGGCCTGAGGACAGCATTCCAGTAGGTGGAGGAAAAGATGAGCCGGAAGGGAGCATGCCAGACACGAGATGCCAGGAGAGAGGAGAATGGAATGCCCGTGCAGGAAGGACAGAAGGTGCAGCAGCGGCTACACGACTGGAAAAAGCATCCTGGAAAAGAATCCCAAACTTACTCCTTTTTGGAGGGGACTTTACATGGTCATTAAAAGCTGAACAACTTATCCTTGCTGATACCAAAGCAAGAGCATGCAGCTTACCTCAGACCATCTTCTAAAGACATCTTCTAAAGACAGCCTGTCCACAACAGATAGGCCTCACCGAGAGCGCTTGAACCCTGAACTCACTGATAATCTAGATCCAACTATGACTGATGTCTCCATGAGTGAATATAGGACTCGAGCAGGCAGAGTGACAAGGAAACCTGTGTGGATGGCAGAGTAGGAGTTATTGCTTTAAATTCTCATTTAACTGGCAGGGGGGAGGGGAAGCTCTAGTGATCAGTGCAGACAGCACCAATACCAACAGATGGGGCTGATGCTGAATCTTTATCTTAGTCTTAAATTACAGAGAATGATGCAGAGAAGGAGCAAAGAAGCCCGGACACAGCCAGAAAATCGCTGATCATGTGACCTTCTGAAAAATGCTAAGAGCTTTGGGGTCAGGGTGAGCTGAAAGAGACTTTGAACTGTGAGCAACGAAACTCTCTCCTTCTGTTTGATTTCTGCTGTGTTCAGCGAGACGGGACTTTGTACATGCTTTGTAAATAACCAGGATTGCGTTGCAGAAATCCAGCAATGTTAATAACTGTCTCCCTCCTCTTACTTGATATTCCCCCACTTATACATCACAGGATCACATTTGCCCGCTTAGCTACAAAATCTTCAATCTTTCCTTCTATCAGAAACAACCCACTTGGCCCTGAAAATTAGCTAACTGCTCAGATCAAAAAGGAGTAAATACAGTAAAAGATAGTATTTGTAATGTATCAGGAACAAACAGAAATTCTAAGAATGGCCTAGATCCGATGCATGGCAGGGACGGTAAAATTGTCAATAAGGATGCAGAAAAGGCAGACACGGGAGATCAATATTTCTGTTTTGCCTTTGGGAAGAAGCAGGATTACAGGTTCAGTTGATAAATATAACAGTATTTATGTACTATATGTAAGCATGATCTGAATGAGGTGAAGGACACTTGCCCAACATATTCTGGGGTGGGTATTTGCTCATGGTCATATACTTTCGAATGGTGGTTGTGGTGTTTTATCAAATTAATGTGGGTTCCTTTTGCCTTTTTATTAGATATTTTCTTTGCTATATGCAGAGTCGGTGCTTGCAAGTTGGCAAATATTGCCTTTGCGAGGCGCCCGGGTGGTGTTTAATTTTCCCCAATCAGTGGGTGGGGGCTTGAGCCGGTTCTGTTTTGTTTTGTTTTGTATTGTGTTTCTTCTGTTTTGTATGGACCCTGACCTTGCTGCCAGCTCCACCTGCCAGAAGGTTCCACATACTTTGACTCTGTAAGGAGTTTGACATTCTGATAAGAAACATTAACACTATACAGAACCAACATAGCCCAGATCAAATGGATTAAAAAGTGGCTAACGGACAGCTCTCAAAAATAATTGTAAATAATTTCCATAAACCCATGTTCATTTGCATGAATTACATTACCCCTCCTTTAATTCTTTATTGATCAACTCCCATATCAGTCGCTCCATTGTCTTGCCTGGGATTGTCAGGCTGAAAGGCCTGTAATTAGCTGTAATTAGCTGAGTTATCCCTTTTACCCTTTTTAAAAATTGGCACATTAGCTTTCTTCCAGGCTGCTAGGACTTTCCTAGTGCTCTAAGACTTATTTAAAATCAACTTTAATGGTCCAGCATGCTCCTTACACGGCTGTTTTAAAATCCTTGGATGCAAGTTACCTGGACCTGCTGATTTTAAACTATCTAACTTCCGTAGCTTTTGTTTAACATCCTCCTGATACACTAGAGGAACGAACAGAGTGTTATCGTCACCATATGGTGAGACTATATGATCTGTTTTTCCCAAATACAAAAGAGAAATTTTTATTGAACACTTCTGCTCCTTCTGCATTGTTATTGATATTTCTACCATTTCCATCTAAGCATGGACTGATATCATTGTCAGGATACTTTTGGATCTTAATATAATTTAAAAACTCCTTCTTGTTGCTATTAACTCTGCTGGCCATAGATTTCTTATTGTGTCCTTTGCTTCCCTTATCAATTTTCTACAAACTAGAACAATCAAGCAGAGATGAAGGCCTCTCACCACAGCACACATACCCCTCTCTGCAGTAGAGGCCCATAGCTCAGTGGTGAGGCGCTGGGGTCAGCACTAACTCAGACAGGAAAGCATGCTCTATTTAGCTTCCCAACAGGCTCTCAGCAGCATCAATAGTGCAATGGAGGGTGAGGGTTACCTGAGCACACAACACCGGCATCTTCCGCATAATTGTAGTTATGGTCTCCCTAAGGCCTAGCCCTGCATTTGGAGACGGCAGCTTCTGCCCCTGTGCAGTTAACCTCATCCAGCCAGGGATGGTCAGATCCTTGTCCAAAACGAGCCCCATGTGGCTCTGATAATGCCGTCCCACAGCCCAGCACACAACTCCGGCATCATGTAAGTCCCAGCTGCCATCACACCCCACTTCTGGTTATAAAACACCTCCACTCTCCCAGCCCAGCGATTGTGGCCATTCACTTGCAGGAGCAAAGACACTTCTGAGATGCCTGAGCCTTCAAACACTGAAGGGAATAAACACTCAGGGAGGTTCCTGTGCCTCTGATTTCTAGAGATACTGGGGGATGTTGCGCCTTCCACTGACATCCAGCTCTCATGGTGGTCCCTGAGTTGCTCCCTGCAGCACAGGCCCTTAGCACCACACTGGAGTGTTGGGATCTGCACTGACTGTGAGGGTAGAGCGCCCCCCCTACTGAGCCCCCAGCCCCCTCCCTGCACAGGCATGTAGAAACGTGCAGGGGATATGAGATCGGCACCGATACCATGGGAAGAGCAATACTTACTGTGACCCCCAATGGGCTCCCTGCAGTACAGGCCCTTAGCACCGTGCTGGGGCACTGGGATCAGCGCTGACTCAGACAGGAGAGCTGGGTCTGTGCTAAAAGTTTCTCAACCCAAACCCTACAGCACCTACAGTAACATCATGGAGGGTTACCTGAACACACAACACCGGCATCTTCTCCGTGGTGACAGTTATTGTCTCCCCAAGGCCGAGCCCTGCAATCAAAGAGGGCAGCTTCTGTCCCTGTGCAGTGAACGTCATCCAGCCAGATACGGTCAGATCCTTGCCCAAACAGAGCTCTTCCAGGGGCTGATAATGTCGTCCCACAGCCCAGCTGCCTGCACACAACTCCAGCATCAGTTATGTCCCAGCTGTCATCACACACGGTTCCCCACAGCTGGTTGTGAAGCACCTCGACTCTCCCAGCGCAGCGACTCGGACCGTTCACCAGTCGGAGTGGAGTCAGCTCTGGAATGGCTGAGTCTGCAAACACCCCAAGGGAATAAACAGTCAGGGAGGTTCCTGTGCATCTGATCACTAGTAACCCTGGGGAACGTAGCAGCTCCCACTGAGAGGTCTGAACAGCCTCTGCAACTGCCTGTTTACTCCTCATCACTGACATGCAGCCACCTCTGCAGTGGGACAGGGCAGCTGAGAAACCAGGCACAGAAACTCATGTGTGTAGGAGAGGAAGTGAGGAAGAACCCTGTCTCCAGTCACAGCAGTGGGGGATATTACAGGTTCAGGGGTAATTAGCTGAGATGGAAATCACCCGGAGTGATGGGGGGAGGAGCCCCACACTTCATAAAGGGATCCCAGGTTTCTACTGCTCCGGAGCGGCTGCAGGTTCCATTCGACCCCAAATCCCACAAATGGGATCTACGGTTACCCACCGCCCCATTGTGCTGTCGTGGGGCAGGGGATCAGAGCGATCAGCGACGGGGAGGGTCTCTCACTGAGCCACACGTACTGCTCCCTGCAGCGCAGGCCCTAAGTGCTGTGCTGGGGGCACTGGCTCAGCACTGACTGCAAGGGCAGAGCGCCCCCAACTGAGCCCCACCCCACTCCCTGCAGCACAGGCAGGGATTTTACCGTATTTTGGATTACAAATATTTGCACTGTAAAAATGGTAAAAGAAATATTATTTTTCAATTCACCTCATACACGTGCAATCTCTTTATTGTGAAAGTGCAGCTTACAAATGTAGATTTTTTTTTATACATAACTGCATTCAGAAAAAAAACTTAGAGCCTACGCATTCTCTCAGTCTTACTTCTTGCTCAGCCAATCGCTCAGACAAACAAGTTTGTTTATGTAAGCAGAGTCAGGATGAGCTCTACCCTGACATCTGGTGGTGACTTATGGGGANGACTGGAAAAAAGCTAATGTAGTGCCCATCTTTAAGAAAGGGAAGAAGGAAGATCCAGGGAACTACAGGCCAGTTAGTCTCACCTCAGTCCCTGGAAAAATCATGGAACAGGTCCTCAAGGAATCAATCCTGAACCACTTAAAGGAGGGGAAAGTGATCAGGAACAGTCAGCATGGATTCACCAAGGGCAAGTCATGCCTGACTAACCTAATTGCCTTCTATGATAAGATAACCGGCTCTGTGGATGAGGGGAAAGCAGTGGATGTGCTATTTCTGGACTTTAGCAAAGCTTTTGATACAGTCTCCCACAGTATTCTTGCCAGCAAGTTAAAGAAGTATGGGCTGGATGAATGGACGGTAAGGTGGATAGAAAACTGGCTAGATGGTCGGGCTCAACGGGTAGTGATCAATGGTTCCTTGTCTAGTTGGCAGCCGGTATCAAGTGGAGTGCCCCAAGGGTCGGTGCTGGGGCCGGTTTTATTCAATATCTTCATTAACGATCTGGAAGATGGTGTGGACTGCACCCTTAGCAAGTTTGCAGATGACACTAAACTGGGAGGAGTGGTTGATACGCTGGAGGGTAGGGATAGGATACAGAGGGACCTAGACAAATTAGAGGATTGGGCCAAAAGAAATATGATGAGGTTCAACAAGGACAAGTGCAGAGTCCTGCATTTAGGACGAAAGAATCCCATGCACTGCTATAGACTAGGGACCGAATGGCTGGGCAGCAGTTCTGCAGAAAAGGACCTAGGGGTTACGGTGGACGAAAAGCTGAATATGAGTCAACAGTGTGCCCTTGTTGCCAAGAAGGCTAATGGCATTTTGGGTTGTATAAGTAGGGGCATTTCCAGCAGATCGAGGGATGTGATCATTCCCCTCTACTCAGCACTGGTGAGGCCTCATTTGGAGTACTGTGTCCAGTTTTGGGCCCCACACTACAAGAAGGATGTGGATAAATTGGAGAGAGTCCAGCGGAGGGCAACAAAAATGATTAGGGGGCTGGAGCACATGACTTACGAGGAGAGGCTGAGGGAACTGGGATTGTTTAGTCTGCAGAAGAGAAGAATGAGGGGCGATTTGATAGCTGCTTTCAACTACCTGAAAGGGGGTTCCAAAGAGGATGGATCTAGACTGTTCTCAGTGATAGAAGATGACAGAACAAGGAGTAATGGTCTCAAGTTGCAGAGGGGGAGGTTTAGGTTGGACATTAGGAAAAACTTTTTCACTAGTAGGGTGGTGAAGAACTGGAATGGGTTACCTAGGGAGGTAGTGGAATCTCCTTCCTTAGAGGTTTTTAAGGTCAGGCTTGACAAAGCCCTGGCTGGGCTGATTTAGTTGGGTTTGGTCCTGCTTTGAGCAGGGGGTTGGACTAGATGACCTCCTGAGGTCCCTTCCAACCCTGAGATTCTATGATTCTATGATTCTATGATTAACTCGGCCTGGCAGAAGGGTTACATTTACATTTACGGGAGATAACTCTGCCTGCTTCTTATTTGCAATGTCACCCAAAAATGAGAAAAGGCATTCGCATGGCACTTTTGCAGGTAGCATTGCAAGGTATTTACGTGGCAGATATGCTAAACATTCATATCCCCCTTCATGCTTTGGCCACCACTCCAGACAACATGCTTCCATGCTGATGATGCTCATTAAAAATGTAATGTGTTATACTCTGTATAAGCTTTATACAGAGTAAAACGGATTTATTTGGTGTTTGGATCCCACTGGGAGCTGGGTCTCTGGGTGCTAGAGACAGGAGCACTTGCTAAGCCATTATCAGTTAAGTGTGCAGCTTTGGGGGCGTGGGTCATACCCCGGGTCTGCGTTGCAGCAGATTAGCATATCTGTCTCAACAAGACAGGGTTCTGGGGGCCCAAACTGGCAGAGAAAACGGGCTCAGAGGTAGTCTCAGCACATCAGGTGACAGTCCCAAGGGGGTTTCTGTAACCAAACCGGTCACACTGGTATTCGCTCCAGTGGGATACTGAGCAATGTTGGGGGGCAGACACTGGCATAAGCATCTTGCTGATTGGGAGCTGAACACAGTCACCCGTGTCATTAGTGGTTGCCTTAGCCTGACATCAGCATCAAATTTACATGTGTTGGCTCCACAGCTCCCTGAAAACGTCACCCAGAGTCCATCCCCCTTAGAACTGCCTGGAATGCAGTGATGGCTGGCAGGAACCTGCTGCGCACCAGGCTGACAATGGTTTCGACCAGTGCAGAGGCAATGCACAGTTCCTACAAACAGGTTGGTCCCTCCTGAAGGAAACACTGGACTGGCCAGAGGGACTGCTGCAATGTAGAGATTTGGCTTAGCCCCATCTTCTCAGTGTGCCTGTGGGGCAGCAATACAGACAATCACACGTGGTAGAGGAGAGCCCCGTTAGAAGACTGGACCTTGAGGATGCACAGTCAGATGGCTGAACTAGCTAGAGGTAAACAAGGTCGGAATGAGCTCTCCCCTGAGAGCTAGTGATGAGCTGAGGAGGGGAAAAGGTTTCAGGACCAGACTGTGTTTACAAGAACACACCCACTCTGCCTAGGTATCCAGCAGACAGAGCTGTGTTGGTGATGCTGGGTTATAAATCACTGTAGTACTTGAATACAGGGGTAGTGAAATGTTGTTGTCTTGATTGTCCGAGTAAAGGGCAGTAAAAGGCAGCAGAACTGTGCTTAGCCTGCCCTGACTGAGGGGGTCACCCACAACTGAACTGAACTCACTAACCAGGGGGCTCAGACACCAGACCCCTATCAAGAGTGAGAGAGGGTGGAGATGGATGTTCCTCCTGAGGGGTGTGGGCTCTGTGTAAGAGGTCTAGGCATGGTTTAATCTGCCCCTCACCACTCTTCAAAGATAGTTATTTAAGGCTCCATTAGGAGTCTTTTTGGTTTAAGTGCTCACTAGAGCTGAAATCACCTGCTGTGAGACAGTGTTTCTACCCAGCCTGCTTCAGCACTGAGGTTTCCGCACTAAGAGCTGACAGTCACTGAGAGCTGGTTGGAGCCTCAAGAGAGTGACCTGCAGAGGTCACAGAGAGAGAGAGGCCGGAGACATGTAGCCTGGGGTAGGACAGGGCAGCTGAGAAACAGGACAGGGAAATATGTAGGCTGCGTAGGACTGGAAGTGAGGAAGAATTGCATCTCCTCTGTCCAGCCTTCGGAAGCTGCAGTTACCCAGGTCCCCATTGCACCGCAGAGGAGTCTAGCCCAGAGATAACTAGACGCCAACTGGCAGAGGACACAGGGATGCCTAAAGTTTTATGGGGATCCTCTGGGTGAGATAAATGCACAATAGCTCGTCAGAGGTGGCATGTGAGGTCTCTACCAAGAGTCAGCAGCCCACTCGTTGCCCTAATGGGGGCAAGGCGTTTGGATGGGACATAGTTGACGAGAGATGTAAAATGTAGAATATGAGGATCCAGAAGTGTTGAAGTGAAGCTTGTCACCTGCGCCATGGCAATCCCTTCGGCTGAGCCAATCAGCACATGGAAGAGAGCACAGCCATGGAGACAGGCTATATTCACTGTCTGGGCCCAGTGGGGGCCTGAGAATTTGCAAAGACAAAGGACTCTCAGCACAAGTCTCAGAAGAGAGACCCCTTCTGGGAAGACAATGGTCTGTACCTGTAACCCACACATCTCGTGGGTGTTGTGATCTGTCCCATCTAGTTTCACCGAGAATACATATTTGAGATAAAATGAGTCTGCTCTACAACCTTAGCTAACAGCCAGTTGTTTTTTAGCTCATGCAGTAGAGACTCATGCACTTTCAGAGGTCCCAGGTTTGAACCCGATGACAGGGGTCTATCAGCGTTATATACCTACAAAGAAAGAGGAGAGGGGACAAGAGCTCCCTTTCACCCAGGAGGCGGCTGACAGCATTTGTCTCAGGAACAGGAGATCACAGCCAAGCCTGGAGTAAAACCCTGGATGGACTGTGGCGTGAGCGTTGCTCTACCAGAAAGAAAAGTCTAGGCTCTAGTCAAGGTGGTATGATTTTATTGGCCATGGAACCATTTCTTTCCAACCCTTCTCCTTGCTACCCCTTGAATCTCTACACTCTGTGAAATCACTTGTCCTTGTTGTCACTATGAAGGGATCTAGAGCTGCGCGTTGATTGGGGCAGAGATGGGAGGTGGAGCTGGTCAGCTGGGGCCCCTGTTCCTTTGGGAGCAGCAGATCTGTGACTGCTGTGAATGCCCAGCGGGACAGGGGCTGGGCGCTGCTGGGGGCTGGAGTTTGCTGATCGTCAACCTGGAGAGAGACCACCCCACAAGGCCTAGAGGACACGGCTTGTGTGGCCTGAGGCCGAGGGAGTCGGGAAGCTTCCCCCAGCAGGCACAGACAAGGCTTCCTCATGCCAGGGGCCCTTGGCACCGCATTGAGCCCGCACCCCACTCCCTACAGCACAGGCCCATAGAACCACACAAGGGAATTAAGGTCAGCACAGACTGTGAGGGGAGAGTGCCCCCTACTGAGCCCCCAAACCTCTCCCTGCAGCACAAGCCCATAGAACTGCACAAGGGAATTAAGGTCAGCACAGACTGTGAGAGGAGAGCGCCCCTTACTTAAACTGCCATATTGCTCCCTGAAGCTCAGGCCCCAAAGCACCATGGTGGGGTCAGCACTGGCTGTGAGGGGACAATGCCCCGTAATGAGCTTCCCACCTTGCTCCCTGTAACACGCACAGTGGTGGAAGAAGTTTACCTGAACACACAACACCGGCATCTTCTCCGTGGTTACAGTTATTGTCTCCCCAAGGCCGAGCCCTGCATTCGGAGAGGGCAGCTTCTGTCCCTGTGCAGTGAACGTCATCCAGCCAGATACGGTCTGACCCTCGCCCAAATCGAGCCCCTCCTGGGGCTGATAACGCCGTCCCACAGCCCAGCTGCCTGCACACGACTCCAGCATTAGTTATGTCCCAGCTGTCGTCACACACGGTTCCCCACAGCTGGTTGTGAAGCACCTCGACCCTCCCAGTGCAGAGACTCGGGCCATTCACCAGTCGGAGCTGAGACACTTCTGAAATGCCCGAATCTGCAAAGCCCAAAGGGAATAAACACTCAGGGAGGTTCCTGTGCATCTGATCACTAGTGATGCTGGGGGATGAAGTCCCTCCCAATGATGGGTCTGAATAACCTCTGCAACTGCCCGTTAGGTGTTCACTCCCCACTAGGGCTGTCAATTAATCAGAGTTAACTCGGTCTCAGAGCAGCTGATTAATCTGGAGTCGGGTGGCACCTTAAAGACTAACAGATTAATTTGGGCATAAATTTGATACTTGATACCCCTGATACTTGATCCATCTGGGTGCGGGGTCACATGCCCCCCATCGCCACCCCCGAGCTGCTGCTTGGCTTATACCTAGCATGTTCATTCGGCCCTCCCACTATCAGCAGTTACGGGTTGTCTCTGGTGCTGGGCCTGTGTTTCTCCAGCAGTGAGGAGGTAAGTGAGCGTCAACACCACTAGAAGAGGTTTGAGGAAAATGTCATTCTCAGAAAGTGTGGAATACCTGAAACATTTTATTTCAAACTAGGGCTGTCGATTAATCACAATTAACTCATGTGATCAACACAAAAAAGTTAATCACAATTAAAAAAATTAATTGCAATTTTAATTTCACTGTTAAACAATAGAATACCAATTGAAATGTATTAAATATTTTGGATGTTTTTCTACGTTTTCAAGCATATTGATTTCAATTACAACACAGAATACCACAAGTGTACTGTGCTCACTTATTAGTATTTTGGATTACAAATATTTAGATTGTAAACATGATAAACAAAAGAAATCGTATTTTTCAATTCACCTCATAAAAGTACTGTAGTGCAATCTGTAGTGCAATCTGTAGTGCAATCTGTAGTGCAGTCTGTAGTGCAATCTGTAGTGCAATCTGTAGTGCAATCTCTTTCTCGTGTAAGTGCAAAATACAAATGTAGATTTTTTTTGTTGCATAACTGCACTTAACAATGTAAAACTTAGAGACTACACATCCACTCACTCCTACTTCTTGTTCAGCCAATCGCTAAGACAAACAAGTTTGTTTACATATATGGGAGATAACGCTGCCTGCTTCTCATTTACAATGTCATCAGAAAGTTAGAACAGGTGTTCGCATGGCACTTTTGTAGCTGGCATTGGAAGTTATTTACGTGCTGGATATGCTAACCATTCATATGCCCCTTCGTACTTCGGCGACTATTCAAGATGACATGCATCCATGGTGATGACGCTCGTTAAATAAATAATGTGTTAATTTAATTGTGCCTGAAATCCTTGGGGGAGAATTGTGTATCTCCTGCTATGTATTTTACCTGCCTTCTGCCATATCTTTCATATTATACCAGTCTCGCATGATGACTCAGCACATGTTGTTCGTTTTAAGAACACTTTCACTACAGATGTGACAAAACGCAAAGAAGGTCCTAATATGAGATTTCTAAAGCTAAATACAGCACTTGACCCAAGGTTTAAGAATCTAAAGCTCCTTCCAAAATCTGAGAGGGACGAAGTGTGGAGCATACTTTCAGAAGTCTTAAAAGAGCAACACTCCAATGCAGAAACTACAGAACCTGAACAACCAAAAAAGAAAATCAACCTTCTCCTGGTGGCATCTGACTCAGATAATGAAAATGAACATGTGTTGGTCTGCACTGTTTTCGATCGTTATCAAGCAGAATCCATCATGAGCATGGACACATCCTCTGGAATAATGGCCGAAGCATGAAGGGACATATGAATCTTTAGCACATCTGACGCATAAATATTTTGCAACCCCAGCTACTACAGTGCCATGTGAATGCCTGTTCTCACTGTCAGATAACATTGTAAACAAGAAGCAGGCAGTAATATCTCTGGCAAATGTGAACAAACTTCTCTGTCTGAGTGATTGGCTGAACAAGAAGTAGGACTGAGTGGACTTCTAGAATCTAAAGTTTTACATTGTTTTATTTTTGATTGCAGTTATTTTTTGTACATAATTCTACAGTTGTAAGTTCAACTTTCCTTATAAAGAGACTGCACTACAGTACTTGTATGAGGTGAATTGAAAATACTATTTCTTTTGTTTCTATTTCACTGTGCAAATGTTTGTACTCAAAAATAAATATAAAGTGAGCACTGTACGCTTTGTATTGTGTATTGTAATTGAATTCAATATATTTGAAAATGGAGAAAACATCCCCCCCAAATTAAAATAAATGGTATTCTATTATTGTGCAAAGGCGTGATTAATTGCATGATTAATCACGATACATTTTTTTAGTCACTTAACGGCCCTACTCCCCACCACTGCCATTCAGCCACTTCTGGGGTGGAACAGGGCAGCTGAGAGATCAGGCACAAAAACTCATGGGCTGTGTAGGAGAGGGAGTGAGGAAGAACCCAGTCTCCAGTCACAACAGTGGGGGATATTACAGGTTCAGAGGTAATTAGCTGAGATGGAAATCACCCGGAGTGGCAGGGGTAGGAAACCCACATAAAGGGACCCCTGAGCGTCTGCAGGCTCCATTTGACCCCAAATCCCACAAATGGGATCTACGGTTACCCAGCACCCCATTGTGCTGTAGTGGGGCATGGGGATCAGAGCGATCAGCGATGGGGAGGGTCTCTCACTGAGGTGCACGTACTGCTCCCTGCAGTGCAGGCCCTAAGTGCTGTGCTGGGGCACTGGGCTCAGCACTGACTGAGGGAAGAGCGCCCCCTACTGAGCCCCCATCTTGCTCCCTGCAGCACAGGCATGTAGAACTGTGGAGGGGATATAGTGTAGTATAGGTGTATAGGTTCGCTGCAGTATAGGCCACTGACTAAGACAGGAGACCTGGGTCTGTGCTGAAAGCTTCCCAGCCCGATCCCTGCAAAACCCACAGTGACATGATGGAGGAGGGTTACCTGAGCACTCAACACCAGCATCTTCTCCGTGGGTACAGTTATTGTCTCCCCAAGGCCGAGCCCTGCAATCGGAGAGGGCAACTTCTGTCCCTGTGCAGTTGACATTATTCAGCCAAATATGGTAAGATCCTTGCCCAAAATGAGCCCCAACTGGGGCTGATAACGCCGTTCCACAGCCCAGCTGCCTGCACACGACTCCAGCATCCTGTAAGTCCCAGCTGTCGTCACACACGGTTCCCCACTGCTGGTTGTGAAACACCTCGACTCTCCCAGAACAGCGACTAGAACCATTCACCAGTCGGAGCTGAGCCACTTCTGAGATGCCAGAGTCTGCAATCACCCAAGGGAATAAACACTCAGGGAGGTTCCTGTGCATCTGATCTCTTGTGTCACTGGGGAATGTAGCACCTCCTGCTGACAGGTCTCTGCACACAGCAACTGCCTGTCAAGGGCTCCCTACCACTGACCAAGCTAATCACTTGGGCAATGTTGTCCACTCCCCTCCCAGCCAGCTGTCACCTAGTTAGGCAGACTGGACGGCAGTGTGACCTACTGCTCCCAATAGAGCAGTTAATGAAAAAGTTCACCCCCCGCACTGCTGGCAGCACCTTCTGGGGAGCAGATTTACACCCTCACTCCTGGCGCTGGTATTCGCTCCAGTGCGATACTGTGCAGTGCTGCGGGGCAGACGCTGGTATAAGCATCTTGGTGATTGGGAGCTGAACACAGTCACCCGTGTGTCCTCACACAGGGCCAGCAATGCTAGGATAGAGAGACTGACATCCTGATGAATATCAGAAGCCCTAACTTGTATCTGTCCATTTACAACCTGGGACGCAGATCCTGGACTAGGCTTAATGGGCCCCTGACTGGACTGGCCAGAGGCATTGCTGCAATGCAGAGATTTGGCTTAGCCCGATCTTCTCACTGTGCCTGTGGGGCAGCAATACAGACAGTCACACGTGGTGGAGGAGAGCCACTTCCCAACGTACCCTGGGATAGGTGTTTTGCTCATGGTTTTACCTGTTTCCCGCATTAGTCATTAGGGTCAGCACAACTACAAATGGAGAGCGCCCCTGTAGCGGGGCAGTCACCCCGCTCCGGCCCTGAAAGGGTTAAAAGCCAGCCCTTGGGGAGGACTGGGGCTGAGATCCAATAAGTATAGGCTGATTGGGAAGGCAGCCACAGCTGGGGCCATGCCCAATTAGGAGACAGCTGGCCCTATAAAAGGGCTGTGATCCAGGAGCTGGGGCAGTCTCTTTCCAGCTTTGGAGGGAGAAGGAACTGGCTGCCTGTTAGCTCAGAGAACAGAGCAGGGCTGGGGAGCTTCAGCCTGGCAAATCCCCAGGCTGTGGGCCTAGTTAAAGGCCAAAACAGGTACTGGGGTTGCAGAGGCTGCAGCCCAGGGTTAGGCAGAGGCAGATGGTCTAACCCCCTTGACAATGATGAGTGGCCTTTTACAGACTGCGGTTTGCCCCAGTGAGCGGAGGCCAGCTGATGACTGGCAGTAGCCACTGAGGCATGGTGGGTGTAAAGGGTGGGGTTTCCCCTGGGAGGGGAGACCCGGTGTGTGGGGGTACTGCAGTGGGCAGAACCCCAGGGTACGGGGCACTGGGGTCCAGGAGAGACATGGGGGCCTGAAGCAAGTGAGACATCGACCAGAAGAGAGTGCTCCGGAGGCTGAAGAGCTAATTTCCAAGATGACCAGCAGGAGGCACCGTGCCAGGGAGTCTAGCTTCATTACAGCCCCCTACTGACACCCCCCTACCTGCAGCACAGGCCCCCTAGTACCTCACTGGGGCCAGCACTGGCTTACAGGGGAGAGCGTGAAAAATCATAGAAGAATCATGGAAAAATTATGGAGAAGGTCCTCAAGGAATCAATTCTGAAGCACTTAGAGGAGAGGAAAGTGATCAGGAACAGTCAGCATGGATTCACCAAGGGCAAGTCATGCCTGACTAACCTAATTGCCTTCTATGAGGAGATAACTGGGTCTGTGGATGAGGGGAAAGCTGTGGATGTGTTATTCCTTGACTTTAGCAAAGCTTTTGATACGGTCTCCCACAGTATTCTTGCTGGCAAGTTAAAGAAGTATGGGCTGGATGAATGGACTATAAGGTGGATAGAAAGCTGGCTAGATCGTCGGGCTCAACGGGTAGTGATCAACGGCTCCATGTCTAGCTGGCAGCCGGTTTCAAGTGGAGTGCCCCAAGGGTCGGTCCTGGGGCCGGTTTTGTTCAATATCTTCATTAATGATCTGGAGGATGGCGTGGACTGCACTCTCAGCAAATTTGCAGATGACACTAAACTGGGAGGAGTGGTAGATACGCTGGAGGGTAGGGATAGGATACAGAGGGACCTAGACAAATTAGAGGATTGGGCCAAAAGAAACCTGATGAGGTTCAACAAGGACAAGTGCAGAGTCCTGCACTTAGGACGGAAGAATCCCATGCACTGTTACAGACTAGGGACCGAGTGGCTAGGCAGCAGTTCTGCAGAAAAGGACCTAGGGGTTACGGTGGACGAGAAGCTGGATATGAGTCAACAGTGTGCCCTTGTTGCCAAGAAGGCTAACGGCATTTTGGGCTGTATAAGTAGGGGCATTGCCAGCAGATCGAGGGACGTGATCGTTCCCCTCTATTCGACATTGGTGAGGCCTCACCTGGAGTACTGTGTCCAGTTTTGGGCCCCACACTACAAGAAGGATGTGGAAAAATTGGAAAGAGTCCAGCGGAGGGCAACAAAAATGATTAGGGGGCTGGAGCACATGAGTTATGAGGAGAGGCTGAGGGAACTGGGATTGTTTAGTCTGCAGAAGAGAAGAATGAGGGGGGATTTGATAGCTGCTTTCAACTACCTGAAAGGGGGTTCCAAAGAGGATGGATCTAGACTGTTCACAGTGGTACCAGATGACAGAACAAGGAGTAATGGTCTCAAGTTGCAGTGGGGGAGGTTTAGATTGGATATTAGGAAAAACTTTTTCACTAGGAGGGTGGTGAAGCCCTGGAATGGGTTACCTAGGGAGGTGGTGGAATCTCCTTCCTTAGAGGTTTTTAAGGTCAGGCTTGACAAAGCCCTGGCTGAGATGATTTAGTTGGGATTAGGTCCTGCTTTGAGCAGGGGGTTGGACTAGATGACCTCCTGAGGTCCCTTCCAACCCTGATATTCTATGATTCTATGATCCCCTACTGAGCCCCCACACCGCTCCCTGCAGCCAGCGGCAGCTCCAGGCACCACCACTCCAAGCACGTGTCTGGGGCGGCAAGCCGTGGGAGGCGGCCTGCCGGTTGCTGTGAGGGCGGCAGGCAGGCTGCCTTTGGCAGCAAGCCTGCAGGAGATCCGCCGGTCCCGCGGATTCGGCAGCCATTTGGCGGCGGGTACGCCGAAGCTGCGGGACCAGCGGACCTTCTGCGGGTGTGCCGCCGAATCTGCGGGACCGGGGATCTCCCGCAGGCACGCCGCCAAAGGCAGCCTGCCTGCCGTGCTTGGGGCGGAAAAAAGCTAGAGCTGCCCCTACCTGCAGCACAGGCCCATAGAACCCCACAGGGGAATTAGGGTCAGCACAGATTGAGAGGAGAGCGCTCCCTACTGGAACCACCATATTGCTCCCTGAAGCACAGGCCCCAAGCACCATGCTGGGGTCAGCACTGGCTGTGAGGGGACAATGCCCCGTAATGAGCTTCCCACCTTGTTCCCTGCAACATGCAGGCTGGTAGATGCAGGGCCAGTGCAAGGATATTTTGCGCCCTAGGCAAAACTTCCACCTTGTGCCCCCCCCCACCTTCTGGCCCGGGGAGCCAGGGCTGTCCCTAGCTATTTTGGTGCCCTATGCAGCCCCCCTGCGGGGGGGCTGTGTGGGGCCCCAGGCCTCCACGGGGGGGAGGAGGGCTGGCCCCAGGCCTCTGCGGGGGGCTGTGTGGGGCCCTGCCCCAGGCCTCTGCAGCGGGGGGGGCTGGTCCCAGGCCTCCGGGGGGGAGGAGGGCTGGCCACTTCCTGCGGGAAGTGGAGTGACCCGGCCCCAGCCGTGCTGCTGGCGAGTGTGGGGGGGCGGTTCCCCCCTTCCCCCAAGGCTGGGAGCGAGGGGAGCGGAGCAGGCTGGGGCCGGGTCACTCCACTTCCCGCAGGAAGTAGCCATCCCTCCCCGCCCCCCACGGAGGCCTGGGGCCAGCCCCCCCACTCCTCCCCACGGAGGCCTGGGGCCCCAGCCTGCTCTGCTCCCCTGGCTGCCAGGCTTAGGGGGAGGAGAGAGGGGGGAACCGCCCCACAGCACTCGCCAGCGGCGTGGCTGGGAGCCACAGGAGCGGAGCAGGCTGGGGCCGGGTCGCTCCACTTAGCATGTGGCGAGTGCAGGGTCGGGCCTGGCTATAGTCTTCTGGGGAGTGGGGGCGGGGCTGGGGTGGAGCAGGGGTGTCAAGAGGTGGGGCTGGGGCGGAGCAGGGGCGGGGGCCATGGGGGCAGGGAGACCCCCTGTGGCAGCTCCCAGCCCTGCGGCGCCCCCCCTAGGCGGCCACCTAGTTTGCCTAGTGGTTGCACTGCCCCTGGGTAGATGAAGGTTACCTGAGCACACAACACCGGCATCTTCTCCGTGGTTACAGTTATTGTCTCCCCAAGGCCGAGCCCTACATTCGGTGAGGGCAGCTTCTGTCCCTATGCACTGAACGTCATCCAGCCAGATACGGTCTGATCCTCGCCCAAATCGAGCTCTCTCAGGGGCTGATAACGCCGTCCCACAGCCCAGCTGCCTGCACACGACTTTAGCATCAGTTTTGTCCCAGCTGTCATCACACACGGTTCCCCACTGCTGGTTGTGAAGCACCTCGACTCTTCCAGCGCAGTGATTCAGACCATTCACCAGTCGGAGCTGAGCCACTTCTGAGATACCAAGGGAATAAACACTCAGGGAGGTACCTGTGCATCTGATCACTAGTGATTCTGGGGAACATAGCTCCTCCCACTGACGGGTCTGAACAGCCTCTGCAACAGCCTGTTAGGGGTTTACTCCCTGTCAATTTATCACAGTTAACTCACGCAATTAACACAAAAAATTAATCGTGATTAAAAAAATTAATCACTATTAATCGCAGTTTTAATCACCCTGTTAAACAATAGAATACCAATTGAAATATATTAAATATTTTGAATGTTTTTCTATGTTTTCAAATATATTGATTTCAATTACAAGACAGAATACAATGTGTACAGTTCTCACTTTATATTATTACAGTTAAGGTTGTTTTATCCGGCATGTTGGGGGAATGGGTGTGTGTGTGGGGGTCCGGTAAAAGAAAAATGCTGGTTAACTAAGAGGGAGGGAGTTTGGGTGCGGGAGGGAGTGCGGGGCTGGGAGTTGGGGCACGGGAGGGGGTGTGCAGCACGGGCTCTGGGAGGAAGTTTGGGAGCGGGAGGGGGCTCGGGGCAGGCAGTTGGGGCACAGGATGGAGTGCGGGGTGCTGGATCTGGGGGCCACTCACCTTGGGTGGCTCCCCAGAAGCGGCAACTTGTCCCAGCTGCTCCCAGGCGGAGGCGCAGCAGCGGGCTTGGTGCACTCCCTCCACCCGCAGGCACTGCCCCCGCAGCTCCCATTGGCCATGGTTCCCAGCCAATGGGAGCTATGCAGCTGGCACTGGGCGGGGGCAGCACGCAGAGCTGCCTGACGCGCCTCCACTTAGGAGTACCCAGAGCCCGGGACAGGTCGCCACTTGTGGGGAGCCATCTGAGGTGAGTGGCCCCTGGATCCAACACCCCACACCCCGTCTCATGTACTAAGCCCCCTCCTACACTCAAAGTCCCTCCCAGAGCCCTTGCTCTGCACCCCCTCCTGCACCCCAACCTCCTGCCGGCCCCGCACCAACCGGACTATAAACCGGCATTTCAATGAAGATCAGAAATGCCGATTTATAGAGCTTTCCAGTTGGTGTAGTGTCGGATAAAACAGCTTTTACTTTATTTTGGATTACAAATATTAGCACTGTAAAATGGTAAAAGAAATCGTATTTTTCAGTTCACCTCATACAAGTACTGTAGTGCAATCTCTTTATTGTGAAAGTGAAACTTACAAATGTAGATTATATTAATTTTTGTTACATAACTGCACACTTAGTTCTTGTTCAGCCAATTGCTGAGACAAACAAGTTTGTTTACATTTACGGGAGATAATGCTGCCTGCTTCTTATTTGTAATGTCACCCGAAAGTGAGAAGAGGCGTTCGCCTGGCACTTTTGAAGGTGGCATTGCAAGGTATTTACGTGCCACATATGCTAAATATTCATATGCCTCTTCGTGCTTAAGCCACCATTCCAGACAACATGCTTCCATGCTGATGAAGCATGTTGGTGAAGCACTGGAATGGGTTACCTAGGGAGGTGGTGGAATCTCCATCCTTAGAGGTTTTTAAGGCCCGGCTTGAAAAAGCCTTGGCTGGGATGATTTAGTTGGTGTTGGTCCTGCTTTGAGCAGGGGATTGGACTAGATGACCTCCTGAGGTCTCTTCCAAACCTAATATTCTATGATTCTATGATGCTCATTAAAAAAGTAATGTGTTAATTTAATTTGTAACTGAAATCCTTGTGGGGAAAATTGTGTATCTCCTGCTATGTATTATACCTGCCTTCTGACATATCTTTCATATTACAGTAGTCTTGGATGATGACTCAGCACATGTTGTTCGTTTTAAGAACACTTTCACTGCAGATGTGAAAAAATACAAAGAAGGTACCAATGAGAGATTTCTAAAGCTAGCTACGGCACTCGACCCAAGATTTAAGAATCTGAAGTGCCTTCCAAAATCTGAGAGGGAGGAGGTGTGGAGCATGCTTTCAGAAGTCTTAAAAGAGCAACACTCCAACGTGGAAACTACAGAACCTGAACCACCAAAAAAGAAAATCAACCGTCTGCTGGTGGTATCTGACTCAGATGATGAAAATGAACATTTGTCGGTCTGCACTGCTTTGGATTGTTATCGAGCAGAACCCATCATCAGCATGGACACATGTCCTCTGGAATAGTGGTCAAAGCATGAAGGGACATATGAATTTTTAGCGGATCTGGCATGTAAATATTTTGCAACGCTGGCTACAACAGTGCCATGTGAATGCCTGTTCTCACTTTCAGGTAACATTGTAAACAAGAAGCAAGCAGCATTATCTCCTGCAAATGTGAACAAACTTGTCTCTCTGAGAGTTTAGCTGAATGAGATATAGGACTGAATGGACTTGTAGGATCTAAAATTTTACATTTTTTTATTTTTGATTGCAGTTATTATTTGTAAATAATTCTACATTTGTAAGTTCAACTTTCAGGATAAAGAGCTGGCACTACAGTACTTGTATGAGGTGAATTGAAATTACTATTTATTTTGTTTCTTTTTTACAGTGCAAATATTTGTACTTAAATATAAAGTGAGCAATGTACACTTTGAATTCTGAGTTGTAATTGAAATCAAAGTAGAAAATGTAGAAAACATCCAAAAAAATTGAAATAAATGGTTTTCTGTTATTGTGTAATGGAGCAAGTAATTGCGCAATTAATCATGATTAATCTTTAATCTCACAATTAATCACAATTTATTTTTTAATAACTTGACAGCCCTACTCCCCACCACTACCATGCAACCACCTGTGGGGTGGAACAGGGTAGATGAGAGACAGGGCACAGAAACTCATGGGCTGTGTAGGAGAGGAAGTGAGGAAGAACCCTGTCTCCAGTCACAGCAGTGGGGCATATTCCAGGATGATGGGTAATTAGCTGAGATGTAAATCACCCGGAGTGACTGGGATAGGAACCCCACACTTCATAAAGGGATCCCTGAGTGGCTGCAGGATTCATTCAACACCAAATCCCACAAATGGGATTTAAGGTTACCCAGTGCCCCATTGTGCTGTCTTGGGGCAGGGGGATCAGAGCGATCAGTGATGGGGAGGGTCTCTCACTGAGGCACACGTACTGCTCCCTGCAGCGCAGGCCCTAAGTGCTGTGCTGGGGGCACTGGGACCAGCACTGACTTTGAGGGAAGAGTGCCCCCTACTGAGCCCCCATCCTGCTCTCTGCAGCACAAGTATGAAGAACTGTGTGGGGAAAATTGGGTGAGCACTGACACCATGGGAAGAGCGATACTTACTGTGTTACTGAACTGGTTCCCTGCAGTACAGGCCCTTAGCACCATGCTGGGGCACTGGGGTCAGCGCTGACTCAGACAGGAGAGCTGGGTCTGTGCTAAAAGCTTTCCAACCCGATCCCTGCAGCACTGACAGTGACGTGATGGATGAAGGTTACCTGAGCACTCGACACCGGCATCTTCTCCGTGGGTACAGTTATTGTCTCCCCAAGGCCGAGCCCTGCAATCGGAGAGGGCAGCTTCTGTTCCTGTGCAGTTGACATTATCCAGCCAAATTTGGTCAGATCCTCGCCCAAATCGAGCCCCTCGTGGGGCTGATAACGCCGTTCCACAGCCCAGCTGCCTGCACACAACTCCGGCATCCTGTAAGTCCCAGCTGTCATCACACACGGTTCCCCACTTCTTGTTATGAAACACCTCGACTCTCCCAGAGCAGCGACTTGAACCATTCGCCAGTCGGAGCTGAGCCACTTCTGAGATGCCAGTGTCTGCAAACACCCAAGGGAATAAACACTCAGGGAGGTTCCTGTGCATCTGATCTCTCCTGTTGCTGGGGAATGTAGCACCTCCTGCTGAGTGGTCTGACTGGTCTCCGAACACAGCGACTGCCTGTCAACAGCTCCCCACCACTGACCAGGCTAATCACTTGGGCAATGTTGAGTTTGTTCACTACCCTCCCAGCCAGCTGTCACCTAGTTAGGCTGACTGGACTGGAGTCTGACCTACTGCTCCCACAACAGCACTTAATGAAAAAGATCACCCTCTGCACTGCTGTCAGGAGCCTCCTGGGGAGCAGATTTACACCCTCACTCCTGGCGCTGATTGTGATGTTATTGACATGAACTGTGACCGTATAGATCATTGTTGCAACCAGGGTCCTATGGTTACACCAGGTTTTGTACAGAGGAGGCCAAGTGGGGCAGACGCTCTCATAAGCATCTTGGTGATTGGGAGCTGAACACAGTCACCCGTGTCATTAGTGGTTGCCTAGCCTGACATCAGCATCGAATTTACATGTGTTGGCTCCATACCTCACTGAAAACGTCACCCAGAGTCCATCCCCCTTAGAACTGCCTGGAGCGCAGGGACGCCTGGCAGGAACCTGCTGCGCACCAGGCTGACAATGGTTCCGACCAGTGCAGAGGCAATGCACACTTCCTACAAGCAGATCGGCCCCCTCCTGAAGCAAACACCTGCCTCTGCGGTTCCTGATGACTTGCCACAACTAGTCTAGTGCTGCCAGCCCAGTACCAGTCTCAGATGAATGATGGCAGAGCTGGGCTGATAGCTGTGTCCTCACAGAGGGGCAGCAACTCTGGGATAGAGAGATTGACATCCTGATGAATACAGAGACTGCCGTGCTGATGAATATCAGAAGCCCTAACTTGTATCTGCCTATTTCCAACCTGGGACGCAGATCTTGGACTAGGCTTAATGGGCCCCTGACTGGACTGGCCAGAGGAATTGCTACAATGCAGAGATGTGGCTTAGCCTGATCTTCTCAGTGTGCCTGTGGGGCAGCAATACAGACAGTCACACGTGGTGGAGGAGAGCCACTTCCCAACGTACCCTGGGATAGGTGTTTTGCTCATGGTTTTACCTGTTTCCGGCATTAGTCGTTAGGACCTTGAGGATGCACAGTCAGATGACTGAACAAGCTAGAGGTAAGCAAGGTGGGAATGAGCTCTCCCCTGACAGCTTGTGATGAGCTGGGGAGGGGAAAAGGTTTCAGGACCAGACTGTATTTACAAGAACACACCCACTCTGCCTAGGTATCCAGCAAACAGAACTGTATTGGCTGGTGCTGGGTTACAAATCACTGTAGTACTTGAATGCAGGGGTAGTGAAATGTTGTTATCCTCATTGTCTGAAATAAAGGGCAGCAGAACTGAGCTTAACCTGCCCTGACTGAGGGGATCACTCACAACTGAACTGAACTCACTAACCAGGGGGCTCAGACACCAGACCCCTATCAAGAGTGAGAGGGGATGGAGATGGATGTTCCTGCTGAGGGGTGTGGGCTCTGTGTAGGTCTAGGCATGGTTCAATCTGCCCCTCAACACTCTTCAAAGATAGAGCTAATTAAGGCTCTATTAGGAGTCTTTTTGGTTTAAGTGATCACTAGAGCTGAAATCACCTGCTGTGAGACAGTGTTTCTGCCCAGCCTCCTTCATCACTGAGGTTTCTCCACTAAGAGCTGGTCTACTCTACAGGGTTAGGTCGAATTTAGCCGCGTTAAGTTGATTTTATAATGAATGCGTCTACACAAGCAACCCCGTTCCGTCGACCTAAAAGGCTCTTAAAATCGACTTCTTTACTCTTCTCCGACGAGGGGAGTAGCTCTAAAATCGACCTTGCTGGGTTGAATTTGGGGTAGTGCAGATGCAAATCAACATTATTGGCTTCCGGGAGCTATCCCAGAGTTCTCCAATGTGACCGCTCTGGACAGCACTTTCAACTCCGATGCACTAGGTAGGTACACAGGAAAAGCCCATGAACTTTTGAATTTCATTTCCTGTTTGGTCAGCGTGGTGAGCTCAGCAGCACACGTGACCATGCAGTCCCCCCAGAATTGCAAACGAGCTCCAGCATGGAGCGAATGGGAGACACTGGATCTGATTGCTGTATGGGGAGAAGAATCTGTGCAGGCAGAACTCCGATCAAAAAGAAGAAATGCTAATATATATGCCAAAATTGCACAGGGCATGATGGACAGAGGCTACAACAGGGAAACACAGCAGTGCCGCGTGAAAGTCAAGGAGCTCAGGCAAGCCTAGCAAAAGACAAAGGAGGCAAATGGTCGCTCTGGGTCAGAGCCCCATACATGCCACTTCTATGATCAGCTGCATGGCATTCTAGGGGGGGACCCTACCACTACCCCACCATTGTCCATGGACACCTGCAAGGGGGGAGTCTCATGCAACATGGAGGAGGATTTTGTGGATGAGGAAGAGAGGAGGAGGAGAATGTGCAGCAGGTAAGCCGTGAATCTGTTCTCCCCGGTAGCCAGAACCTTTTCATCATGCTGGAGCCAATACCCTCCCAAGGCAGGATCCCCGACTCTGAAGGTGGAGAAGGCACCTCTGGTGAGTTCACATTTGTAACTACACTACGGGGTTTAAAAGCAATTGTGTTTAATGTTTGATTTGCCCTGAAGACTTGGGATGCATCCGCGGGCAGTACAGCTACTGGAAAAGTCTGCTAACATGTCTGGGGATGGAGCGGGAATCCTCCAGGGACATCTTCATGAAGCTCTCCTGGAGGTACTCTGAAAGCCTTTGCAGAAGGTTTCTGGGGAGCGCTGCCTTATTTCATTCTCCATGGTAGGACACTTTACCATGCCAAGCCAGTAGCAAGTAGTCTGGAATCATTGCAGCACAAAGCATGGCAGCGAGTGGTTCTGGGTTTTGGTTGCATTCAAGCAACATTCGGTCTATATCTTTCTGTGTTAGCCTCAGGAGAGTGATATCATTCATGGTCACCTGGTTGAAATAGGGGAATTTTTGTAAGGGATCAGTAAAAGGACCCAATTCATGCTGGGCTGCTTGCACTTGGCTAAAAGGGATCATCCCTGAGAATAGCCACGAGGAGGGGTGCGGGGAGGTGTGTGCTGCAATTCCACCCGAAAACCGCAGCCCCTCCTTTTAAATGGCAAACCCAACCTGCATTGCTTGCTATGGGAAAGGAGGGCACTGCAGTTTGAAAACATTCCCACATGTTATCAAGGCATTAGAAGCCAAACCAGTGTACCCTTTGGTTTACCATGGCTGCCTGGAAACCGAATTCTGTTGCCCAGCCGTGTGTGATGTGTCACCATACCGGCAGGCGCTCAATATAAAAGGCAAAATGTGACCTTGTACCTAAAGTACATGTGCTGTCTGCTGTGAATTGCTTGATTCACTGTGAAAGAGTCTCCCTTTTGTTCTCAGAAATGTATCATCTTAAATTTTCCTCTCCCTTTTTATCCCCCTGCAGGTGCAAATGTTTCTATGCTCCCCCTATCATCTCCGTCCCTGAGATTATTGCAGATTAGAAGGCGAAAAAAACTCTCTCGTGATGACATGTTTTCCAAGCCCATGCAGTCCTCCCACACTGATAGGGCACAGCTGAATGCATGGAGGTATTCAGTGGCAGAGTCCAGGAAAGCATTAAGTGAGCGTGATGAGAAGAGGCAGGATGCAATGCTGAGGCTAATAGGGGAGCAAACGGACATGCTCAGGCGTCTGGTGGAGCTGCAGGAAAGCCAACAAGAGCGCAGACCGCCGCTGCATCCACTGTACAACCGCCTGCCCTCCTCCCCAAGTTCCATATCCTCCTCACCCAGATGCCCAAGAACGCGGGGGGAGGGGGGGGAGGCTCTGGGCACCCAGCCACTCCACTCCAGAGGATGGCCCAAGCAACAGAAGGCTGTCATTCAAACAGTTTTGATATGTAGTGTGGCTACAATAAGCAATGTAGCCTTGTCCTTCCCTCCACCCCTCCTCCCCCACCCCACCCTACCCACCCGGGCTACCTTATCAGTTATCTCCCTTTTTTTAATTAATAAAGAAAGAATGCATGGTTTCAAAACAATAGTGACTTTATTTCCTTTGCTAGCTGTGATCGAAGGGGGGAGGGTGGTTGGCTTACAGGGAATTAAAATCAACAAAGGGGGCAGATTTGCATCAAGGAGAAACACACACAACTGTCACACCATAGCCTAGTCAGTCATGAAACTGGTTTTCAAAGCCTCCCTGATGCACAGCGCGCCTACCTGTGCTCTTCTAATTGCCCTGGTGTCTGGCTGTTCAAAATTGGCAGCCAGGTGATTTGCCTCAACCTCCCACCCTGCCATAAACATCTCCCCCTTACTCTCACAGATATTATGAAGCACACAGCAAGCAGTAATAACAATGGAAATATTGGTTGCGCTGAGGTCTAACCTAGTCAGCAAACAGTGCCAGTGAGCTTTTAAACGTCCAAAGGCACATTCTACCACCATTCTGCAATTGCTCAGCCTATAGTTCAACTGCTCCTTACTACTGTCCACGCTGCCTGTGTATGGCTTTATGAGCCATGGGAGCAAGGGGTAGGCTGGGTCTCCAAGGATAACTATTGGCATTTCAACATCCCCCCAAACAGCCCAGAGTTCCTAAAGATACGAGCGTCATGCACCTTTCCAGCCATCCCACGTTGATGTCGGTGAAACGTCCCTTGTGATCCACCAGTGCTTGCAGCACCATTGAGAAGTACCCCTTGCAGTTCAGTCCACGCCATCCTCCAGATCATTAATGAAGATATTGAATAAAACCGGCCCCAGGACAGACCCTTGGGGCACTCCGCTTGATATTGGCTGCGAACTAGACATGGAGCCATTGATCACTACCCAATGAGCCCGACAATCTAGCCAGCTTTCTATCCACCTTATAGTCCATTCATCCAGCCCATACTTCTTTAACTTGCCGGCAAGAATACTGTGGGAGACCGTATCAAAAACTTTGCTAAAGTCAAGGAATAACACATCCACTGCTTTCCCCTCATCCACAGACCCAGTTATCTCCTCATAGAAGGCAATTAGGTTAGTCAGGCATGACTTGCCCTTGGTGAATCCATGCTGACTGTTCCTGATCACTTTCCTCTCCCCTCAGTGCTTCAGAATTGATTCCTTGAGGACCTGCTCCATGATTTTTCCAGGGACTGAGGTGAGGCTGACTGGCCTGTAGTTCCCCAGATCCTCCTTCTTCCCTTTTTTAAAGATGGGCACTACATTGGCCTTTTTCCAGTCATCCGGAACCTCCCCCGATCGCCATGAGTTTTCAAAGATAATGGCCAATGACTCTGCAATCACATCCGCCAACTCCTTTAGCACGTTCGGATGCAGCGCATCCGGCCCCATGGATTTGTGCTCGTCCAGTTTTTCTAAATAGTCCCAAACCACTTCTTTCTCCACAGAGGGCTGGTCACCTCCTCCCCATGCTGTGTTGCCCAGTGCAGCAGTCTAGGAGCTGACCTTGTTCATGAAGACAGAGGCAAAAAAATCATTGAGTACATTAGCTTTTTCCACATCCTCTGCCATTGGGTTGCCTCCCTCATTCAGTAAGGGGCCCACACTTTCCTTGACTTTCTTCTTGTTGCTAACATACCTGAAGAAACCCTTCTTGTTACTCTTAACATCTCTTGCTAGCTGCAACTCCAAGTGTGATTTGGCCTTCCTGAGTTCACTCCTACATGCCTGAGCAATATTTTTATACTCCTCCCTGGTCATTTCTCCAATCTTCCACTTCTTGTAAGCTTCTTTTTTGTGTTTAAGATCAGCAAGGATTTCACTGTTAAGCCAAGCTGGACGCCTGCCATATTCACTATTCTTTCTACACATCAGGATGGTTTGTTCCTGCAACCTCAATAAGGATTCTTTAAAATACAGATTTAAAATATTCCTTTAAAGTAAAAAGAAGAAGACTCCCCCCACTGACATGCAGCCACTTCTGGGGTAGGACAGGGCAGCTGAGAATCAGGACAGGGAAATATGTAGGCTGTGTAGGACAGGAAGTGAGGAAGAATTGCATCTCGTGTGTCCAGCCTTTGGGGAAGTTACAACTTTAGGGCTCAATTCCTGAGATGCAAATCCGCCGGAACACTGTGATTCGGAAACAAACTCTTAAGAAATTGGCCCCGAACTTTTAGTTAGAGTGAGCGGCTGCAGGATCTGTTGACACTAAATCCAACCAGTGGAAGCTACAGTTACCCATCCCCCCATCATGCTGCAGAGGGGTCTGGCCCAGGGATAACTAGACGCCAACTGGCAGAGGGCACAGGGATGTCAATAGTTATATGGGGATCTCCTGGGTGAGATATATGCACAATAGCTCACCAAAGGTGGTATGTGAGGTCTCTACCAAGAGCCACCAGCCTGCTGGTTGACCTAATGGGGGCAAGATGTTTGTATGGGACATAGTTGACGAGAGATGTAAAATGTGGAATATGAGGCTCCAGAAATGTTGAAGTGAAGCTTGTCACCTGCGCCATGGCAATCCCTTCGGCTGAGCCAATCAGCACATAGAACAAAGCACAGCCGTGGAGACAGGCTATATTCACTGTCTGGGCCCAGTTGGGGCCTGAGAATTTGGAAAGACAAAGGACCCTCAGCACAAGTCTCCGAAGAGAGACCTCCTCTGGGAAGAGACAATGGTTTGTCACTACAAAGAAAGAGGAGAGGGAACAAGAGCTCCCTTTCACCCAGGAGGCGGCTGACAGCATTTGTCTCAGGAAGAGGAGATCACAGCCAAGCCTGGAGTAAAACCCTGGAAGGACTGTGGAGTGAGCGTTGCTCTACCAGACAGAAAAGTATCTCGTTCAATGAGTCTAGGCTGTAGTCAACGTGATCTGATTCTATGTGACATGGAACCATTTCTTTCCAACCCTTCTCCTTGCTACCCCTCGAATCTCTACACTCTGTGAAATCACTTGTCCTTGTTGTCACTCTGAAGGGATCTAGTGCTGTCCAGTGGTCGGGGTGGTAATGGGAGTTGGAACTGGGCACCTGGGAGCCCTGTTCCTTTGGAACCAGTGAATCGGTGACTGCGGTGTGTGCCCCGTGGGACAGGGGCTGGGAGCTGCAGGGGAACATGCGGACGGCTTGGGGCTGGAGTGTGCCTATTGTCAACCCAGAGAGAGGCCACCCCACGAGGGCTAGAGGGCACGGCTTGTGTGGCCAATGGCCGAGGGAGTCGGGGAGTTCCTCCCCAGCGGGGACAGACAAGACTTCCTTGTGCTAGGGGCCCATGGCACCGCACTAGGGCATCAGGACTAGCACAATTGCAAGGAAGAGTGCCCACTACTGACACCCCTCCCTGCAGGATAGGCCCCTTGGCACCCCATGGGGCACTGGGGCCAGCACTGAGTTCAAGGGGAGAGCTCCCTACTGAGCCCTAGGGTTGCCAACTTTTTAATCGTAGAAAACTGAACATCCTAGTCCCGTCCCTTCCCTCAGGCCATGCCCCCTTCCCCACCCATTCCTTGAGGCCCTATCCCCCGCTCACTACATTCTCCCTCCCTCAGTGGCTTGCTTTCCCCACCCTCACTCAATTTCACTGGGCTGGAGGAGGGGGTTGGGGTGCGGAAGGGGGTGAGTGCTTTAACTGGTGGTGCGGGCTCAGGGATGGGGCCAGAAATTAGGGGTTCAGAGTGCGGGGGGGG
>QXTE01000312.1:746276-759086 GCA_003942145.1 Platysternon megacephalum
AACCTGAGGCAAAAGACACTGCCCAACATACACTGGGGTAGGTGTTTTGCTCATGGTTTTATCAGTTTACGGTGTTTTCCAAAGTTAATGCCGGGGGGTTTCCCTCCTTTTATTAAAACATTTATTTTCTGCACTGAGACTGTGCTTGCAAGAGGGGAAGCTTTGCCACATAGAAGCACCCACGGCGTGGTGTGTAATTGTCCCAAATTACTGGTGGATGCTCAAGCCGGATCTGTGTTGTATTGCTGGAAATGAACCCCTAGATATTGAACCCGGCCCTGGTCGCTGCCAACTCCACTGGCAGAAGGGTTACATAGATAACTACTTGTGACATATACAAAAGTTCTTCTGAGGGGGGTGACTGTACGTCGGTGAAGACCCCATCCTGTCCCGTCCTGAGAAAGAGGACAGGGAAATATATAGGCTTTGTAGGACAGGAAGTGAGGAAGAATTGCGTCTCCTGTGTCCAGCTCTTGGGGAAGTTACAACTTCAGGATTAATTCCCTGAAATGCAAATCCGCTGGAACACAGTGATTAGGAACCGGAGTCTTGAGAAATTGGCCCTGGATTTTTAGTTTGAGTGAGCGGCTGCAGGCTCCATTGACACCAAATCCAACCAGTGGAAGCTGCAGTTACCCAGGTCCCCATTGTGCCACAGAGGCATCTGGCCCAGAGATAACTAGACGCCAACTGGCAGAGAGCACAGGGATGCCTAGAGTTTTACGAGGATCCCCTGGGTGAGATATATGCACAATAGCTCACCAGAGGTGGTATGTGAGGTCTCTACCTAGAGCCAGCAGCCCGCTGGTTGCCCTAATGGGGGCAAGATGTTTGTATGGGACATAGTTGACGAGAGATGTAAAAATGTAGAATATGAGGCTCCAGAAGTGTTGAAGTGAAGCTTGTCACCTGCGCCATGGCAATCCCTTTGGCTGAGCCAATGAGCACACAGAACAAAGCACAGCCGTGGAGACAGGCTATAGTCACTGTCTGGGCCTCACAGTCTGAGAATTTGCAAAGACCAAGGACCCTCAGCACAAGTCTCTGAAGAGAGACCTCCTCTGGGAAGAGACAATGGTCTGTACCTACAAAGAAAGAGGAGAGGGGACAAGAGCTCCCTTTCACCCAGGAGGCGGCTAACAGTGTTTGTCTCAGGAACAGGAGATCACAGCCAAGCCTGGAGTAAAACCCTGGAAGGACTGTGGGGTGAGCGTTACTCTACCAGACAGAAAAGTATCTCATCCATTGAGTCTAGGCTGTAGTCAGCGTGGTATGATTTTATTGTCCATGGAACCATTTCTTTCCAACCCTTCTCCTTGCAACCCGTCGAATCCCTACACTCTGTGAAATCACTTGTACTTGGTGTGACTATGAAGGGATCTAGAGCTGTGTGTTGATTAGGGTGGAGATGGGAGGTGGAGCTGATCACCTTGGGACCCTGTTCCTTTGGGAGCAGCAGATCTGTGACTGCTGTGAATGCCCAGCGAGACAGGGGCTGGGTGCTGCAGGGAGACACTCGGAGGACCGAGGGGTGAAATGTGCCTATTGCCAACGAGGAGAGAGGACACCCCCCCACAAGGCCTAGAGGGCACGGCTTGTGTAGCCTGTGGCCAAGGAATCAGGGAGCTGCCCCCAGCGGGCACAGACAAGGCTTCCTCATTCATAGAATCATAGAATATCAGGGTTGGAAGGGACCTCAGGAGGTCATCTAGTCCAACCCCCTGCTCAAAGCAGGACCTAATCCCAACTAAATCATCCCAGCCAGGGCTTTTTCAAGCCTGACCTTAAAAACCTCGAAGGAAGGAGATTCCACCACCTCCCTAGGTAACCCATTCCAGGGCTTCACCACCCTCCTAGTGAAAAAGTTTTTCCTAATATCCAATCTAAACCTCCCCCACTGCAACTTGAGACCGTTACTCCTTGTTCTGTCATCTGGTACCACTGTGAACAGTCTAGATCCATCCTCTTTGGAACCCCCTTTCAGGTAGTTGAAAGCAGCTATCAAATCCCCCCTCATTCTTCTCTTCTGCAGACTAAACAATCCCAGTTCCCTCAGCCTCTCCTCATAAGTCATGTGCTCCAGCCCCCTAATCATTTTTGTTGCCCTCCGCTGGACTCTTTCCAATTTTTCCACATCCTTCTTGTAGTGTGGGGCCCAAAACTGGACACAGTACTCCAGGTGAGGCCTCACCAATGTCGAATAGAGGGGAACGATCACGTCCCTCGATCTGCTGGCAATGCCCCTACTTATACAGCCCAAAATGCCGTTAGCCTTCTTGGCAACAAGGGCACACTGTTGACTCATATCCAGCTTCTCGTCCACCGTAACCCCTAGGTCCTTTTCTGCAGAACTGCTGCCTAGCCACTCGGTCCCTAGTCTGTAACAGTGCATGGGATTCTTCCGTCCTAAGTGCAGGACTCTGCACTTGTCCTTGTTGAACCTCATCAGGTTTCTTTTGGCCCAATCCTCTAATTTGTCTAGGTCCCTCTGTATCCTATCCCTACCCTCCAGCGTATCTACCACTCCTCCCAGTTTAGTGTCATCTGCAAATTTGCTGAGAGTGCAGTCCACGCCATCCTCCAGATCATTAATGAAGATATTGAACAAAACCGGCCCCAGGACCAACCCTTGGGGCACTCCGCTTGAAACCGGCTGCCAACTAGACATGGAGCCGTTGATCACTACCCGTTGAGCCCGACGATCTAGCCAGCTTTCTATCCACCTTATAGGCCATTCATCCAGCCCATACTTCTTTAACTTGCCAGCAAGAATACTGTGGGAGACCGTATCAAAAACTTTGCTAAAGTCAAGGAATAACACATCCACTGCTTTCCCCTCATCCACAGACCCAGTTATCGCCTCATAGAAGGCAATTAGGTTAGTCAGGCATGACTTGCCCTTGGTGAATCCATGCTGACTGTTCCTGATCACTTTCCTCTCCTCTAAGTGCTTCAGAATTGATTCCTTGAGGACCTGCTCCATGATTTTTCCAGGGACTCATGGCACTGCACTGGGGCATTAGGGCCAGCAAAGATGAAAATGGAGAGCGCCCCCTTCTGACACCCCCCTACATGCAGCACAGGCCCCCTAGCACCACACTAGTGCACTGGGGCCAGCACTGACTTCAAGGGGAGAGCATGACCGTCCTCTCCTGAGCCCCCACACTGCTCCCTGCAGCACAGGCCCATAGAACCGCACAGGGGAATTAGGGTCAGCACAGACAGAGAGGAGAGCGCTCCCTACTGGAACCGCCATATTGCTCCCTGTAGCACAGGCCCCAACCACCATGCCGGGGTCAGCACTGGCTGTGAGGGGACAATGCCCCATAATGACCTTCCCACCCTGCTCCCTGCAACACACAGGGTCGTAGATGAAGGTTACCTGAGCACACAACACCGGCATCTTCTCCGTGGTTACAGTTATTGTCTCCCCAAGGCCGAGCCCTGCATTCAGTGAGGGCAGCTTCTGTCCCTGTGCAGTGAACGTCATCAAGCCAGATACGGTCAGATCCTTGCCCAAATCGAGCCCCTCCTGGGGCTGATAATGCCGTCCCACAGCCCAGCTGCCTGCACACGACTCCAGCATCACTTATGTCCCAGCTGTCATCACACGCGGTTCCCCACAGCTGGTTGTGAAACACCTCGACTCTCCCAGCGCAGCGACTCGGGCCGTTCACCAGTCGGAGCTGAGCCACTTCTGAAATACCATTATTTGCAAAGCCCCAAGGGAATAAACACTCAGTGAGGTTCCTGTGTATCTGATCACTAGTGACACTGGTAAACATGGAGCCTCCCACTGATGGGTCTGAACAGCCTCTGCAACAGCCTGTTAGGGGTTCACTCCCTGTCAATTTATATTATTACAGTTAAAATTGTTTTATCTGGCATGTTGGGGGAATGGGGGGCGCCAGTAAATGAAAAATGCGGGTTAACTAAGAGGGAGGAAGTTTGGGAGCGGGAGGGGGCTCGGGGCAGGCAGTTGGGTCGTGGTATCGGGTGTGGGGTGCTGGATCCAGGGGCCACTCACGTCGGGTGGCTCCCCATAAGAGGCAACTTTTCCTTCCTGCTCCTAGGGGGAGGTGCGGCAGGGAGCTTGGCATGCTCCCTCTGCCCGCAGGCACTGCCCCCGCAGCTCCCATTGGCCATGGTTCCCAGCCAAAGGGAGCTGTGCAGCCGGCACTGGGCGGGGGCAGCACGCAGAGCCACCTGACGCGCCTCCGCTTAGGAGTAGCCAGAGCCCGGGACAGGTGGGCACTTGTGGGGAGCCATCTGAGGTGAGCGGCCCCTGGATCCAACGCCCCGCACCCCGTCTCATGTACTAAGCCCCCTCCCACACTCAAAGTCCCTCCCAGAGCCCTTGCTCCGCACCCCCTCCTGCGCCCCAACCCTCTGCCAGCCCCGCACCAACTGGACTATAAACAGGCATTTCAGTGAAGATCAGAAATGCCGATTTATAGAGCTTTCCATAGTGAAGCTTTCCATGGTGTAGTGTCGGATAAAACAGTTTTTACCGTATTTTGGATTACAAATATTTGCACTGTAAAAATGATAAAAGAAATAGTATTTTTCAATTCACCTCATACAAGTACTGCAGTGCAATCTCTTTATTGTGAAAGTGTAACTTACAAATGTAGATTTTTTTTGTTCCATAACTGCACTCAGAAAAAAAACATAGAGCCTACGCATTCTCTCAGTCTTACTTCTTGTTCAGCCAATCGCTCAGACAAACAAGTTTGTTTACATCTACGGGAGATAACGCTGCCTGCTTCTTATTTGCAATGTCACCCAAAAGTGAGAAGAGGCATTCGCATGGCACTTTTGCAGGTAGCATTGCAAGGTATTTATGTGGCAGATATGCTAAACATTCATATCCCCCTTCATGCTTCGGCCACCACTCCAGACAACACGCTTCCATGCTGATGATGCTCATTAAAAATGTAATGTGTTATACTCTGTATAAGCTTTATACAGAGTAAAACGGATTTGTTTGGATCCCATTGGGAGCTGGGTGTCTGGGTGCTAGAGACAGGAGCACTTGCTAAGCCATTATCAGTTAAGTGTGCAGCTTTGGGGGCGTGGGTCATACCCTGGGTCTGCGTTGCAGCAGATTAGCATATCTGTCTCAACAAGACAGGGTTCTGAGGGCCCAAACTGGCAGAGAAAACGGGCTCAGAGGTAGTCTCAGCACATCAGGTGACAGTCCCAAGGGGGTTTCTGTAACCAAACCGGTCACACTGGTATTCGCTCCAGTGGGATACTGAGCAGTGTTGGGGGGCAGACGCTGGCATAAGCATCTTGGTGATTGGGAGCTGAACACAGTCACCCGTGTCATTAGTGGTTGCCTTAGCCTGACATCAGCATCGAATTTACATGTGTTGGCTCCATAGCTCCCTGAAAACATCACCCAGAGTCCATCCCCCTTAGAACTGCCTGGAGCGCAGGGACGCCTGGCAGGAACCTGCTGCGCACCAGGCTGACAATGGTTCCGACCAGTGCAGAGGCAATGCACACTTCCTACAAGCAGGTCGGCCCCCTCCTGAAGCAAACACTGGACTGGCCAGACAGACTGCTGCAGTGCAGAGATTTGTCTTAGCCCCATCTTCTCAGTGTGCCTGTGGGGCAGCAATACAGACAATTACACGTGGTGGAGGAGTTAGAAGACTGGACCTTCAGGATGCACAGTCAGATGGCTGAAGAAGATAGAGGTAAGCAAGGTGGGAATGAGCTCTCCCCTGAGAGCTAGTGATGAGCTGGGGAAGGGGAAAGGCTCCAGGACCAGACTGTGTTTACTACTTCCACGGGGTGTTCGGCGGCGTACCCAGGAGCGACACGCAGCTCCCGGAGTGCCTCCAGCCCCTACCCTGCATCACCGAGGCAGACGACCTGGAGGCCGACTTCATGCCTAAAGAGGTGACGGCCAGGCTCTCCAGAACCAAGATCACCGCACCCGGGAAAGATGGCATCCCATACAGCCTCCTAAAGAAGCGAGACCCCGGCGGCCTCGTACTCTCCAGCATCTTCAACCTCTGCAAGCGGTTCGGCCGGTCCTCCACCTCCTGGAAAAAGGCCATGACCATCCTGATCCACAAGAAGGGCGAGCGAGACGACCCTAGCAACTGGAGACCCATCTCCCTCTGCTCCACAATGTACAAACTGTACGCCAGCTGCCTGGCAGCCAGGATCACGGAGTGGGCAACGACCAGAGGAGCCATCCGCCCGGCCCAGAAGGGCTTCATGCCATCGGAGGGGTGCTACGAGCACAACTTCCTGCTCCAGACTGTCATCCAGACAACCAGAAGAGCGCGGAAGCAGTGCGCGGTAGCATGGCTCGACCTGGCCAATGCCTTCGGGTCCATCCCCCACCACCACATCTTCAACACACTCCGGGAGTTCGGGATGCCGGAGCCCTTCTTCTACTGATCCGGGAGCTCTACGAGGGCTGCAGCACCACCATCCACTCGGTGGAGGGGGAGACCGCCGAGATACCGATCCACAGTGGCAGGGCTGCCCCCTCAGCCCGATCATCTTCAACCTCGCCATGGAACCCCTCCTGCGAGCGATCTCCGACAGCGCTGACAGCTTCGACCTACACGGCGAGAGGGTGAACGTCCTGGCCTACGCGGACGACCTGGTCCTGATCGCGGACGACCCCGAGAGGCTCCAGGGCATGCTCGACACCATCGGGAGAGCCGCGGACTGGACAGGGCTCCGCTTCAACGCTAAGAAGTGTGCGTCCCTCCACATCGACGGGAGCAAGAGGGACTCGGTGCTGACGACGGAGTTCCTCATCCAGGGCAAGTCCGTCGTCCCCCTGGTGGAGGGGCAGGCTTACCAGCACCTCGGCACGCCGACGGGCTTCTGCGTCCGACAGACCCCCGAGGACACCATCCGGGAGATCCTGCAGGACACGGCCAAGATCGACGCATCCCTGCTGGCGCCATGGCAAAAAATTGACGCCCTCAACACCTTCCTGATCCCCCGCATCGCCTTCGTCCTGAGAGGATCCGCCGTGGCGAAGGTGTCCCTCAACAAGGCAGACAACACCATCCGGCAGTTGGTCAAGAAGTGGCTGTCCCTGCCCCTGAGAGCCAGCAACGAACTCGTGTACATCGCGCACAGGCACGGCAGTGCCAACGTCCCCCGCATGGGCGACCTGTGCGACATCGCGGTCATCACGCACGCCTTCTGCCTCCTGACGTGCCTGGACGCCAAGGTGAAGAACGTCGCGACGACCGCCCTGCGCGCCGTCATCACAAAGCGAATTGGCAGAGCTCCCTCCGACCGTGATGTAGCCACCTTCTTGAGTGGCTCCCTGGATGGCAAATTCGCCCGAGACGGGGGCGACATCGCCTCCCTGTGGTCCCGCGCCCGCAACGTCACGCGCAACTGGGGAAGCGACTAGATTGCTGCTGGGAGTGGAACGAGGAGTGACGGGAGCTGGGATTCCTGGTGCCACGGATCGGGACGGAAGGCAACACCGTCGTCACCCCCGGAGCCAGAGGCGTGCTGGAGAGATCCCTGAAGGCCGCCGTCCACGCGCTGTACGTGGACACTCTGAGGAAAAAAACGGACCAGGGCAAGGCCTTCGAGGTGACCAGCAAGTGGGACTCCAGCAACCACTTCCTCCCTGCAGGCAGCTTCACCCGTTTCGCCGACTGGCGGTTCATACACCGCACTCGACTGAATTGCGTCCCTCTCAACGGAGCCGTCCGCCACGGGAACTGGGACAAGCGCTGCAGGAAGTGCGGGTACGTCACCGAAACCCTGCCCCACGTCCTATGCAGCTGCAAGCCCCACGCCAGAGCCTGGCAGCTGCGCCACAACGCCATGCAGGACCGCCTGGTGAAGGCCATCGACCCACGCCTGGGGGAAGTCACAGTCAACCGCTCCGTCCCCAGCACCGACAGCCCGCTGCGCCCAGACATCGTCATCACGGACGAGGTGGGAAAGAAGATTATCGTCGTCGACGTGACTATCCCGTTCGAGAACAGGACCCCAGCCTTCCACGAAGCCCGAGCCCGTAAACTTGAAAAGTACGCTCCCCTGGCTGACACACTGCGGGCAAAGGGCTACGAGGTGCTCACAGACACTCTAATTGTCGGGGCCCTGGGCGCTTGGGACCCCTGCAACGAGCGCGTGCTGAGGTCCTGTGGGGTAGGACGCCACTACGCGCGGCTCATGCGGAGACTGATGGTCTCGGACACTATCCGGTGGTCCCGGGACATTTACACAGAGCACATCACCGGCCACCGCCAGTACCAAGAGTGAGCCGGTGTGACTCCACGCACCCGCAAAGACTGGTAGACTCCTATTGCTGGACCCTATCCCCTGAACCCTAAACCCACCAAACCGACCCGAACCCCACCACACGAGGGTGCTCCTATCCTCATTACCCAGCCCACTTACTTACTCCCACAACTACCTGTAGCTTTCTGCATGAGCGATGTACCCTCACTGCCTATCGACTATACCTTGATACACCCACCCCGTACCCCCCCATTGGGAAGATTACAGTTTGTATTTGTTGTATCTCACCCCATAGCGAAATACCAACATCCCCCTATACTCTGTACGCTACCCCCAATGATTACTGACTGACATTTCGATCACTTTGTACCATTTATTTTTAAACATTCTCTAATAAAAATTTAAATTTGAATGCAGGGGTAGTGAAATGTTGTTGTCCTGATTGTCTGAGTAAAGGGCAGCAGAACTGAGCTTAGCCTGCCCTGACTGAACTCACTAACCAGGGGGTCAGATACTAGACCCCTATCAAGAGTGAGAGAGGGTGGAGATGGGTGTTTCTGCTGAGGGGTGTGGGCTCTGTGTAAGAGGTCTAGGCATGGTTTAATCTGCCCCTCACCACTCTTCAAAGATAGTTAATTAAGGCTCCATTTGGAGTCTTTTTGGTTTAAGTGCTCACTAGAGCTGAAATCACCTACTGTGAGACAGTGTTTCTGCCCAGCCTGCTTCAGCACTGAGGTTTCCCCACTAAGAGCTGACAGTCACTGAGAGTTGGGTGGAGCCTCAAGGGAGCGACCTGCAGAGGTCACAGCAGAGAGGCCGGGAACATGTTGCCTGGGGTAGGACAGGGCAGCTGAGAAACAGGACAGGAAGTGAGGAAGAATTGCGTCTCCTCTGTCCAGCCTTTGGGGAAGTTACAACTTTAGGACTAATTCCCTGAAATGCAAATCCGCCGGAACACAGTGATTGGGAACCGGACTCTTGAGAAATTGGCCCTGGATTTTTAGTTTGAGTGAGCGGCTGCAGGCTCCGTTGACACCAAATCCGACCAGTGGAAGCTGCAGTTACCCCCCATTGTTCCGCAGAGGAGTCTGGCCCAAAGATAACTAGACGCCAACTGGCAGAGGGCACAGGGATGTCTAGAGTTTCACAGGGATCCCCTGGGTGAGATATATGCACAATAGCTCATCAGAGGTGTCATGTGAGGTCTCTACCAAGAGCCAGCAGCCCGCTGGTCGACCTAATGGGGGCAAGATGTTTGTATGGGACATAGTTGAAGAGAGGTCTAAAATGTAAAATATGAGGATCCAGAAGTGTTGAAGTGAAGCTTGTCACCTGCGCCATGGCAATCCCTTCGGTTGAGCCAATCAGCACATAGAACAAAGCACAGCCATGGAGACAGGCTATATTCACTGTCTGGGCCCAGTGCGGGCCTGAGAATTTGCAAAGACAAAGGACTCTCAGCACAAGTCTCAGAAGAGAGACCCCCTCTGGGAAGACAATGGTCTGTACCTGTAACCCACACATCTCGTGGGTGTTGTGTTCTGTCCCATCTAGTTTTACCGAGAACACATATTTGAGATAAAATGTGTCTGTTCTACAACCTTAGCTAACATCCCATTGGTTTTTAGCTCATGCAGTAGAGACTCATGCACTAAGCTTCATAGGTCCCAGGTTTGAGCCCGATGATCCCGGGACAGCCTTATATACCTACGAAGAAAGAGGAGAAGGGGACAAGAGCTCCCTTTCACCCTGGAGGTGGTTGACAACGTTTGTCTCAGGAACAGGAAATCACAGCCAAGCCTGGAGTAAAACCCTGGATGGACTGTGGAGTGAGCGTTGCTCTACCAGACAGAAAAGTATCTCGTTCAATGAATCTAGACTCTAGTCAAGGTGGTATGATTTTATTGGCCATGGAACCATTTCTTTCCAACCCTTCTCCTTGCTACCCCTCGAATCTCTACACTCTGTGAAATCACTTGTCCATGTTGTCACTATGAAGGGATCTAGAGCTGTGCATTGATTGGGGCAGAGATGGGAAGTGGAGCTGGTCAGCTGGGGCCCCTGTTCCTTTGGGAGCAGCAGATCTGTGACTGCTGTGAATGCCCAGCGGGACAGGGGCTGGGCGCTGCTGGGGGCTGGAGTTTGCCGATCGTCAACCTGGAGAGAGACCACCCCACAAGGCCTAGAGGACACGGCTTGTGTGGCCTGATGCCGAGGGAGTCGGGAAGCTTCCCCCAGCAGGCACAGACAAAGCTTCCTCATGCCAGGGGCCCTTGGCACCGCATTGAGCCCACGCCCCACTCCCTACAGCACAGGCTCATAGAACCACACAAGGGAATTAAGGTCAGCACAGACTGTGAGAGGAGAGCGCCCCTTACTTAAACCGCCATATTGCTCCCTGAAGCTCAGGCCCCAAAGCACCATGGTGGGGTCAGCACTGGCTGTGAGGGAATAATGCCCCATAATGAGCTTCCCACCTTGCTCCCTGTAACACGCACAGTGGTGGAAGAAGTTTACCTGAGCACACAACACCGGCATCTTCTCCGTGGTTACAGTTATTGTCTCCCCAAGGCCGAGCCCTGCAATCGGAGAGGGCAGCTTCTGTCCCTGTGCAGTGAACGTCATCCAGCCAGATACGGTCGGACCCTCGCCCAAATCGAGCCCCTCCTGGGGCTGATAACGCCGTCCCACAGCCCAGCTGCCTGCATACGACTCCAGCATTGGTTAGGTGCCAGCTGTCATCACACACGGTTCCCCACTGCTGGTTGTGAAGCACCTCGACCCTCCCAGCGCAGAGACTCGGGCCATTCACCAGTCGGAGCTGAGACACTTCTGAAATGCCCGAATCTGCAAAGCCCAAAGGGAATAAACACTCAGGGAGGTTCCTGTGCATCTGATCACTCGTGATGCTGGGGGATGTAGTCCCTCCCAATGATGGCTCTGAATAACCTCTGCAACTGTCCGTTAGGGGTTCACTCCCCACTCGGGCTGTCAATTAATCAGAGTTAACTCGGTCTCAGAGCAGCTGATCAATCTGGAGTCCGGTGGCACCTTAAAGACTAACAGATTTATTTGGGCATAAATTTGTTATGCCCAAATAAATGTATTAGTCTTTAAGGTGCCACCGGACTCCTTGTTGTTTTTGTGGATACAGACTAACACAGCTACCCCCTGATACTTGATCCATCTGGGTGCGGGGTCACATGCCCCACATCCCCACCCCTGAGCTGCTGCTTGGCTTATACCTAGCATGTTCATTCGGCAGTTACGGGTTGTCTCTGGTGCTGGGCCTGTGTTTCTCCAGCAGTAAGGAGGTAAGTGAGCGTCAACACCAGAAACAGAAAGGCTAGAGGAGGTTCGAGGAAAATGTCATTCTCAGAAAGTGGGGAATACCTGAAACATTTTATTTCAAACTAGGGCTGTCGATTAATCGCAATTAACTCATGCGATCAACACAAAAAAGTTCATCACAATTTAAAAAATTAATCGCAGTTTTAATCTGTAGTGGAGTGGCGCCCCACTCGATGAGGAAAAGGGCTGGGACAGGTCAGAGAGGCTGCACAGACCAGCAGCCAATCAGCGAAGGCCTGTGGAGAGCCAATCAGGGCCAAGGAAGAGGCAGCCAATCAGGGCCTGGCTGGGTCCTATATAAAGGCTGCCTCTGGAATGATGGCCGAAGCATGGGACATATGAATCTTTAGCGCATCTGACGCATACATATTTTGCAACCCCAGCTACTACAGTGCCATGTGAACACCTGTTCTCACTGTCAGATAACATTGTAAACAAGAAGCAGGCAGTAATATCTCCTGCAAATGTGAACAAACTTCTCTCTCTGAGTGATTGGCTAAACAAGAAGTAGGACTGAGTGTACTTCTAGAATCAAAAGTTTTACGTTGTTTTATTTTTGACTGCAGTTATTTTTTGTACATAATTCTACATTTGTAAATTCAACTTTCCAGATAAAGAGATTGCACTACAGTACTTGTATGAGGTGAATTGAAAATACTATTTCTTTTGTTTCTATTTCACTGTGCAAATATTTGTACTCAAAAATAAATATAAAGTGAGCACTGTACGCTTTGTATTGTGTATTGCAGGGATAGGCAACCGATGGCATGCGTTCCGAAGGCGGCATGCGAGCTGATTTTCAGTGGCACTCACACTGCCCACACTACAAGAAGGATGTGGAAAAATTGGAAAGAGTCCAGCGGAGGGCAACAAAAATTATTAGGGGGCTGGAGCACATGAGTTATGAGGAGAGGCTGAGGGAACTGGGATTGTTTAGTCTGCAGAAGAGAAGAATGAGGGGGGATTTGATAGCTGCTTTCAACTGCCTGAAAGGGGGTTCCAAAGAGGATGGATCTAGACTGTTCTCAGTGGTAGCAGATGACAGAACAAGGAGTAATGGTCTCAAGTTGCAGTGGGGGAGGTTTAGGTTGGATATTAGGAAAAACTTTTTCACTAGGAGGGTGGTGAAGCACTGGAATGGGTTACCTAGGGAGGTGGTGGAATCTCCTTCCTTAGAGGTTTTTAAGGTCAGGCTTGACAAAGCCCTGGCTG
>QXTE01000312.1:779233-798279 GCA_003942145.1 Platysternon megacephalum
GAAAGGGGCTCAGCCTCCTCCTTCCAGGCCTTATAGGGCCACCAGCAAGGTGAAGGAGCAAATTCAGGCTGAGATACAAAGCATGTTGGACTTGGGGGTGATTAAGGATTCTGACAGTGCGTGGGCTTCCCCTGTGGTCTTGGTCCCCAAAAGGGATGGCACCGTTAGATTTTGTGTAGACTATAGAAAACTCAATGCTGTCACTGTAACAGATGCATATCCCATGCCAAGAATTGATGACATGCTGGATGTGCTGAGCCAAGCCAAGTACCTTAGTACCTTTGATCTGACCAAAGGTTACTGGTAGATCCCTCTGGAGGGAGAGGCACAACAAAAATCAGCTTTTATCACTGACATAGGGCTCTATGAATTTACAGTGTTACCTTTTGGTCTGGTAAATGCTGGTGCAACCTTCCAGAGACTGGTCAACAGAGTGTTAAATGGTTTGCAGAATTATGCTAGGGCATATATAGATGACATTGCCATATTCAGCAACACCTGGGGTGACCACAAAGAGCACCTGGAAGTTGTGCTATCAACGCTCAAAGAGGCTGGGCTAACTGTGAAGCCCTCTAAGTGCAAGATAGGGGCAGACAAAGTCCCTTATCTGGGACACTGTGTGTGTGTGTGGGGGGGGGGGGGGAAAATATCCCCTGCCCCTCTTAAGGTGGAAGAAATCGTGAAATGGCCTGTACCCCAGACTAAAAGGCAAGTCCAATCCTTCATAGGCTTGGCAAACTATTACAGGAGGTTTGTGGAGGGGTTCAGTGACATTGTATCCCCAATCACAGACTTATGTAAAAAGCATCAACCTAATAAGGTAATTTGGTCAGAGGCGTGCCAGGAAGGCTTCAACAAGGTAAAAGCACTCCTGTCTGTGGAACCTGTGCTGGCCAGCCCTGACTTCGATAAGCCTTTTGAATTGTGTACTGATGCATCAGACACAGGGTTGGGTGCTGTGCTGATGCAGACAGGGGAAGACGGTAAGAAGCATCCCGTTGCCTTCCTGAACAAAAAGCTGTCCCCTGCCGAACAGAATTACTCTGTCATAGAGAAGGAGTGTTATGCCATTGTGTGGGCCATCAAACAATTAAGGCCTTACCTCTTTAATAGGAGGTTCAGAATTCTAACTGACCATTCACCTTTGGTCTGGCTTCACCGGACTAAGGGCACGAACTCCAAACTGCTACGCTGGAGCCTGGTCCTATAGGAGTTTGACATGGAGATTACACATATTAAAGGAAAGGAGAACTAGGTAGCAGATACCCTGTCCAGAAAAGAGGAATTTTAGGTATACTGCCTCCGCCATGGACAGTGTCCAAGTCTCTGGCAGTAAGCTCAGGGGGAGGGTGTGACGGTACCTCCCATAAGGCTTTATGGGAATATGACATAACTGGAATATGTTTTGTGGTGCCTGTGCCATGTAACATATCTCTGTAAAGGTTATGGTCTAATATATCTGTTCATCCTATTTGTACAGATATATCATTTTGTACTTGAGGTTAAGAATATTGTCTGTATACTTGCTTGATTTCTAAGTAAGCTTTGTGAGGAATTTGGTCAGCTTCTTTAGGAAGGAATTCACAAGGTTAAGTACCTGATAAGGAAGCACTTGGGGAACAATGCATCTTGGAATGCTCCAATCCACGTAAGAAGTCTTCCTGGAGACATACAAGATACCATGTGGACAATGGCTCCTGCCTGTAAAGACTGTGAGTCATGCATGGACATGTAACTTGCCCAGGTGACTCCAGAGCTCCATCTCGGAGCTGGATTTGCATAGGAGTGAGGAGGGGGGTCTCCAACCACAAGAGAAAGTCTATTTAAACCCAAGAGAGACCCCTCCATTTTGTCTTCAGCTGGCTAAAAAGGGAGTCTCTCCACCCCCCAGCATACTTGGAAGAAACTGGAACAAAGAGGGGTGAGTGATTGCTGGACCCAGGCTAAAAGGAGATTAGTCTGTAAAAGGGAGCATTCTGGAAATGGTGAGGATCTTATCTGTATTTAGTTTGATTAGACATAGATTTGCGCATTTTATTTTATTTTGCTTGGTGACTTACTTTTTTCTGTCTGTTACTACTTGGAACCACTTAAATCCTACTTTCTATATTTAATCAAATCACTTTTTACTTATTAATTAACTCAGAGTATGTATTAATACCTGGGGGAGCAAACTACTGTGCATATCTCTCTATCAGTGTTATAGAGGGCGAACAATTTATGAGTTTACCCTGTATAAGCTTTATACAGGGTAAAACGGATTTATTTGGGTTTAGACCCCATTGGGAATTGGGCAACTGAGTGCTAAAGACAAGCACACTTCTGTGAGCTGTTTTCAGGTAAACCTGCAGCTTTGGGGCAAGTAATTCAGACCCTGGGTCTTTGTTGGAGCAGACGGGAGTGTCTGGCTCAGCAAGACAGGGTGCTAGAGTCCTGAGCTGGCAGAGAAAGCAGGGGGCAGCTCCCAGGGGGTTTCTGTGATCCAACCCATCACACCTCCTTCCCAGCTTCTCTTATCCACGTCGGGTCCACCTGCGAGCTGGAGTGCTCCCGCCCAGCTACTAGATAGATTCCCAATGAGTAACATTCCCCTAACTGGAGTAGTAGCTGTATCCACATCTAAGCTATTAAAAAGGGCACACACAAAAAACGCCAACTCAAATACAACAGATTTATCTCTCTCAGGAACAGCCCGAAACTGGGAGAAAACTTGTTAGCAGGCTACAGAATACACTAAGCAGCTGAAAGGTTTTAAAATATATTAAACAAATCGTCACACTGAGGACTACACGCGGATGGGAAGCATACTGAACTATTTCCTCTGTGTGTACACATACAAACCAACACACTTTCAGCAGTAACTGTCTCTTCTCTGGGGTGCTGAAATCTGTCTCTTTGGTTTGCTAGCGCCAGAAGGGGGTGTGATGAGAGCGATGTCCCATCCCCCGGCTTATGGCTTCCCTCAAAGTTCCACACAAATTATCACAACAGTGTCCAGACTTCTCCCCTTTTTTCTCTTTTTGTGCTAGCCCCACATCTTCTCCTCCAAGAGAGAGCGTGGTGTGGGTCACTAGATGTTGTTCCCCAGTAGCTTTTGTGAGTGATAAAGACCCACCTCCCACACCGGTGAATGCCCCGGCTGAGTACTCAGCAGGCTGCTCAGCCCCTGTAGCCAAGAGTCAACTGAAAAGGAGAGAAATTGAGAAAAGAAAAACCCGTCCTCCTCTGAGCCATGGACTCCCCGGCCTGCTGCGAGGTGGGGCCGCCTTTGTTCAGGCCGTGCACGGCTAATACAGGGGCCTTGCCTCAGGACCAGTTCAGACAAGCCTGTGCAGAGCCGGCTGCAGCCATCTGCCTGGCTCAGGGGCTCCCGGAAACGCCCCAGGCCGGGGTAGTCACAGTTCCCTGCATGGCAGGTCTCAGGACAGTGTGTGTGGGGGCTGTTTCTGGGCCCTCCTGGCTGCCCAGTCACTCCCTCTCCCTGGGTCTCTGCCTGTCTCCTGCTCCCTCACAGCGAGGTCCTGACCCCCCCACCTCAAGTCCCCCCTGCAGCCCCTGTCTCTGCTGATGGGTTCGCTCCCCTTCGTGGGGCTCTGCCAGGCTGGGCCTGTCACCGTGTCACGGCGTGGCCCTGTCCCCTCACGAACCCTCGTCCCACCCCCCTCAGAAACCCTCATCCCACCCCTCAGCCGCCTCACTGAACCTCGCCCCACTCACCACTCCTCACACCGCCTCCTGACTGATCCTGGCCCTGCCACCCCACTGCCTCTCACCCCACTCGCCGACACTTACCCCACTCACAGGCCCCACTCCCCTCACCAGCCCTCAGCCCGCCCTCCTCACTGACCCTGGCCCGGCCCCACCACGGACTCTTGCCCTGCCCCCCTCACCAACTCTCACCATGATCACCGGCCCCACTCCCTGCCCCACCCCCAGCCCCTCATCAACCCTCACCTCGCCCCTCACTGACCTGTGACCCACTCCCCTCAGCAATCCTGGTCCTGTCCCCGCACTGTTCCTGGCCACATTCACTGGCCCCACTCCCATCACTGACCCCAGCCCCACCTCCCTAGCTGACCCAGACTCCACTCCCCTCAGTGACCCTGTCCCTGTCCCCTCACACTGACACTCACCCTGCCTGCCTCACTGACCATCGCCCTGCCCTCCGACCAACCCTGGCCCCACCCCCTCACCAACCCTGGCCCGGCCCCCCACGGACTCTCACCCTGCCCCCCTCACCAACTCTCACCCTGGGCCCTGCCCCAGCCCCTCATCGACCCTTACCCCTCCCCCTTGCTGGCCCCACCCTCTCAGTGTCCCTAACCCCGCCCCTCACCATCCCTGGCCCCGTCCCCTTACTGACCCTCGTCCCACTTGCTGGCCCCAGCCCTGCCCCTTTGCTTACTCCAGCCCCGCCCCACTCACCAGCTCCCACATATGTGGCTGGGCCTTTACTCAGCCCCTCCCACCCTCTCACACGGCTTTTCTCCCCCTGGCTCCGCCCCAGCTCCTCCCCGGGGGCTGCTCTCGCTGTCTCCTTCCCCAGCATGCATGGAGGCTGGGACCTAAGCTGGGCTCCCTGATTGGCCCAGCTGCCTGGTCAATCAGACTGACTTGGGGTGCTGGCTACTATCCATTGGCCCTAGTCTGGAGTTCTCTGATTGGACAGAGGCCCTCTCAGTCCCAGGGTCCCAACTGCTCCTTGACCCCCTCCCCTCTCTCCTGACATGGGGAGAGGGCAGCCAAACAACCCACCCAGTGCCAGTGAGGGCAGCAGGCCCCTTCACGACAGACATGTTTACAAGAGCCATCACTCAGTTTGAGACTTGCCGGGTCTGGAACATGTTGACCAGGAGAAAAAGGATCAATGGCTCCAGCTGTCATCAAGGAAAAGAATTCAGTGCCTAGATCACAGTGACCGAGACTGACAGGGGGGAGTTCAACAGAAACCATCCACGGAGCAAACCCAACAGACAGTGGATGCAGAATGAGAAGACGACTCAAGGATTCCAGAACAACCCCAGTCAGTCATTGTAACTAGCGGCCAGCCAGATGGCCAAGCTGCTACTCGGCATTTTGCAGTTAGGAACCCAGGGTGGTTCAGAGACACTGGACAGACTGATCCATCCTAAATTTCACAGCCAGCATAACTTCAATTACAAAACTGATACACACATACAGACAGCATAATCATAACCAGCAAATCATAATCTTCCCATAGACACCTTACACGACAACCTTTGTACAATATTTGATGAAAATATATAACAGTGTTTTGCAACAATGATCTATACAGTTACAGGTTATGTCAGTAACGTCACAATGACACAGTTGGGGGAGTGTAAATAATGAAGAGGACAGGTTGAGAGATCTGGGCGTTTTGTAAACTGGGTGCAAGCAAACAATATGCATTTTAATACAGCTACATGCAAATGTATACATCTAGGGACCAAGAACATGGGCCATACTTACATACTTACACTCTCTCCTGGGAAGCAGTGCCTCTGAAAAAAATTGGAGGGGTCACAGTGGATAATCAGCAGGACACAAGCTCCCAGTGAGAAACTGTGGCCAAAAGAGCTGCTGTGATCCATCGTCTCTATATTTGGGCTTACAAAGTGGATTGCTGGCCCTCTGGAAATGCTGGTGGATGCTGAGAGGGAGCTGAGATTTGTAATGTTAACTTGTCTTTGTTCTCCAGGTTCTGACAGTGCCTACCTGAGTCTGAGAAGGGCTGTGTCTGGGGACACCACATTTCATGGCTGACTGTGAGCCCAGTGGCTGTCTCTGGTTGTGTGTTGTACAGCACCAAGCACAGCGGCAGTGCTGAGGGGCACCCGCCTGGGAGTGATGACACCAGGGCTCCATTCCCAACAGCTGCTATCACATCCCCTCTCTGGGTCCCTATTGCCCCTCTCTATCCTCTCCATTCAAACTGAGCTCTTGGGGGCAGAGACTGCCTGTTGCCCTGCCAGTGCAGAGCCCAGCACCACAGGGCCTTGAGCTTGGCACACAGTGCTGCCAAAACATGAATTCTTGTGTTTGCATAATAAATAATAGTTAAGAAATGAAGCCTCAAACACTGAACAAACACGGTAAGAGCAAGACAGGAGTTATGTCATTCGGGGAATCCTGTGTGTGGTTCTGGTCACCTGCGTGCAAGACAGATGGATTCAGACGGGACCAAGTGCTAGGGTGGTTGGGGGATGGAGGCTGGTCGTACGAGAAGAGCCTGGAAGTGCTTGGCTGGTTTACCTGGCACAGCACAGGCTGAACGGGGATCTGATTGCTCTGTATGAATCCATCGCGGGAATGCCGGGGAGGGAGAAGAGCTACTGAAGCCAAAGGACAGCGTTGGCCCAAGAAGAAATGGGGATAAACTGGCCAGGAGTCACGTTAGGCTGGAAATGAGAAGAAGGTTCAGAAACAGCCTCCTAATGGGTGAGGGGAGAATGCGCTAACTCATGTGAAGATGTATCAGGGGGTAGCCGTGTTAGTCTGTATCCACAAAAACAAGGAGTCCGATGGCACCTTAAAGACTAACAGATTTGTTTGGGCATAAGCTTTCGTGGGTAAAAACCCTCACTTCTTCAGATGCATGTGAAGATGGCGCTTGATAAGTGTGTGACTGGGATTCTATAACATGCCCTTCCAGCCCTGTCTCCCGTGTTGCTAAAGAGACCAGCCGAGGGCGGCTGGGAAACACCTCCAGGATTCAGAGACATGCCAATTTCTTTTTACTCTTTTAACACTTAACAAAAGTGAAACTAATTGTATTGTAAAATCGTACATGCAGCTAGATAGATCCTGGTTCCACACCCTGCTCAAATCACTAGACCCCACTCCCCTTCCCAAGGCAGGAATAGACCCAGGAGTCCTGGCTCCCAGGACACAGCTATGCCGTGTCTGATGGATGGGGCTGGAGAATCACAGGTTGCCCCCAGGGCTATTTAAAGCCAGAGCAAAGGGAAAAGGCCACTCACCCCAAAGCCAGGCCAGGAGGATGGGGATCTTTGTCGTTCCAGCTCCAGTGCAGGCAGCTGAGCTCCTGCCAAGGGGGTGCCCAGCTGGGAGCAGGAGGCACCCGGGAAACCCCATGTTCAAAGCAGAGTCCTTCTGGGGCAGCGTGGCCAGGGGTTAGGGCAGGCGATCGTCCTTGTGAGAGAGGCAGGCTGAGCTCGGTGTGACGGTCACAGGATGGGAGGCTGGGGAGATGAGGTAGGCACCCAAGGGGGCAGGGACCCAAGGGGACAGGGTGTGTGACAGGCCTCTCACTGCAGAGACCCCTCCCTCCGCGCCTTCCTGAAGTGACCCAGACAGTGTGTGTGCAGCTGAGCCCACAGAGGAGAAGTGACCCTCATGCCCTGAGCTGTGGCTTTATTGATATCATTGGATTGTGAAATACGTGTTCCCGGAATATGCTGAGCAAACAAACCCCTCTTGCAACAGCTGGTTCTGGGACACATGGGGAAGAGGGGGCACAGGGGCTGTTCCTGGAGCTGGTTCACAGGGAGTCAGCAGAACTGATCTACGGAGGCCTGGTGGACACAGGACAGGTGCACAGGTTTGACTGCGGGTGCGAGGATCAGCCCATGCAGTTAAAGCGATGCTGAGGGCTGTGTGGACGCCCTTACTCCAGTTGAAGGAAGCTGAGGCTTGGCCTAATCTACACCTAAGGCTTAGGTCGACCCAGCTACATCGCTCAGGGCTGTGAAAAATTCAGACCCCTGGAGACAGGATTAAGCCGATCTAAGCCCTGGTGTAGACACCAGAAGGTGGAACGAAGAATTCACCCATTGGCCTGGCTACCGCCGCTTGGAGGGGTGGATTAACTACGGCGACGGCAAAGCCCCTTCCATTGCTGTAGCGTCTGTATCACAACACCACAGTGGCGTAGCCGCAGAGCTGAGCCATGCCACTGCTGCGGTTGTGGTGTACACACAGCCCTTGTCTGCCCAGGGAAGGGGCATCACTGCACTGGCCTCACCCCGTGGGGACACCCCCGTGTACCTAGAGCAGGTCCATTCACACCTGAGCTTATGCCCAAGCCACGTTCCCATGTCATCATCTCTGCAAGTCCCAAAAGGATGCGGCCTCCTTGCAGATCGAGCGTCACGCGGCTCAGTCTCTGGTAGCTCCTGAAGGTGCTCAGGGTGGATGTTTGGTCTATGCCCCTCCTTGACGATCTCAGCAGAACAGGGAAGTGTTTGGCGTCTAGGTGATCGCCGTCTGCCTAGCAGCTTTTGTAATTCATTGGTCTCCTGTCCAAAGAGAGCTGCTGAATCTGAACCATGTGCTGATGGAGGCAGGTGCTGGGTTTAGCTACCAAGGTCCTCACTGCTGCTATTGTCTTGCCACTGCACATGGAGCAGCTGACACAAGTGACAAGAACTGAGAACGTTCCCATGGGGACAAGGCCTAATATGAGCTTTAGCCCCAATCTGAATGGAGCCGGTGCCCGTCTGTGTAGCCGAGGCCTGCGGCTGCCAGGGCGTGCGGCTGTTCAGAGGTGTTCGCTCTGACACCCCACCGAGCCCGTTCCAAAGCCTGGTGCAGGCAGTGCTCTGACAATTCACCCTGCACCGCGTGTGCTGCCCCCGGGCCTGGCCACGCCCAGCTCACACACGTTTAAAGGGCTCTGCACGAGGGTTTACAGCCTGGCTAGTTAACGTCTTAGCTGCCCAGCCTCCAACCTTGGCTACTGGCCTGGTGTGGACAGGGCCAAAGAGGAGACCCCTGTGGTGACTCTCCCGCTGGCAGCAGGGAGATACGGGGCTGGGCCTGCCCTGGGGTGGGTGTTTCACACATTTATCCCCCCGCTGGGAGCAGGGGGAGCGGGGGAGGGGGAAACCAGTGCAGACGACACAGAGCTAACGAGAGAGTCCAGGGATGGGAGCGGGCTGGGGGATGGGCAGCACAATGGCAGGGAGCCAGGAGGCTGGAAAATGGTCAGGTGCTCTGAGGCTGGGGGGAGCCGTTTGAACCCCTCACCCACATCCCCTGAGTCTGCACGAACTGTCACAGCACAGGGACAGGCCCATGGACAGCTCCATGGAAACCAGGGCTCAGTGCATAGCAGGGACACTGGCACAGCGCTGGGTGCACGAGGGCCAGGCTGGGGCCCCTCATAGAATCATAGAATATCAGGGTTGGAAGAGACCTCAGGAGGTTCTAGTCCAACCCCCTGCTCAAAGCAGGACCAATCACCAACTAAGTCATCCCAGCAAGGGCTTTGTCAAGCCTGACCTTAAAAACCTCTAAGGAAGGAGATTTCACCCCTTCCCTAGGTAACCCATTCCAGTGCTTCACTACCCTCCTAGTGAAAAAGTTTTTCCTATATCCAACCTAAACCTCCCCCACTGCAACTTGAGGCCATTACTCCTCGTCTGTCATCTGCTACCACTGAGAACAGTCTAGATCCATCCTCTTTGGAACCCCCTTTCAGATAGTTGAAAGCAGCTATCAAATCCCCCCTCATTCTTCTCTTCTGCAGACTAAACAATCCCAGTTCCCTCAGCCTCTCCTCAATTTTTCCACATCCTTCTTGTAGTGTGGGGCCCAAAACTCGACACAGTACTCCAGATGAGGCCTCACCAATGTCGAATAGAGGGGAATGATCACATCCCTCGATCTGCTGGCAATGCCCCAACTTATACAGCCCAAAATGCCATTAGCCTCCTTGGCAACAAGGGCACACTGTTGACTCATATCCAGCTTCTCGTCCACCGTAACCCCTAGGTCCTTTTCTGCATAACTGCTGCCTAGCCATTCGGTCCCTAGTCTGTAGCAGTGCATGGGATTCTTCCGTCCTAAGTGCAGGACTCTGCATTTGTCCTTGTTGAACCTCATCAGATTTCTTTTGGCCCANAAGCTTTGCTCAAGTCAAGGAGTAACACATCCACTGCTTTACCCTCATCCACAGACCCAGTTATCTCCTCATAGAAGGCAATTCGGTTAGTCAGGCATGACTTGCCCTTGGTGAATGCATGCTGACTGTTCCTGATCACTTTCCTCTCCTCTAAGTGCTTCAGAATTAATTCCTTGAGGACCTGCTCCATGATTTTTCCAGGGACTGAGGTGAGGCTGACTGGCCTGTAGTTCCCCAGATCCTCCTTCTTCCCTTTTTTAAAGATGGGCACTACATTGGCCTTTTTCCAGTGATCCGGGACCTCCCCAGATTGCCATGAGTTTCCAAAGATAATGGCCAATGGCTCTGCAATCACATCTGCCAACTCCTTTAGCACCCTCGGATGCAGCGCATCCGGCCCCATGGACTTGTGCTCATCTAGCTTTTCTAAATAGTCCCGAACCACTTCGTTCTCCACAGAGGTCTGGTTACCGCCTCCCCCATGCTGTGCTGCCCAGTGAAGTAGTCTGGGAGCTGACCTTGTTCGTGAAGACAGAGGCAAAAAAAATCATTGAGTACATTAGCTTTTTCCACATCCTCGGTCACTAGGTTGCCTCCCTCATTCAGTAAGGGGCCCACACTTTCCTTGACTTTCTTCTTGTTGCTAACATACCTGAAGAAACCCTTCTTGGTACTCTTAATATCTCTTGCTAGCTGCAACTCCAAGTGTGATTTGGCCTTCCTGAGTTCCCTCCTGCATGCCTGAGCAATATTTTTATACTCCTCCCTGGTCATTTGTCCAGTCTTCCACATCTTGTAAGCTTCTTTTTTGTGTTTATGATCAGCAAGGATTTCACTGTTAAGCCAAGCTGGTTGCCTGCCATATTTACTATTCTTTCTACACATCGGGATGGTTTGTTCCTGCAACCTCAATAAGGTTCTTTAAAATACAGCCAGCTCTCCTGGACTCCTTGCCCCCTCATGTTATTCTCCCAGGGGATCCTGCCCATCAGTTCCCTGAGGGAGTCAAAGTCTGCTTTTCTGAAGTCCAGGGTCCATATTCAGCTGCTCTTCTTTCTTCCTTGTGTCAGGATCCTGAACTCGACCATCTCATGGTCACTGCCTCCCAGGTTCCCATCCACTTTTGCTTCCCCCTACTTATTCTTCCCGGTTTGTAAGCAGCAGGTCAAGAAGAGCTCTTGTTGGTTCCTCCAGCACCAGGAAATTGTCCCCTACGCTTTCCAAAAACTTCCTGGATTCTCTGTGCACTGCTGTATTGCTCTCCCAGCAGATATCAGGGTGATTAAAGTCTCCCATGACAACCAGGGACTGGTTGCTGGAGGAAAGCCTTGTCCACCTCATCCCCCTGGTCTGGTGGTCTATAGCAGACTCCCACCACGACATCACCCTTGTTGCTCACACTTCTAAACGTAATCCAGAGACTCTCAGGTTTTTCTGCAGTTTCATACTGGAGCTCTGAGCAGTCATTCTGCTCTCTTACATACAATGCAATTCCCAGGGACGGCGAGTTATATACACTCATGGTGCCCGGGCTCCAGCAATATTCAGGGCCCGGCTTCACCAATGTTTGGGGCCAGCCCCGCCTGCCACCCCCACGTGCCTTCCCCGGCTCTCCACCGGCCCCACCTGCTGCCCCCACGTGCCTCCCCCGAGTGTCCCCCGGCCCCCACTTGCTGCCCCCACTCACCACCCCCAGGCCCCGGAGCCTGCAGCTCAAGCTGACTCTGCTCTGCCGGCTCCCGGCATGAATTGCTGCCTCAGGGTCCTAGCTGCCCTTCCGCCCTAGCCCTGAGCCTCTCCCACACCCCAAGCCCCTCAACCCCAGCCCCAGACAGAGCCCTCATCCCCCCGCATCCTAACCCTCTGCCCCAGCTGCATCATGAACCCCTCATCCCCAGCCCCACCCGACATCCCAACCCTCTGCCCTAGTCCTGAGCCCCCTCCCACACCCCAAACCCCTCATTCTCAGCCCCACAGCCCTCACCCCTGCACTCCCTCCTATCCCCTAAACTCCCTCCCAGAGCCTGCACCCCCTCCCTCTACACCCCCTCCAACCCCAAACTCCCTCCAAGAGCCTGCACCCCTCACCCCCTCCTGCACCCCCACCCCTTGCCCCAGCAGAGAGCCTGCCCCCCAGCCCTCCGCACTCCCTCCAAGAGCCTGCACCCCTCACCCCATCCTGCACCCCCATCCCTTGCCTTAGCCCAGAACCTGCCCCCAAAATCCCTCCCAGAGCCTGCACTACAGCCCTCCGCACTCCTTCCCAAAGCCTGCACCCCTCACCCCCTCCTGCACCTCCACCCCTTGCCCCAGCCCAGACCCTACACCCAAACTCTGTCCCAGAGCCTGCACCCCTCATCCCCTCTTGCACCCCTCATCCCCTCCTGCACCCCCACCCCCTGCCCCAGCCCGGAGCCTGCACCCAGCACCCAAACTCTATCCCAGAGCCTGCACCCCAGATGCCCTCCCCCACCCAAACTCCCTCCCAGAGCCTGCACCCCTCCTGCACCCTAATCCCCAGCCCAGGGCCTGCACCCCAGACCTCCTCCCCCCACCCAAACTCCCTCCCAGAGCCTTAGGCAGGTGGGGGGGTGGAGTTTGGGGGGGGCGGAGTTTGGGGGGGCGGGTTCTGGGCCCCACCAAAATTTCTACAAACCTGCCATCCCTAGCAACTTTTCTGCCCTGCCTGTCCTTCCTGAACAGTTTATATCCATCCATGACAGTACTCCAGTCATGTGAGTTACCCCACCAAGTCTCTGTTATTCCAATCACGTCATAGTTCCTTGACTGTGCCAGGACTTCCAGGTCTCCCTGCTTGTTTCCCAGGTTTCTTGCATTTGTGTATAGGCACTCAAGATAACTCGCTGATCGTCCCACTTTCTCAGTATGAGACAGGAGTCCTCCCCTCTTGCGCTCTCCTGCTCGTGCTTCCTCCTGGTATCCCATTTCCCCACTTACCTCAGGGCTTTGGTCTCCTTCCCCCGGTGAACCTAGTTTAAAGCCCTCCTCACTAGGTTAGCCAGCCTGCTTGCGAAGATGCTCGTCCCTCTCTTTGTTAGGTGGAGCCCGTCTCTGCCTAGCACTCCTCCTTCTTGGAACACCATCCCATGGTCAAGGAATCCAAAGCCTTCCCTCCGACACCACCTGCGTAGCCATTTGTTGACTTCCACGTTGACGGTCTCTACCTGGGCCTTTTCCTTCCACAGGGAGGATGGACGAGAACACCACTTGCGCCTCAAACTCCTTTATCCTTCTTCCCAGAGCCACGTAGTCTACAGTGATCTGCTCAAGGTCATTCTTGGCAGTATCATTGGTGCCCACATGGAGAAGCAGGAAGGGGTAGTGATCCAAGGGCTTGATGAGTCTCGGCAGTCTCTCCGTCACATCGTGAATCCTATCTCCTGGCAAGCAGCAGACCTCTCGGTTTTCCCGGTCGGGGTGTCAGATAGATGACTCAGTCCCCCTGAAGAGGGAGTCCCCAATCACCACCACCCACCTCCTCCTCTTGGGAGCGGTGGTCGTGGAACCCCCATCCCTAGGACAGTGCATCTCATGCCTTCCAATCGATGGAGTCTCCTTCTGCTCCCTTCCCTCAGATGTATCATCTACTCCACTCACCGCATTAGTACCTGTGGAGAGAACATGAAAACGGTTGCTCACCTGTATCTCCATTGCTGGTACATGGACGCTCCTCTTTCTTCTTCTGGAGGTCACATGCTGCCAAATTTCTTCACCGTCCTTCTGTCCCCGCTGCGCAGCCTGCTCTGATTCTTCAGACCATTGTGCCCGTAGAAGCATATCCTGACGTCTGTCCAGGAAATCTTCATTTTCTCTTATGCAACACAGGGTCAATACTTGTTTCTCCAGACCTCAAACCTTCTCTTCCAATATGGAGACCAGTTTGCACTTTGTACAAAGTCACTTCTGTCCTGTGGAAGAAAGACAAACATCGCATATTCTGTGCAGGTAACAACAGCTGAACGCTCACCTTCCATATTACGTTCCAAGAGCAACCTCAGCAGTTGCAGTAACTACTCAGAGAAGCCTGCAAGATGAAAGCCTCAGTGCACTCTCCCCAGGCGAACTCCCTCTGTTAGCCTCCACTGTTCGCCGCTCAGCTGGTTTGCTGCTGACTGCCTTTTTATAACAGTCAGGCCCACTCAAGGCCCACCTGGAACGAAGCACTCCCAATTCACCCTTTTCAAACAATCAAGCACCCAGTCAAACTGACAAACTGTCCCCGCAACAGACACTCAGATACTCACCAACACAGCCCCCCTAATGCAGCACTTAGCGTACTTCCTCTTGTACCTCCCTGTGAGAACCTCCCCTGCCTTTGGATAGAGCCGTGGGGCACCCCCTAGAGACGGTGAACAGTGCGCCCCTCTTCTCCCCCCCCCCCCCAGTGCCAAGCTCCCATCTGCAAAGGTCTCCAGCAGAGCTGAGGGGTCAGAGCCAGGGGGTGAGGATGGTTAGAGCTGGGGCCGGGGGGCTCCTCTGTGGGGGGACTGAACATCTGGGGCTGGTTATTGTAGGGAGGAGGAATATGGGGGATGGGACAGAGGGACTCATAGCATCGACTGGGACAAAAATGGGAGATCGGGTGCTTCTCATGGGACAGGAACCAGTCTGGACAAGCAATGAGACCAAGAAGGGAAAATCCACACTGACCCCAGGAAATCCCTCCCCACAGTGCTATGGGCCTGGGGAACTCATTGCCACAAGGCAGCGCTGGGCCAGGGCTGGGGAGGTCTCATAGCAGGACTGGGCGTTTGTCTGAATAACAAGAACACCCAGAGTCACAACTGTGAACATTAAAAATAACTGAGTTTGGGGGGCTCCGATACCCCCTCCAGTGCAGGAGCTGAGCTCTTACTGATGGGGCAGGAGGAGACTCTCCTGGGGTTGCCAACTTTCTACTCGCACATAACCGAACACCCTTGTCCCACCCCCTGCCCTCTGCTCCTCTGAGGCCCCGCCCCTGCCCCTCCTCTTCTTCGAGGCCCTGCCCCGCTCACTCCATCCCCCCTGCCTCTGTTGCTCACTCTCACCATCCTCACTCACTTGCTCATTTTCACCAGGCTAGGGGTTGGGATGTGGGTGGGGGGGTGTCAGGGCTCTGGTTGTGGGTGAGGGCTCTGATGTGGGGCTGGGGCTGAGGGGTTCGGCGTGCAGGAGGGAGCTCTGAGGTTGATCAGGGGGTTGGGGTGCAGGGGGGTGTGAGGTCTCTGGCTGAGGGTGCAGGCCCTGGGACGGGGATTGGGGCTAGGGATGAGGGGTTTGGGGTTTAGGAGGGTGCTCCGGGCTGGGACTGAGGGGCTTGGAGGGCAGGAGGGGGATCAGGGCTGGGGCAGGGGGTTGGGGAGCAGGGGGGTCAGGGTGCAGGCTCCAGGCACTGCTTACCTCAAGCAGCTCCCAGAATGAGTGGCATGTCCGTGCTCCAGCTACTACGTGGAAGTGCAGCCAGGCGGTTCCCAGCCAATGGGAGATGCAGAGCCCGTGCTTGTGGTGGGGGCCGCGTGCGGAGCCCCCTGGCTGCCCCTATACGTAGAAGCTGGAGGGGGGACATGCCACTGCTTTCGGGAGCCACGTGGAGTCATGGCAGGCAGGGAGCCTGCTTTGTCCCGCTACATCGCCGACCGGACTTCTAACGGCCCATGCAGCGGTGCTGACCATAGCCGCCAGGGTCTCTTTTCGACTGGACGTTCTGGTTGAAAACCAGACACCTGGAAACCCTAGAGTCTCTCTGGGGCAGGTTCTTCCCTCTGCCTTGGCTTCCTGCAGCTTCCTCTGATGCAGCTGGCTCTGCCCCAGCAACAGAGAGGAGCCTGGGCTGGATGGGCCCCTGGTCTGCTCTGCTCCGGCAGCTCCTCTGTCCCATGTAAAGATCCCAAAGTGCAATGCAGCACAAAAGGATTATTCCGGCTGGAGTTTCAGTTTACAGCCCACAGGAGTGGCCATGCTGCTTCCCTCGGCCATGTGGGAGGAGCCCTTGGGGATCTCCCAGGGCTGGGTGAGAGCTCCCAGAGGGGGATCAGTGAAGGTTGTCAGAGGGATGGTGAACCTGACAGCTCGGGCTGACATTGCAGGGAAGAGGGTTCAGCATCTTTAACAGAGATGTCTTTTCTCCCCAATGTACATTCAGCGTTGGAGTTAAATAGGGTTAAACCAGCCCAAAGCCTTTGAAACAGTCTAAATAACCCCCTTCCCCTCCCTGGCTTGGTCTGCCCTGGAGTCACCTCGTTCAGAACCACTGAGCCGGTCCCAGTCCCTGTGAATCCACAGGGAGGTGCTGGAAACCTCAGCGCCCTCGGTCCCTGCAAACCAGCTGGCTCCTGTTTCTCAGCTGGGGGTCAGGTGGGGAAAGCTGCAGCGAGTGCTGAATCAGGCTGTCCTGAGCCCCAGTGGGGACAGAGAGACACAGGGGCTGCAGAAGAAGGAAGAGTTATATTAGTCATAACCCAGAGATGATGCAGGGAGTCAGGGCTGTGCCCGGCTGAACTAGGACCCACAGCATTAACCCCATCAGTGCTGGCAGCATAGCCACCCTCTCCAGCTCCAGAGCCACTCAGCGATCCCCGCAAACCCTATGTATCACTTTGGGAGAAGGGGGACTGGGCATTGACATGTGACTGCGGGCAGGACTCTCCACCCTGTCTCACTGCCTCTGGTGGTGACGGCTGGAGCCTCTCCCTTCTCTGCACTCAGGATTGGCCAGCTCCTTCCCTGTGGACCAGATGCACCCCAGTATCAATGGTTCAGCTCCCCACCTGTGATGGGGCTGCCCACGATTCACATCAGGGGGAGAGTTCATCCCAGTCTCTCTCCTCCCTTTGGCTACGTACCAGCCCTTCCTGAACCACTGGCATGTGCAGGGCACAGATCCCTCGACGTAGAGGCCAGCAGGAACTGATCCTATCACGGCCTGAGCACCTGACTCACTGTTGCCCCACCCTGACCTAGGGCCCAGGCTTACTGTGCTTATTTCAGTTGCCACAAGGGCCGCCGAGGGAGACTCCCACAACCGGACTAATTCCCCCCAGACATCAACAGTGTATAGTGAGGCGGTGTGGCTCCCCGCCGCCCCGGAGAGGGTTGAGCCCCGGCGAACCTCTTTACACTCTGCAGAGCTGAATTGTCTCTATCATTATTTACCAATTACCAACCTTGGTGCCATCTGCAAATTTTACCAGCAATAATTTGTATTGGTCCTCCTTTGAGCAGAGAGTAGGACTAGATACCTCCTGAGGTCCCTTCCAACCCTGATATTCTATGATTCTATGATTATGTGATTTGATATTTTTTTCTAGATCGTTGATAAAGTGTTAAAATAGCACTGGACTAAGAACAGATCACTGTGGGACCCTACTGGATGAGGATTCCCCACTTATAATTACTTTTTGAGATCTATCTTTTAGCCAGTTTTTAATCCATTTAATACATTATGCCTTTTGTATCAGAGCAAGTTTTTTCATGAGAATGTTGTGTGGGACTAAATTAAACTCCATATAGAATTCTAAGTATATCATATCAACTCAGTTACCTTTATCAAAAAAAATTGTAATCTCATCAAAAAAAGATATCAGGTTTGTTTGACAACATCTGTTTTCCATAATACCACACTGGTTAATTATGCTGCCATCCTTTAATTCTGTACTGATTGTGTCCCATATGAGCCTTTCCATGATTTTTTCTTGTAAAGATGTCAGACTAACAGGCCTACCCAGGTTGCTTTTTAAATATTGGCACATCTGCCTTTTTCTGGTAGTCTGGAACTTCCTGAGTATTCCAAGATTAGCTAATTAACAATATCAAGTGGTCAAAGAGCTCCTCGGCCAATTCTTTCAATACTCTTGGATGCAAGTTATCCAGTCCTCCAGATTTAAAAGTGTTTATTTTACTGGTAGCTGTTTAACATACTCCCTAGGTATTGACAGAATAGGAAGTATTTCATTATTACTGTAAGATATGAATAAATCATTCTGTTTCTTCCCACATGCAGAACAGAAATATTTAGTGAACCATTCTGCCTTTTCTGCATCAAGATTGACAGTTTTCCTATCACTGTGAAGCAAAGGACCTACAAAATTGCTATGATTTCTTTTGTACTTGATATATTTTAATGCATTCCTTTTTACTGGCTTTAACCTGCTAGCCATAGATCTCACATTGATACTTTTAGCTTCCCTTATCAATTGTCCGCATTTCATGACAGCTAATTTTTCATCATTGCTACCAACTTCCCATTTTTCCCATTTGTTATATATATTATTCAGGATTTTTAATGCTACTTTCACTTCCCTTCTAACCTAAGCTAGATATTTGTGATTGGGGAGTCATTTCTGCGGGGGGAGGGCATCTAGTATATTCTTTTAACAGCGTCCAATAATTATTCACATTGATCTGTTTACATTTTCCCTTCCAATCAATTTTGCTCACAATTGTTTTCTGAAATTGGCCATTTTAAAACATCATATATATATCCCACACACACATTCTCTCCCCATTTTATTGTAACCTGGATAGAACTATATATATATTCCTGGATGGAACTATATATTCTGCTTGCACATAACAAATTTAATTGGGTCATAATCGCTGATAGGAAACCACTAATTTTTCATTCAGTGGCCAATTTATCTAGCTGTCAGAAAGATGTTTAACATAGAATTGCCCACATGTATCCCCCAGATTGAAATCCTCCATGATAATGCAGTTTTGCTTTCTACACCTTATAGAGCTGTTCCTCCTGTCTCTAGTCCCGTCTGGTGTCTGTAACAGACCCCGACTAGTACCCCATCATGTGATTTGTCATTTAGAACACCTCTACCCTACCCTAACCCCCTTAAGGTTCCATTGTACCACGAGCACACCCCACCTTCGAGATCCTGACGCCAAGCAAATCACTGGGACCTGCGGACTTTTTACACTCAGGGATCAGGAAGGCTCAACAGAGAACTGTGATTTAGTTTTCTGTCTGAGGCACTCCCCTTCCTGGTACCTTTTCCAACCCCTTCTTCCCCTCCCCCATTTTTAAATTGTATTTATTTATTTTCCTCCCTCAATGATTTTACTTTGTTTCATCCTCCTCTAGTTTCCTAGATTTCGGGCTTATGGTAAATCCATAGAATCATAGAATCATAGAATCTCAGGGTTGGAAGGGACCTCAGGAGGTCAT
>QXTE01000312.1:801126-822640 GCA_003942145.1 Platysternon megacephalum
GCATCTCATGCCTTCCAATCAGTGGAGTCTCCTTCTGCTCTGTTCCCTCAGACGTATCCAGAATTATTCAATTTCTCTGCCCTAAATGTACACTTTTAAACAATATAATGAAGATTTCAGTTTAATGATGAATCTTTTCCATTTCCCAACTGTAAAGAAATCCATTTCCTAAAGTCCTATCCAAGATTAATTGTGATTGCTGGTTACAATTCACCAAAGTATTGAAAATGTGTTAGTGTGAGATTATCTGTTGTTTTCCCAATAATATTAGTTGAGGTTCTTTTCTTTAGTTTTGATTTTTGGTTAATGAGTGGAAATAAACATTGTGTTTATTGACACTGCTGATCTCACTATTGGGCAATGATGGTCACACTATAATCCAGCTTGGAAAAGGCTCTAGGGGGCAAAGTTTCGGCAGAGCTGTTCTGCTAATGAACCCATATCTGCAAATGACCTAAGTATGTTGGAATAAGGTTATTTAAACAATTGTATAATTTTCTTACATACCCACTATAGATTTGTTCTTCAGTTTAGCTGCTGGCCTTGTTCCCCCTTTTGTTGTGGTGGTGAATAGTGCAGAAACCATGCTCCCCCTTGATATGAACCGATTTCTTCTTTATAAAGTTACAGTTATTTGGTGTTTTGGTGGGTGGGGGAGTGAGTGATGAGGCCACTCCCTTGTAAACCCCCTGGACATTGGCCCTATTTCTGTTTGGATGCAAATTATGGATTTTTAAGTGATCCGTGGTCAATTTTGATCACTTCATTTCTGTTTCTCACTTTTTCTATTTCCCACATCAGACCTAGATTTCCTGGTCTGCTTCATCCTCTCCCCTCCCTGTCATGTCCCATGGGCAGGGGGGGACCCATTTTTATCTTTCCTAGACCTGGAACTAACAAAGGATTGAATGATGACACTATTCAGGTGCCTGATAAAGAAATATTTGACCTAAGTACTCCTTATGGCTAATATTATAAATTGTGTTTCCTGGAACATCAAAGGGATGATCAAGGAGAAAAATAATGACCACCCATCTAAAATACAGAAAGCAGATATCATCTTCCTACAGGAAAAGCACCTTAATGACATGGAGGCACAGAAATGGATCTAGACTGTTCACAGTGGTACCAGATGACAGAACAAGGAGTAATGGTCTCAAGTTGCAGTGGGGGAGGTTTAGATTGGATATTAGGAAAAACTTTTTCACTAGGAGGGTGGTGAAGCACTGGAATGGGTTACCTAGGGAGGTGGTGGTATCTCCTTCCTTAGAGGTTTTTAAGGTCAGGCTTGACAAAGCCCTGGCTGTGATGATTTAGTTGGGATTAGGTCCTGCTTTGAGCAGGGGGCTGGACTAGATGACCTCCTGAGGTCCCTTCCAACCCTGATATTCTATGATTCTATGAAATGAAGGAGGGGATGGATGGGGGAAGGGGCGTTTAACAATTTCTTCTCTGCAGCCAAAGGTGTAGCAATATTGTTTCACAAAAGACGCAATTTACAAATTCTAGATGTAAATAAAGACGAGGAAGGTAGATTTTTGCTGGTGAAGGCTAAGATCTCTGTCTCTCTATATACCCTAACTCTTGTATATGGACCCAATAAAGATGATCCAAGTTTTTTAAAACAAGTTTTTTTTCCAAATTAATTAATAGCCCACCAAAATCAATCATCACAGCAGGAAATTTTGATGAGGCGTTGGACCCTTTTTTAAACAAGTCAGACCAGCCCCAGCACACACAGTCACATGTTAGGAACATTATAAAAGATTATATGGAAGAATTGGGGTTAAAAGATTTATGGCAGCTCTGGAACCCTACAATGGAGGATTTTACTTTGTTTCCTCCCCACCTTCCACATACGCATGAATAGTTTCTTCCTGGTTTCTACAAATCTGATGGACTCGGTGCTTAATAATGAAATCAAGTCTATCATGAGCTCTGATCACGCACAAATGATACTGCAATTTTCCCCTCCGGAGATACATTGGACTTGTAAAAGATGGAGCCTGAACTCTCTTTGAAAGATAAACATTTTCAGAACTATGTCACAGAAGAAATTTGGTTTTTCTTCAAAACAAATGACACACCAGAGATAGCCCCATCCACTCTATGGAATAAAAGCTTTCCTTAGGGGCAGGGTCATTTCCTACTCAGCAGGTAGGTAGAGAGGTAGCCAGGCTAGGCTCTGGAATTAGCCAAACAACTGATAGCTCTGGATTTAGAATGTGCAAACTACCCTGCAAGAAAATCTTTCAAAAATAATTAATCATAGAATCATAGAAGATTAGGGTTGGAAGAGACCTCAGGAGGTCATCTAGTTTCCCCTGCTCAAAGAGGGACCAACACCAATTAAATCATCCCAGCCAGGGCTTTGTCAAGCTGGGCCTTAAAAACCTATAAGGATGGAGATTCCACCACCTCCGTAGGTAACCCATTCCAGTGCTTCACCACACTCCTAGTGAAATAGTTTTTCCTAATATCCAACCTAGACTTCCCCCTCCTTCTTGTTCTGGCTATGAAGCAAATACACTGACTTCAGCCCAAGCTAAGTTTGCTCTTTTTAGACTCAAATGAACATATGGGGGGAGGGGGGAGAGAGAGCAGGGAACATTCTTGCAGACAGATTAAAAGGTCCCCAATCATATAACTCAAATCAGAACAAGGGCAGGTTGTTACTAATCAAAAAGAAATCAAATGATCAAGTTTTGAAATTCTACCAGTCTCTTTATAATAACGATTCACCACCTGACCCAGAAGACCTGAATGTTTTTGTGAAAGCTCTTAGCCTGCCACACATCTCAGAAGAGCAGCTGCCCGGGCTGGCCTCTCCCTTGCAATCAGAGGAAATAATTGAGGCCCCGGAGGAAATGAGCCCAGGCAAGACCCCTGGCCCCGATGGCCCACTGATAGAATTGTATCAAAGCATCGAAGGAATACTGGCTCCTAAGCTGTATGCATTTACGGAGATGCCTTAAAGAAAGGTATGTTACCTCCTACTATGAAGGAAACACTGATTACTGTACCACTTAAACCTATTAAGGATGCACAAAAGTATAACAGCTATAGACCCATCTCTTTAATCAATACTGCGGGGAGGCAAGCGAGTGCCCAAGCAGTGGAGCATGTAAGGTGCCTCCTTACCCCCTCCTCCAGCCAGGGTGGGAGGTGAACTCCGCAGATGAACCTCTGAACTCTGGGGCTGCACTGACCAAGGACAGCCACTGTGAGTGAGGTACAGAGAAGGGTCGGGCACGTTAAAGGGACTTTTGGGTTGCTAGACTTAAGAACCTGAGGGAACAGGACACTGCCCAACTTACTTGAGGGTGGGTCTTTTGCTCATGGTTTATGTTTATGAACCCTGTTTGCGGTGTTTTCCCAAATTAATGCTGAGTTAATTCCCTCCTTTTATTAAAGGTTTTTGCTACACTCAGACTCCGTGCTTGCGAGAGGGGAAGTATTGTGTGGGGTGGTGTGTAACTGTCCCAGGTCACTGGGTGGGGGCTCAAGCCGGTTTTGTGTTGTATTGTTGAAAAGGAACCCCTAGATCCTGAACCCGGCCCTGGTTGCTGCCAACTCTGACTGGCAGAAGGGTTACATTTTTGTCGGCTGATCCGGGACCTGGGTCAGTACCCACCGCAAGCACATCTTGAGTGATCCATTCATTTGGGAAAACCATTTTGTTATATTTGGGGGAAATTACAGTTTGTATAATGGCTATACACCTGTTAGAGGATTGGTGCATCCCCTACTTATAACTGGGATTCTTGACAGAAGACGTGACAGGGATACCAGAGGTGTTCAATGAGGGCTCAATAGAATCTACTTTAAGGGCAGCCACTGATTGCCTGAGTAAGTGCAAAATGCGTGGGCACATGTTTGTGAGGGAGGAGGAGGCTTTCGCAGTACTGTGTGAGCTGCCAGTGGCTGTGGACCCTTTACAGGTTCCAAGCGAGATAGCAGTGGAAGCTAATAGCCACTGGGAGCCAGTCCCCACCAGCTCCTGCCTCCGATGTAGAGTTCTTAAAGAAAATGTCGACCTTCTTGGGGAAAGACCTTGGCTGCTAATAGGGACCAACTCCAGTATCTTTAAGGTACTCGCGGATTACTGCAGACAGCGAGCAGGGCACCAATACCTGAACACCTTGGTGATCCACACACATTGTGCTGCAGCCTACAGACAAATTTAGGACTCCAAAAAGGTTATGTCTGATTCACCAGTGGGAGCATTGAGGTACGTGGGCATGGCCCCCTTCGTGGTGCCTGCAATGACAGAAAAGGGGGTGATTGTCATGAGTACCTGCCTAAAAGGCAGTAAAGGAACATTAGCAATGCTAGAGCAGCCGGCTGAGGGAGGGCTCTCTGAAGGAGTGCTGGTTCCCAGTGGAGTCATAACCCTACCTGCTGAAACCCAGGAAAAGGTGATTATACTGATTGCTAATGAAACAAGCCGTGATGTGGTTGTGAAACAAGGGCAGAAGATAGCAGACCTCTTTGAGCCTGAAACCATCATGAGACCCCAGTGTGAAGCTGAAGTTCCGGTGATAGAGCCTACAAAGTTTGACTTTGGAGACTCACTGCTGTCTGAGGAGTGGAAGGATCGCCTGAGGAAGAAGCTTTGTGAAAAAATCCAAGGTATTCTCACTGCATGAGTGGGACACCACATCCGGCTACAAGACCCAGACCCTTCAGGGACAGATCTAGGAAGATTGCTCTCTCTTAGATGGAAAACGTGCGGCATCATCTTCAAGAGATGATCGTGAATGGTATCATTATAGACTCCCGCAGCCCCTACGCCTCTCCCACTGTGGTGATACGTAAAAAGAGCGGGAAAATCCGCAAGTGTATTGACTACCACACCCTAAACAGGCGCACTGTAGTTGACCAATATACCATGCCTCGGGTACAAGATGCCTTGGACTGTTTTTTGGGGAGCCAGTGGTTCTCTGTGTTGTATCTCCGAAGTGGATACTACCAGATCCCTCTAGGAGAAGAAGATAAGGAGAAGACAGCCTTAATTTGTCTGTTAGGGTTTTATCAATTTGAGCGCATGCCCCAAGGGATTTCTGGAGCACCTGCTACATTTCAGCGTCTTATGGAGAAAGTTGTGGAAGACATGAATTTACTGCAAGTGTTAGTTTATTTGGATGACCTGATCGTGTTTGGAAGAACCTTGGAGGAGCATGAAGAAAGACTTCTTAAAGACTTCTAAGCAGCAGTTCTGCAGAAAAGGACCTGGGGATTCCAGTGGATGAGAAGCTGGATATGAGTCAGCAATGTGCCATTGTTGCAAAGAAGGCTAACGGCATTTTGGGTTGCATTAGTAGGAGCATTGCCAGCAGATCGAGGGAAGTGATTATTCCCCTCTATTCGGCACTGGTGAGGTCACATCTGGAGTATTGCGTCCAATTTTGGGCCCCCCACTACAGAAGGGATGTGGACAAATTGGAGAGAGCCCAGTGGAGGGCAACAAAAATTATCAGGGGGCTGGGGCACATGACTTACGAGGAGAGGCTGAGGGACCTGAGCTTGTTTAGTCTGCAGAAGAGAAGGGGGGGGGGATTTGATAGCAGCCTTCAATTCCCTGAAAGGGGGTTCCAAAGAGGATGGAGCTAGGCTGTTCTCGGTGGTGGCAAATGACAGAACAAGGAGCAATGGTCTCAAGTTGCAGTGGGGGAGCTCTAGGTTGGATATTAGGAAACACTATTTCACTAGGAGGGTGGTGAAGCACTGGAATGGGTTACCTAGGGAGGTGGTGGAATCTCCATCCTTAGAGGTTTTTAAGGCCCGGCTTGGCTAAGCCCTGGCAGGGATGGTTTAGTTGGGGTTGGTCCTGCTTTGAGCAGGGGATTGGACTAGATGACCTCCTGAGGTCTCTTACAACCCAAATCTTCTATGATTCTAAGTTCGAGATCGGTTGGAAGCCTATGGGTTGAAACTTTCAATTGACAAATGCCAGTTCTGCAGAACCTCGGTGAAGTACGTGGGTCACATTGTGTCTCAAGAGGGTGTGAGTACTGATCCTGACAAAATAGATGCCCTCACTACATGGCCACGTCCAAGTAATTACCGAGAGCTCAAGACCTTTCTTGGATTTAGTGGCTACTACCGCAGATTTGTGAAGAACTATGCTACCATTGTAAAACCCCCAAATGATCGTACCTGGGGGTATCAGTCCAGCAAGAACAAATCTAAGACCAAGAATAAGGGGAGGTCCCCTAAGGCTCCTGAGCAGAGACACGATGGTCCCTTAAAACCATTTGGGCCACGGTGGGATGAGAGATGTGAAAGGGCTTTTTGGGAAATCATTAATTGTCTAACTCATGCTCCAGTCCTAGTCTTTGCTGACTCGAGCAAGCCGTTTATCCTGCATACTGATGCCAGTTTGGAGAGTCTGGGAGCAGTCCTGTACCAGGAAGTGGAAGGCAACTGTAAATCTGTAGCCTTTGCCAGCCGGGGGTTGTCTGATAGTGAAACTCGCTGCCCCATCCACAAGCTGGAGTTCTTGGTCTTGAAATGGGCCATCACGTAGTCTGGAATCATTGCATAACAAAGCATGGCAGCGTATGGTCCCGGTGTTTGCTGGCATTCAGACAAAATCCGTTCCTTATCTCTCTGTGTTATCCTCAGGAGAGTGATATCATTCATGGTCACCTGGTTGAAATAGGGTGCTTTTATTAAGGGGACATTCAGAGGTGCCCGTTCCTGCTCGGCTGTTTGGCTGTGTGGCTGAACAGAAATGTTCCCCGCTGTTAGCCACGCGGTGGGGGGAGGGGTGAAGTGATCATCCCAGAGAATTGCGTGTGTGTGTGTGGGGAATTATTTGGGTTTGTGCTGCACGCTAACTCGCAAACTGCAGCCCCTCCTTTTAAATTGCCAGCCCATTTTAAATGGCCAACCTAACGGCTGCTTGGTATGGGAAATGAGGGCGCTGCTGTTTGAAACCATTCCCACATGTTATGAAGGGTAAAGAAGCCAAAAGACTGTGGCTTACCATGACTGCCTGCAAGCCGAATTCTGTTGCCTGGCACTGCGTGAGTGATCTCTCACACCAAAGCGGCAGGCCCTCAATATAAATAAGAGGCAAAATGCAACCTTGTAATGAAAGCACATGTGCTGTGTAATGTGAACAGCAAGGTTTAACGGGAAAGAGTGATCCTATTGTTCTCTAAAATGTGTCTTTTTAACTATCAATCTCCCTTTTCCCCCACCAGCTGCAAATGTTTCTCCTTCGCAGAGGCTAGCGAAGATTAGAAGGTGAAAAAAACACACTCGGGATGAGAAGTTCTCAGAGCTCCAGATGTCCTCCCACGCTGACAGAGCACAGCAGAATGCGTGGAGGCAGACAATGTCCGAGTGCAGGAAAGCACAATATGAACGCAAGGAGAGGTGGCGGGCTGAATGGCGGGCTGAAGAGAGTAAGTGGCGAGCTGAAGAGGATAGGTGACGTCAGCTTGCTGACAGAAGGCAAGAGTCGATGCTCGGGCTGCTGGAGCATCAAACTGATATGCTCCAGCGTATGGTTGAGCTACAGGAAAGGCAGCAGGAGCACCGACCCCCGCTACAGCCCCTGTGTAACCAACTGCCCTCCTCCCCAAGTTCCATAGCCTCCTCCCCCAGACACCCAAGAACGCGGTGGGGGGGCCTCTAGCCATTCAGCCACTCCACCCCAGAGGATTGCCCAAGCAACAGAAGGCTGGCCTTCAATAAGTTTTAACGTTTTTAATTTTTAAAGTTTTAAAGTGCAGTGTGTCCTTGTCCTTCCCTCCTCCCCCACCCCACCCGGCGCGGCCCGCCTCCCCACCACCTCCCTGGCTACCTTGGCAGTTATCCCCCTATTTGTATGAATTAATAAAGAATGCATGAATGTGAAGTAACAAGGACTTTATTGCCTCTGCAAGCGGTGATCAAAGGGGGGAGGGGAGGGTGGCTAGCTTACAGGGAAGTAGAGTGAACCGGGGGAGGAGGGGGTTCATCAAGGAGAAACAACCAGATCTTTCACTCCCTGTAGCCTGGTCAGTCATGAAACTGGTTTTCAAAGCTTCTCTGATGCGCACCGCGCCCTGCTGTGCTCTTCTAACTGGCCTGGTGTCTGGCTGCGCGTAATCAGCGGCCAGGCGATTTGCCTCAACCTCCCACCCCGCCATAAATGTCTCCCCCTTACTCTCACAGATATTGTGGAGCGCGCAGCAAGAAGTGATGACAATGGGAATATTGGTTTCGCTGAGGTCTAACCGGTCAGTAAACTGCGCCAGCGCGCTTTTAAACGTCCATATGCACATTCTACCACCATTCTGCACTTGCTCAGCCTGTAGTTGAACAGGTCCTGACTACTGTCCAGGCTGCCTGTGTATGGCTTCATGAGCCATGGAATTAAGGGGTAGGCTGGGTCCCCAAGAATAACTATAGGCATTTCAACATCCCCAACTGTTATTTTCTGGTCTGGGAAGAAAGTCCCTTCCTGCAGCTTTTGAAACAGACCAGAGTTCCTGAAGACGCGAGCATCATGTACCTTTCCCGGCCATCCCACGTTGATGTTGGTGAAACGTCCCTTGTGATCCACCAGTGCTTGCAGCAGCATTGAAAAGTACCCCTTTCGGTTTATGTACTCGCTGGCTTGGTGCTCCGGTGCCAAGATAGGGATATGGGTTCCATCTATCGCCCCACCACAATTAGGGAATCCCATTGCAGCAAAGCCATCCACTATGACCTGCACATTTCCCAGAGTTTGATATCAGTAGCTCTTTGATTGCATGGGCTACTTGGATCACAGCAGCCCCCACAGTAGATTTACCCACTCCAAATTGATGTCCGACTGACCGGCAGCTGTCTGGCGTTGCACGCTTCCACAGGGCTATCGCCACTCGCTTCTCAACTGTGAGGGCTGCTCTCATCTTGGTATTCTATCGCTTCAGGGCAGGGGGAAGCAAGTCACAAAGTTCCATGAAAGTGCCCTTACGCATACGAAAGTGTCGCAGCCACTGGGAATCATCCCACACCTGCAACACTATGCTGTCCCACCAGTCTGTGCCTGTTTCCGGGGCCCAGGATCGGCGTTCCACGGCATGACCCTGCCCCATTAACACCATGATTTGCACATTGCTGGGGCCCGTACTTTGTGAGAAGTCTATGTACATGTCTATTTCCTCATCACTCTCGTCATCGCGCTGCTGTCGCCTCCTCGCGTGGTTTTGCTTTGCCAGGTTCCAGTTCTGCATATACTCCAGGATAATGCGCGTGGGGGTTATAGTGCTCATAATTGCCACGGTGATCTGAGCGGGCTCCATGATCCCAGTGCTATGGCGTCTGGGCTGATACCAGGCGCGAAATGATTGTCTGTTGCTTTCACGGAGGGAGAGAGGGAGTGGCGGCCTGACAACATGTACCCAGAATCACCCGTGACACTGTTTTTGCCCCATCAGGCATTGGGATCTCAACCCAGAATTCCAATGGGCGGCGGACATAGCTACCCACAGTGCAACGCTCTGGAAGTCGATGCTAGCCTTGGTACTGTGGACGCAGTCCGCCGACATAATGCACTTTTGTGGGGACACACACAATCGACTGTATAAAAACGATTTCTATAAAACTGACTTCTATAACTTCGACCTAATTTCGTAGTGTAGACATACCCTCAGTGTGCCTGTGGGGCAGCAATACAGACAGTCACACATGGTGGAGGAGAGCCCCGTTAGAAGTCTGGACCTTGAGGATGGCTGAACAAGCTAGAGATAAGCAATGTCGGAATGAGCTCTCCCCTGACAGCTCTGTGAAATCACTTGTCCTTGCTGTGACTATGAAGGGAACTAGAGCTGTGTCTTGATTCGGGCAGAGATGAGAGGTGGAGCTGGTCACCTTGGGACCCTGTTCCTTTGGGAGTATTAGATCTGTGACTGCTCTGAATGCCCAGTAGGACAGGAACTGGGTACTGCAGGAGGACCCTCGGAGGGCTGAGGGGTGAAGTGTGCCTATTGCCAACCTGGAGAGAGGTCACCCCCACACACAAGGCCTAGAGGCCACGGCTTGTGTGCCTTTGGCCGAGGGAGTCGGAGAGCAGCCCCCCAGCGAGCAAAGACAAGGCTTCCTCATACTAGGGGCCCATGGCCCCGCACTGGGGCATTAGGGCCAGCACAAATGTAAAGGGAGAGCGCCCCCTACTGACACCCCTCTACGTGCAGCAGAGGCCCTCTAGCACCGCACTAGGGCACTGGGGCCAGCACTGACTTCATGGGGAGTGCGTGACCATCCCCTACTGAGCCCTCACACCGCTCCCTGCAGCACAGGCCCATAGAACCGCATGGGGGAATTAGGGTCAGCACAGACTGAGAGGAGAGGGCTCTCTACTGGAACCTCCATATTGGTCCCTGAAACACAGGCCTCAAGCACCATGCTGGGGTCAGCACTGGCTGTGAGGGGACAATGCCCCGTAATGAGCTTCCCACCCTGCTCCCTACAACACACAGGGTGGTAGATGAAGGTTACCTGAGCACACAACACTGGCATCATCTCCGTGGTTACAGTTATTGGCTCCCCAAGGCCGAGCCCTGCAATCGGTGAGGGCAGCTTCTGTCCCTGCGCAGCTGACGTCATCCAGCCAGATACGGTCTGATCCTCGCCCAAATCGAGCCCCTCCTGGGGCTGATAACGCCGTCCCACAGCCCAGCTGCCTGCACACTACTCCGGCATCCTGTAAGTCCCAGCTGTCATCACACACGGTTCCCCACTGCTGGTTGTGAAGGACCTCGACCCTCCCAGCGCAGCGACTCGGGCCGTTCACCAGTCGGAGCTGAGCCAATTCTGAAATGCCGGAGTGAGCAAACACCCCAAGGGAATAAACATTCAGGGAGATTCCTGTGCATCTGATCTCTAGTGTCACTGGTGAACCTAGGGCCTCCCACTGATGGGTCTGAACAGCCTCTGCAACAGCCTGTTAGGGGTTCACTTCCTGTCAATTAATCGCAGTTAACTCACGCGATTAACTCAAAAAATTGTGATTAAAAAAATTTATCATGATTAATTTATTGAATTTATTGAATATTTTGGATGTTTTTCTATGTTTTCAGATATATTGATTTCAGTTACAACATAGAATACAATGTGTACAGTGCTCACTTTATATTATTACAGCTGAAGTTGTTTTATCCGGCATGTTGGGGGAATGGAAGGGTGCGGGTAAATGAAAAATGCCAGTTAACTAAGAGGCAGGGAGTTTGGGTGCGGGAGCAGGAGCGGGGCTGGGCGTTGAGGCGTGGAATGGGGGTGTGGAGCACGGGCCCTGGGAGGAAGTTTGGGTGCAGGAGGGGGCTCGGGGCAGGCAGTTGGGGTGCGGTATCGGGTGCAGGGTGCCAGATCCGGGGGCCACTCACCTCAGGCAGCTCCCCGCAATTGGCAGCTTGTCCCGGTTGCTCCTAGGTGGAGGCGCGGCAGGCAGCTTGGCGCACTCTCTCCACCCGCAGACGCCACCCCCCAGCTGCCATTGGCCGTAGTTCCCAGCCAATGGGAGCTGTGCAGCCGGCACTGCGGGGGCAGCACGCACAGCTGCCTGACGCACCTCCGGTTAGGAGTAGCTGGAGCCCAGGACAGGTCGTTGCTTGAGGAGAGCCATCCGAAGTGAGCGGCCCCCGGATCCTACACCCCGCACCCACTCCCGCCTACAAAGCCCCCTTCCACACCCAAGTCCCTCCCAGAGCCCGCGCTCCACATCCCGTCCTGCGCCCCAACACCCTGCTGGCCCCGCGCCAACCGGACTATAAACCAGCATTTCAATGAAGATCAGAAATGCCGATTTATAGAGCTTTCCGGTTGGTGAAGTGCCGGAAAAAACATCTTTTACTGTATTTTGGATTACAAATATTTGTACGGTAAAAGTGGTAAAAGGAATAGTATTTTGCAATTCACCTCATACAAGTACTGCAGTGCAATCTCTTTATTGTGAAAGTGCAACTTACAAATGTAGATTTTTTTCATTACATAACTGCACTCAAAAAAAAAAAAAAAAAAAAAATGTAAAATTTAGAGCCCGCACATCCTCTCAGTCTTACTTCTCGTTCAGCCTATCGCTCAGACAAGCAAGTTTGTTTACATTTACGCTAGATAATGCTGCCTGCTTCTTATTTGCAATGTCACCCAAAAGTGAGAAGAGGCGTTTGCATGGCACTTCTGTAGGTGGCATTGCAAGGTATTTACGTGCCAGATATGCTAAACTTTCACATGCCCCTTCATGCTTCGGCCACCATTCCAGATGACATGCTTCCATGCTGATGATGTTCGTTAAAAAAGTAATCTGTAAATTGAATTTGTGTCTGAAATCCTTGGGGGAGAATTGTGTACCTCCTGCTATGTATTTTACCTGCATACTGCCATATCTTTCATGTTACAGTAGTCTCGGATGATGACTCAGCACATGTTGTTCGTTTTAAGAACACTTTCACTGCAAATTTCACACAACGCAAAGAAGGTACCAATGTGAGATTTCTAAAGCTAGCTACAGGACTCGACCCAAGGTTTAAGAATCTGAAGTGCCTTCCAAAATCTGCGAGGGATCAGGTGTGGAGCAGGCTTTCAGAAGTCTTAAAAGAGCAACACTCCAATGCAGAAACTACAGAACCTGAACCACCAAAAAAAAAAAATCAACCTTCTTCTGGTGGCGTCTGACTCAGTCTGCAATTGCTTTGGATCATTATCGAGCAGAACCCATCACCAGCATGGATGCATGTCCTCTGGAATGGTGGTTAAAGCATGAAGGGACATATGAATATTTAGTGCATCTGGCACATAAATATTTTGCTACACCAGCTACAACATACCATGTGAATGCCTGTTCTCACTTCCAGGTAACATTGTAAACAAGAAGCAAGCAGCAGTATCTCCTGCAAATGTAAACAAACTTTTCTGTCTGAGCGATTGGCTGAACTAGATGTAGGACTGAGTGGACTTGTACAATCTAAAATTTTACATTGTTTTATTTTTGATTGCAGTTATTCTTTGTAAATCATTCTACATTTGTAAGTTCAATTTTCCTGATAAAGAGACTGCACTACAGTATTTGTATGAGGTGAATTGAAAATAGTATATCTTTTGTTTCTTTTTTACAGTGAAAACATTTGTAATCAAAAATAAATATAAAGTGAGCACTGTACACTTTGTATTCTGTGTTGTAATTGAAATCAATATATTTTAAAATGTAGAAAAAATCCCCCAAAATTGAAATAAATGGTATTCTATTATTGTGTAAAGGAGCGATTAATTGTGCCATTAATCATGATTAATTTTTTATCTAACAATTAATCACAATAATTTTTAATAACTTGACAGCCCTACTCCCCACCACTACCATGCAGCCACCTGTGGGGTGAAATAGGGCACAGAAACTCATGGGCTGTGTAGGAGAGGAAGTGAGGAAAAACCCTGACTCCAGTCACAGCAGTGGGGCATATTACAGGTTGGGGTAATTAGCTGAGATGGAAATCACCCGGAGTGATGGGGATAGGAACCCCACACTTCATAAAGGGATCCCTGAGTGGCTGCAGGATCCATTCAACCCCAAATCCCACAAATGGGATCTACGGTTACGCAGCGCCCCATTGTGCTGTAGTGGGGTATGGGGATCAACGCGATCAGCGATGGGGAGGGTCATAGAATCATAGAATATCAGGGTTGGAAGAGACATCAGGAGGTCATCTAGTCCAACCCCCTGCTCAAAGCAGGATCAACCCCAACTAAATCATCCCAGCCAAGGGTTTATCAAGCCAGGCCTTAAAAACCTCCAAGGATGGAGATTCCATCACCTCCTTAAGTAACCCACTCCACTCCTTCACCACAGAGGCACCACAGAGGGTGCTTAACCACAGAGGGTCTCTCACAGAGGCACACGTACTGCTCCCTACAGCGCAGGCCCTAAGTGCTGTGCTGGGGCACTGGGCTCAGCACTGACTGCGAGGGGAGAGCGCCCCCTACTGAGCGCCCCATCCTGCTCCCTGCAGCGCAGGCATGTAGAACTGTGTGGGGAAAATGGGGTCAGCACTGATACCATGGGAAGAGCGACACTTACTGTGACCCCGAACCGGCTCCCTGCAGTACAGGCCCTTAGCACCATGCTGGGGCACTGGGGTCAGCGCTGACTCAGACAGAAGACCTGGGTCTGTGCTGAAAACTTCCCAGACCGATCCCTGCACCACCCACAGTGACATGATGGATGCAAGTTACCTGAGCACACAACACCGGCATCTTCTCTGTGGTTACAGTTATTCTCTCCCCAAGGCCGAGCCCGGCAATCGGAGAGGGCAACTTCTGTTCCTGTGCAGTTGATGTCATCCAGCCAGATGGGGTCAGATCCTTGCCCAAAGTGAGCCCCGGCGGGGGCTGATAACGCCGTCCCACAGCCCAGCTGCCTGCACACGACTCCAGCATCAGTTATGTCCCAGCTGTCATCACACACGGTTCCCCACTGCTGGTTGTGAAGCACCTCGACCCTCCCAGCGCAGCGACTCGGGCCATTCACCAGTCGGAGCTGAGCCACTTCTGAGATGCCATTGTCTGCAAACACCCAAGGGAATAAACACTCAGGGAGGTTCCTGTGAATCTGATCTCTCCTGTCGCTGGGGAATGTAGCGCCTCCCGCCAATGGCTCTGACCAGTCTCTGCACACAGCAACTATCTGTCGAGGGCTCCCCACCACTGACCCGGCTAATCACTTGGGCAATGTTGAAGTTTGTCCACTCCCCTCCCAGCCAGCTATCACCTAGCTAGGCTGTCACCTCATTAGGCAGACTGGGCGGGAGTCTGACTTACTGCTCCCATTAGAGCACTTAAATCGATCACCCCCCGCACTGCTGGCAGGAACCTCCCGGGGAGCAGATTTACACCCTCACTCCTGGTGCTGGTATTCGCTCCAGTGCGATACTGTGCAGTGCTGCGGGGCAGACGCTGGTATAAGCATCTTGGTGATTGGGAGCTGAGCACAGTCACCCGTGTCATTAGTGGTTGCCTTAGCCTGACATCAGCATCGAATTTACATGTGTTGGCCCCACAGCTCCCTGAAAACGTCACCTAGAGTCCATCCCCCTTAGAACTGCCTGGAGCGCAGGGACGCCTGGCAGGAACCTGCTGCGCACCAGGCTGACAATGGTTCCGACCAGTGCAGAGGCAATGCACACTTCCTACAAGCAGATTGGCCCCCTCCTGAAGCAAACACCTGCCCCCGCGGTTCCTCCTGACTTGCCATGACTGACTTGGCAACATCGTTTTGTGGCAGCCATTGCTGCACTCGTGTCTAGTGCTGCCAGCCAGGACCAGTCTCAGATGAATGATGGCAGAGCTGGGCTGACAGCTGTGTCCTCACACAGGGGCAGCAACTCAGGGATAGAGAGACTGCCGTGCTGATGGATTTTCAGAAGCCCTAACTTGTATCTCCCCATTTACAACCTAGGACGCAGATCCTGGCCTAGGCGTAATGGGCCCCTGACTGGACTGGCCAGAGGCACTGCTGCAATGTAGAAACGTGGCTTAGCCTGATCTTCTCAGTGTGCCTGTGGGGCAGCAATACAGACAGTCACACGTGGTGGAGGAGAGCCCCGTTAGGAGACTGGACCTTGAGGATGCACAGTCAGATGGCTGAACAAGCTAGAGGTAAGCAAGGTCGGAATGAGCTCTCCCCTGACAGCTAGTGATGAGCTAGGGATGGGGAAAGGCTTCAGGACCAGACTGTATTTACATGAACACACCCACTCTGCCTAGGTATCCAGCAGACAGAGCTGTGTTGGCTGGTGCTGGTTTATAAATCACTGTATTACACTCCGCCTGGCTCATGAGACAGCTCATGGTGTCCGACACCATCAGGTGGTCCAGAGACATCTATACGGAACACATCACAGGACACCATCAATACCACATTGAGTAATCAAGACCGCTGACCAGGGCAATAACCCACTTCCTTCCCTGACGAATCAAGGGATGCACCCCACCCATGTACTTATTTGCTACACTGATACTGACTTGGACTCTTAATAAATTCCATGGGTGGCGTACCCGAGCCCACTTATCCACTGACGCTTTAAAAACTCCTGCACCCCAATCTGGGTCTATGCTGGTTATGTGATATGTATGTATCTCGTGATCCTTGCAACCAATACCTGTAATCCCTCATAAATCAAGCCTGACCCCAGATGTACCGTACCTTCCCTCTTAACTTGTGTATATTTAATTTTAAACATTAACTTTAATAAAACTTTTTAATCTGTTCTTGAATGCAGGGGTAGTTAAATGTTGTTGTCCTGATTGTCTGAGTAGGTCACCCACAACTGAACTGAACTGACTAACCAGGGGGCTGAGACACCAGACCTGTATCAAGAGTGAGTGGAGATGGGTATTCCTGCTGTGGGCTCTGTGTAAGGGGTTTAGACATGGTTTAATCTACCCCTCATCACTCTTCAAAGATAGAGTTACCTATCACATAAAACTGGAAGGGACCTTGAAAGGTCATCAAGTCCAGCCTGCTGCCTTCACTAGCAGGACGAAGTATTGATTTTGCCTCAGATCCCTAAGTAGCCCTCTCAAGGATTGAACTCACAACTGTGGGTTTAACAGGCCAATGCTCAAACCACTGAGCTATTCCTCCTCGTCCCCCATTAATTAAAGCTCCATTAGGAGTCTTTTTGGTGTAAGTGATCACTAGAGCTGAAATCACCTGCTGTGAGACAGTGTTTCTGCCCAGCCTGCTTCAGCACTGAGGTTTCCTCACTAAGAGCTGACGGTCACTAAGAGCTGGGTGGAGACTCAAGAGAGCGACCTGCAGAGGTCACAGCAGGGAGGCCGGGGGCAGCAGAAGGGGAGGGCGAGCAGAGTGGTGAGTGGCTGGCAAGGCAGCTGCCACCAGAGCAAGCACCCAGACAGCAGAGCGAGCCAGGTGCTCTCCTCCCCGCCCCCATGGTGGGAGCTAAACTCACTCAGGTGCACCTCTGAACTCTGTGTCTTCACTAACCAAGAACAACCACTGTGAGTGGGGTGCGGTGGAGGGAGACGTGAGCGGCACCTTAAAGGAACTTTTGGTTGCTGGACTCAAGAACCTGAGGCAAAAGACACTGCCCAAAATACTCCGGGATAGGTGTTTTGCTCATGGTTTTATTTTTATAAATCCTGTTTGTGGCATTTTCCCAAGTTAATGCCAGGGGGCTTCCCTCCTTTTATTAAAAAGTTTCTCTCCTGTACTGAGATTCTATGCTTGCAAGAGGGGAAGCTTTGCCTCGTAGAAGAACTCAGGGGGTTGTGTGTAATTGTCCCAGGTTACTGGGCGGATGCTCAAGCTGGATCTGTGTTATATTGCTGGAAAGGAACCCCTAGATATTGAACCGGGCCCTGGTCACTTCCGACGTCACTGGCAGAAGGGTTACATAGATATCTACTTGTGACATACACAAAAGAAGAAGACTCCCCCACTGACATGCAGCCACTTCTGGGGTAGGACAGGGCAGCTGAGAAACAGGACAGGGAAATACGTAGGATGTGTAGGACAGGAAGTGAGGAAGAATTGTGTCTCCTGTGTCCAGCTCTTGGGGAAGTTACAACTTCAGGACTAATTCCCTGAAATGCAAATTCACCGGAACACAGTGATTAGGAACCGGACTCTTGAGAAATTGGCCCTGGATTTTTAGTTTGAGTGAGCGGCTGCAGGCTCCGTTGACACCAAATCCAGCCAGTGGGAGCTACAGTTACCCAGGTCCCCAATGTGCCGCAGAAGAGTCTGGCCCGGAGATAAGTAGACGCCAACTGGCAGAGTGCAGAGGGATGCCTAGAGTTATACAGGGATCCCCTGGGTGAGATAAATGCACAATAGCTCACCAAAGGTGGGTTGTGAGGTCTCTAACAAGAGTCAGCAGCCCGCTAGTCAACCTAATGGGAGCAAGATGTTTGTATGGGACGTAGTTGAAGGGAGATGTAAAATGTAGAATATGACGCTTCAGAAGTGTTGAAGTGAAGCTTGTCATCTGCGCCATGGGAATCCCGTCGACTGAGCCAATCAGCACATAGAGGAAAGCACAGCCATGGAGACAGGCTATATTCACTGTCTGGGCCCAGTGGAGGCCTGAGAATTTACAAAGACAAAGAGCCCTCAGCACAAGTCTCTGAAGAGACACATCCTCTGGGAAGAGACAGTGGTCTGTACCTACAAAGAAAGAGGAGAGGGGACAAGAGCTCCCTTTCACCCAGGAGGCGGCTGACAGCATTTGTCTCAGAAACAGGAGATCACAGCCAAGCCTGGAGTAAAACCCTGGAAGGACTGTGGGGTGAGCGTTGCTCTACCAGACAGAAAAGTATCTCGTTCAATGAGTCTAGGCTCTAGTCAGCGTGGTATGATTTTATTGGCCATGGAACCCAACCCTTCTCCTTGCTACCCCTCAAATCTCTACACTCTGTGAAATCACCTGTCCTTGGGATCTAGAGCTGTGTGTTGATTGGGGCAGAGATGGGAGGTGGAGCTGGTCACCTTGGGACCCTCTTCCTTTGGGAGCAGCAGATCTGTGACTGCTGTGAATGCCCAGCGGGACAGGGACTGGGTGCTGCAGGGGGATGCTCAGAGGGCTGAGGGGTGAAGTGTGCCTATTGCCAATCTGGAGAGAGGTCATCCCCCGACAAGGCCTAGAGGGCATGGCTTGTGTGGCCTGTGGCCAGGAGAGTCTGGGAGCTGAACCCCAGTAGGCAGAGACCAGGCTTTCTCATGCCAGGGGCCTATGGCACCGCACTGGGGCATTGGTGTCAGCACAACTGCAAGGGGAAAGCACCCCCTACTGACACCCCATCCCCCTACCTTCAGCACAAGCCCCTTGGCACTGCACTAGGGCACTGGCGCCAGCACTGACTTCAAGGGGAGAGCGTGAGCATCCCCTACTGAGCCCCCACCCTGCTCCCTGCAGCACAGGCCCACAGAAGCGCTCAGGGGAATTAGGGTCAGCACAGACTGAGAGGAGAGCACACCCTATTGGAACCACCATATTGCTCTCTGAAGCACAGGCCCCAAGCACCATGCTGGGGTCAGCACTGGCTGTGACGGGACAATGTCCTGCAATGAGCTTCCCACTTTCCTCCCTGCAACGCGCACGGTGGTAGATGAGAGTTACCTGAGCACACAACACTGGCATCTTCTCCGTGGTTACAGTTATTGTCTCCCCAAGGCCGAGCCCTGCATTCGGAGAGGGCAACTTCTGTCCCTGTGCAGTGAACGTCATCCAGCCAGATACGGTCTGATCCTCGCCCAAATCGAGCCCCGCCTGGGGCTGATAACGCCGTCCCACAGCCCAGCTGCCTGCACACAACGCCAGCATCAGTCATGTCCCACCTGTCATCACACACGGTTCCCCACTGCTGGTTGTGAAGCACCTCGACCCTCCCAGTGCAGCGACTCGAGCTGTTCACCAGTCGGAGCTGAGTCACTTCTGAGATACCAGAGTCTGCAAACACCCCAAGGGATTAAACACTCAGGGAGGTTCCTGTGCATCTGATCACTAATGATGCTGGGGAACATAGAGCCTCCCACTGGCAGGTCTGAACAGCCTCCACACACAGCTACCGTCTATCAGGGTTTCAATTCCCACCACTGATATGCAGCCGCCATAGGGGTGCAGCTGAGAAACAGGCGAGGGAAATCTGGCCCAGTCATTTAGGCAGGACATGGGGAAGAATTCTGTATCCAGTCACAACGGTGCCAAATGTTAACGGTTCATGGCTCATCAGCTAAGATGCCAATTGGCCGGGGCAATGGGTTTAGGAGCCGGATGCTTGACAAAGTGACTACTCCTTGTGAATGGCTGAAGGCTCCATCTGGAAATGAATCTGACCAGCAGGATTCATAGATCCCAAGACGCAAAGTGCCCACTGTAACCACCTAGTCACACCTTCTGTGTAGCTCATGCCAGAGACCTGCCCCAGAGTAATTCCTATGGCAGATCTTTCAGACACATCCAATCCTCATTTAAAAATGGCCAGTGAGGGAGGATCTCCCATAGCCCTTGGTAAACTGTTCCAACAGTTAATAATCCTCATCGATACAAATTTGCACTTTATTTGTAATCTAAATTTGTCTCTCTTCAACTTTGAGCCATCAGATCTTATTAATCACTTGCCTGTAAGATTGAAGAGTCCTTTATTATCACATTTCTGTTCCCCATGATGGTAATTATAGACTGTGCTCAAGTGACCCCTTCACCTTCTCTTTGTTAAACTAAACAGACTGAGTTCCTTGGGTCTATCACCACACTTTGGTCATTCTCTAAAAAGCAACAGAGAGTCCTGTGGCACCTTTAAGACTAACAGATGTATTGGAGCATAAGCTTTCGTGGGTGAATGCCCACTTCGTCAGACGCATGTAATGGAAATATCATTTCCAGACTAACACGGCTACCCCTCTGATTTTGGTCATTCTCATGGCTCTTCTCTGAACCTTCTTAAATTTATCAGCATAGTTCTTGAATTGTGGGCACCAGAACTGGATGTGACATTCTATACCTTGTGGGAGCGCCCCGTAACCCCCATATTCCTCATTTACATATAATTGTGATATTGCATATAAAGCAGCCCATGTGAGGTATCATGGGAAAGATCATCCACCTGGGCGTTTGTTAGCTCTCTTGTTTTCACCAGTCGGAGCTGAGTTAGTTCTGGGATGCCTGAGTCTGCAAATACCCCAAGGGGATAAACACTCAGGGATGGGCTAGAGGAAAGGAATATGGGGCTTTTCCCCTATAATTTACTCTGGCGCCCATTCAGTCCTAGTGTGGTAGACTGGCTGGCTTAGAGGGGCTGAGAATGGGACACTGGGTCTTTCCCCGCAGGGGACTCTGGCTCCAGTAGTCTGTGTGAGGGGGATGAGCTGACGCAGTACACTGGGGGAAGGAGACCTGGGGCTTTTCCCCCAGAGGGCACCGGTTCCCGTTTGACCCCAGTTCAGGCAGGGGCAGTGGCTGGCGTGGGGGGAACAGGCACTGGGCTTCCACGTCTGGGGCCCTGGGTCCAAGCTGGTAGTGAGTGGAAGTCGCAGCAATTGCACCTCTCTGATGCCCAAAATGTGAAATGAGCTGCTGGGGTTAATTCCATGACAGGACAGGTGTGTGCAGGTCAGGCCAGCCCTCAGTCTGAGCGGCTCCCGGCCGAGGGGCAAAGGGCAAAACTGGTCAGGAGACTGAATTGCCCTTTGCCCCTGCCTGGGCTTCCTCCTCGTCTGCGCCCCAATGACCCTGCCTGACCGGAGCCAACAGCAGCAGCCTCGCGGGGCTGTAGTTCTGCGCCTCCACTGGCCCTGACTGGGGCTGACTCGGCTCCTCTATATTCCACAGCGTCCAGACAGACAGGGCCGGCCCCGTGCTGAACTGAGCCCTGTCCTGTGGTGATGGCACCTCAGCAGCCCAGCTCCTGGTACCCCACCCCCACCTCTGACAGGCCCCAGCTGGTGTCACGGTGCCCCAGTGTACGTACACAGCACCTCCATTGGCCTTGTGCAGGGGTGGGGCCACTCACCAGCCAGAGCTGA
>QXTE01000312.1:822778-858161 GCA_003942145.1 Platysternon megacephalum
TATTGGGACAACTGCCCAAGCAAAAAAAAAAGCCGGAGTGCCGGCGAAGCAAAAAAAAAACAAAAAACGGCCGAGCCAAAATATCGGGATAAATGGTGTCCCGACCATACATCCGTCAGGACGCGGAACAAACAGCTGAATATCGGGACAGTCTGGTCACCCTAACTGGGAGAAAAGACTCAGCTGCATGGTGTATTTCTATCTACTGCCTCTCAGGGAGGTGGATTGCCTGCACCAATGGGAGAGCCCCTCCTGTCAGCGTCGGTCGCATCTACACAGAAGTGCTATCGCTGCAGAGCTGCCACTGTGCCACTGTAATGTTTCAAGTGCAGAAATGTTTCAAGACCCCACACCCTGCCCCCCTCAGGCCTGGCTTCCCCCCAACCTGGAGTGTGACAGGCCCACCCGCTGTGTAATGGAGTGCTATACTGTATTATACAGCTCAGCCACTAGGTGGTGATGTGTGTAAAATACCTTTTTTAAAGCTAACCTCAGCCATATCTGGCAGAGCATTAAAGGATTGTGGTGTGTAAAAGCAAGCTCTGTGACCAGTCCATGTCTGGTGTCTGGAGTAAACTAAGAACAGAAATAGAACAAAGCTACAAAGGTTGCAGGATCTCGTCACCATGCCACTCTTCAGTGCCCCAGAGAAATTCAACTTTCATAAACTTCACCATGGACAGACTGGAAACAAGATTTCACATTGCTGCCAAGCTGCACAAAGAAACTGGAGAGATGCAGGTATTGTCTTTAATGTAGGCTACAGGAAGCTGGCAGAGCATATCTATGAAAGGGCTCTGGCTATGTGTGACGGGTTGGATCACAGAAACCCCCTTGGGAGCTACCATCTAATGTACCAAGACTACTTCTATTCCTGTTTTCCCTGCCAGCTGAGTGGCTCCAGCACCCTGTCTTGCTGAAGCCAGACACACCCGTCTGCTCCAACACAGACCCAGGGTCTGAATTACCTGCCCCAAAGCTGCAGGTTTACCTGAACACAGCTCACAGAAGTGTGCTTGTCTTTAGCACTCAGATGCCCAACTCCCAGTGGGGTCTAACCCCAAATAAATCCGTTTTACCCTGTATAAAGCTTATACAGGGTAAACTCATAAATTGTTCGCCCTCTATAACACTGATAGAGAGATATGCACAGTTGTTTGCTCACCCAGGTATTAATACATACTCTGAGTTAATTAATAAGTAGAAAGTGATTTTATTAAATACAGAAAATAGGATTTAAGTAATTCCAAGTAGTAACAGACAGAACAAAGTAAGTTACCCAGCAAAATAAAATAAAATGCGCAAATCTATGTCTAATCAAACTGAATACAGATAATCTCACCCTCAGAGATGCTTCAGTAAGTTTTTTCTCAGACTGGACACCTTCCAGGCCTGGGCACAATTCTTTCCCCTGGTACAGCTCTTGTTCCAGCTCAGGTGATAGCTAGGGGATTCTTCATGATGGCTCCTCTCCCCCTCTGTTCTCTTCCACCCCTTTATATATCTTTTGCATAAGGCGGGAATCCTTTGTCCCTCTGGGTTCCCCCACCCCTCACTGGAAAAGCACCAGGTTAAAGATGGATTCCAGTTCAGGTGACATGATCACATGTCACTGTAAGACTTCATTACCCACTTGCCAGCACACACATACACAGGAAGACTCACAGGTAAATACAGCCATCTGCAGACAATGGTCCTGTTTAATGGGAGTCATCAAGATTCCAAACCACCATTAATGGCCCACACTTTGCATAATTACAATAGGCCCTCAGAGTTATATTTTATATTTCTAGTTTTAGATACAAGAGTGGTACCTTTATACAAATAGGATGATCACTCAGTAGATTATAAGCTTTGTAATGATACCTTACAAGAGACCTTTTGCATGAAGCATATTCCAGTTACATTATATTCACTTATTATCATGTTTTTATAAAACCGTATAGACTGCACAACGTCACACTATGTTTGATGCATACTTTATACCTCAGAGAAATACGGCTTATGGAAGAGCTTATTTTCACCAGAGAACTCAAGAACCAGGGGAAAGTTTTGAATGTTTTATAAGAGCTCCGCATATATAGGCTGAAAACTGTGATTTTGGGAATGCAGAGTTTGAAAATATCACAGACAAGCTGGTTATTGGGTTAACAGATAAAATCCTTTCACAGCAGCTACAACTGAAGAGAGATTTAACTCTAGCCACAGCTATTCAAATAGCAAACCAGTCTGAATTAGTCAAACAACAGAATAAAAGGCAGGAGCAACTTGAAAAACATGAAACTAGCTTAGGCAATGTCTACACTAGCACTTGCTGCAGTATAACTTATGTTGCTCAGGGTCGGAAAAAGCCACCCCCGAGCGATGTAAGTTACACTGACCTAAGCACCGGTGTGGACAGCGCTATGTGGGCAGAAGAAGCTCTCCCACTGACATAGCTTCCGCCGCTCATGGGGCTGGAGTAGTTAAGCCAACTGGAGAGCTCTCCCGTCCGCTCAGAGTGGTTACATTAGAGAGCTTACAGCAACACCACTGCATCGCTGCAGCTCCGCCGCTGTAAAGTCTCTAGTGTAGCTGTAGTCTTAGAAGGTTTAAACAGATGCTAGAGTGTTAAAGCTTATTATCATTGTGACGGGTTGGATCACAGAAACCCTCTTGGGAGCTGCCAACTGATGTGCAAAGGCTACCTCTGTTCCTGTTCTCCCTGCCAGCTCAGTGGCTTCAGCTCCCTGTCTTGGTGAAGCCAGACACACCTGTCTGCTCCAGCACAGACTCAGGGTCTGAATTACCTGCCCCAAAGCTGCAGGTTTACCTGAAAACAGCTCACAGAAGTGTGCTTGTCTTTAGCACTCAGACGCCCAATTCCCAATGGGGTCTAAACCCAGATAAATTCGTAAACTCATAAATTGTTCGCCCTCTATAACACTGATAGAGAGATATGCACAGTTGTTTGCTCCCCAGGTATTAATACATAGAATCATAGAATCATAGAATCTCAGGGTTGGAAGGGACCTCAGGAGGTCATCTAGTCCAACCCCCTGCTCAAAGCAGGACCAAACCCAACTAAATCAGCCCAGCCAGGGCTTTGTCAAGCCTGACCTTAAAAACCTCTAAGGAAGGAGATTCCACTACCTCCCTAGGTAACCCATTCCAGTTCTTCACCACCCTACTAGTGAAAAAGTTTTTCCTAATGTCCAACCTAAACCTCCCCCTCTGCAACTTGAGACCATTACTCCTTGTTCTGTCATCTTCTATCACTGAGAACAGTCTAGATCCATCCTCTTTGGAACCCCCTTTCAGGTAGTTGAAAGCAGCTATCAAATCGCCCCTCATTCTTCTCTTCTGCAGACTAAACAATCCCAGTTCCCTCAGCCTCTCCTCGTAAGTCATGTGCTCCAGCCCCCTAATCATTTTTGTTGCCCTCCGCTGGACTCTCTCCAATTTATCCACATCCTTCTTGTAGTGTGGGGCCCAAAACTGGACACAGTACTCCAAATGAGGCCTCACCAGTGCTGAGTAGAGGGGAATGATCACATCCCTCGATCTGCTGGAAATGCCCCTACTTATACAACCCAAAATGCCATTAGCCTTCTTGGCAACAAGGGCACACTGTTGACTCATATTCAGCTTTTCGTCCACCGTAACCCCTAGGTCCTTTTCTGCAGAACTGCTGCCCAGCCATTCGGTCCCTAGTCTATAGCAGTGCATGGGATTCTTTCGTCCTAAATGCAGGACTCTGCACTTGTCCTTGTTGAACCTCATCATATTTCTTTTGGCCCAATCCTCTAATTTGTCTAGGTCCCTCTGTATCCTATCCCTACCCTCCAGCGTATCAACCACTCCTCCCAGTTTAGTGTCATCTGCAAACTTGCTAAGGGTGCAGTCCACACCATCTTCCAGATCGTTAATGAAGATATTGAATAAAACCGGCCCCAGCACCGACCCTTGGGGCACTCCACTTGATACCGGCTGCCAACTAGACAAGGAACCATTGATCACTACCCGTTGAGCCCGACCATCTAGCCAGTTTTCTATCCACCTTACCGTCCATTCATCCAGCCCATACTTCTTTAACTTGCTGGCAAGAATACTGTGGGAGACTGTATCAAAAGCTTTGCTAAAGTCCAGAAATAGCACATCCACTGCTTTCCCCTCATCCACAGAGCCGGTTATCTTATCATAGAAGGCAATTAGGTTAGTCAGGCATGACTTGCCCTTGGTGAATCCATGCTGACTGTTCCTGATCACTTTCCCCTCCTTTAAGTGGTTCAGGATTGATTCCTTGAGGACCTGTTCCATGATTTTTCCAGGGACTGAGGTGAGACTAACTGGCCTGTAGTTCCCTGGATCTTCCTTCTTCCCTTTCTTAAAGATGGGCACTACATTAGCTTTTTTCCAGTCNTAATGATACCTTACAAGAGACCTTTTGCATGAAGCATATTCCAGTTACATTATATTCACTTATGTTTTTATAAAAGTATTCCAGTTACATTATATTCACTTATAATCATGTTTTTATAAAACCATATAGACTGCACAACGTCACAATCATAATACCCCTGAAGCCAGGAGAGAGAACACCCAGGCTAAGAGGAACAAATCCCGGCCTTCATGCACAATGGTTTAACCCCCGAGGGAGAGTGGACCCCCGAGAAGGGCTGTCGCACTGAAGGGGATTCCTCCCAGGGACCGTACAGAGCCAAGAGAGAGCACGAGTCCTGTGAGTCCGTGACATCCTCCCTCTTGTGGGACTTCACAGCTGCTCATGAGACCTCAGGACTGAACCTGAACACTGGAGACTATGGCAAAGGGGCTTCCAAATTGCCTTGTCCCCTCACCACAGTACCTCCTCCCCAGCTTCTCCTCTTATTCACATTGGATCCGTCTGCGAGTTGGAGTGCTCCCGCCTGGCTACTAGATAGATTCCCAATGAGTAACATTCCCCTAACAGCTTTATCCACACCTAAGCTGTTAAAAGGGCACACACACAAAACTCAAGTACAACAGATTTATCTCTCTCGGGAACAGCCCGAAACTGGGAGAAAACTTGTTAGCAGGCTACAGAATACACTAAGCAGCTGAAAGGTTTTAAAATATACTAAACAAATCGTCACACTGAGGACTACTTGCGGATGGGAAGCATACTGAACTATTTCCTCTGTGTGTACACATACAAACCAACACACTTTCAGCAGTAACAGTCTCTTCTCTGGGTGCTGAAATTTGGCTATTTGGTTTGCTAGCCCCAGAAGGGGGTGTGATGAGGGCGATGTCTTCCCCCGACGTTCCACACAAATTATCGCAGCAGTGTCCAGACCCCACTTTTTTCTCTTTTTGCGCTAGCCCCACATCTTCTCCCCCAAGAGAGAGCGTGGTGTGGGTCACTAGATGTTGTTCCCCAGTAGCTTTTGTGAGTGACGAAGACCCACCTCCCACACCGGTGAATGCGCCAGCCGAGTACTCACCGGGGCAGCAGGCTGCTCAGCCCCTGTAGCCAAGAGTCAACTGAAAAGGAGAGAAATTGAGAAAAGAAAAACCCGTCCTCCTCTGAGCCATGGACTCCCCGGCCTGCTGCGAGGTGGGGCCGCCTTTGTCCAGGCCGTGCACGGCTAACGCAGGGGCCTTGCCTCAGGACCGGATCAGAGAAGTCTCTGCAGAGCTGGCTGCAGTCATCAGCCTGGCTCAGGGGCTGCTGGAAACACCCCAGGCCAGGGTAGTCATGGCTCCCTGCATGGTGAGTCTCAGGGCAGTGTGTGTGTGGGCTGTTTCTGGGCCCTCCCTGCTGCCCACTCACTGCCCCTCGCTGGGTCTCTGCCTGTCTCCTGCTCCCTCACAGCGAGGTCATGATCCTCCAGGCCCCCATGCAGCCCCTGTCTCGGCTGCTGGGTTCGCTCCCCTCCATGGGGCTCTGCCAGGCTGGGCCTGTCACCGTGTCACGGCGTGGCCCTGTCCCCTCACCAACCCTCGTCCCACACCCAGGAGCGCCGCCAGCTTTTTCGGCGCCATAGGCGGTGGAAGGTCCCGCCCCCGAAATGCCGCCCCGATAGCGGCGGAGGAAGGTCCTGCCCCCAAAATTCTGCTGACGACCGGGGCGCCGGCGCCCCTCAAATAGTAGCGTCCTAGGCGACCGCCTAGGTCGCCTAATGGGTTGCGCCGGCCCTGCCCACCCCCCTCAGAAACCCTCGTCCCACCCCCGCCCTCCTCACTGAACCTCGCCCCACTCACCACTCCTCACACCGCCTCCTGACTGCTCCTGGCCCTGCCGCCCCCCTGCCTCTCACCCCACTCGCCGACACTTACCCCACTCACAGGCCCCACTCCCCTCACCAACCCTCACCCCGCCCTCCTCACTGACCCTGGCCCGGCCCCCCCACAGACTCTCACCCTGCCCCCCTCACCAACTCTCACCATGCTCACTGGCCCCACTCCCTGCCCCGCCCCCAGACCCTCATCAACCCTCACCCGGTCCCTTGCTGGCCTCACCCTCTCAATGTCCCTGACCCCACCCCTCACTGACCTGTGACCCACCCCCCTCAGCAATCCTGGCCCTGTCTCCTCACTGTTCCTGGCCACATTCACTGGCTCCACTCCCCTCAGTGACCCTGTCCCCGTCCCCTCACACTGACACTCACCCTGCCTGCCTCACTGACCATCGCCCTGCCCTCCGACCAACCCTGGCCCCACCCCCTCACCAACCCTGGCCTGGCCCCCCACGGACTCTCACCCTGCCCCCCTCACCAACTCTCACCCTGGGCCCTGCCCCAGCCCCTCATCGACCCTTACCCCTCCCCCTTGCTGACCCCACCCTCTCAATGTCCCTGACCCCGCCCCTCACCAACCCTGGCCCTGTCCCCTTACTGACCCTCGTCCCACTTGCTGGCCCCAGCCCTGCCCCCTTGCTTACTCCAGCCCCACCCCACTCACCAGCTCCCACATATGTGGCTGGGTCTTTACTCAGCCCCTCCCACCCTCTCACACGGCTTTTCTCCCCCTGGCTCCGCCCCAGCTCCTCCCCGGGGGCTGCTCTCGCTGTCTCCTTTCCCAGCATGCATGGAGGCTGGGACCTAAGCTGGGCTCCCTGATTGGCCCAGATGTCTGGTCAATCAGACTGACTTGGGGCACTGGCTACTATCCATTGGCCTTAGTCTGGAGTTCTCTGATTGGCCAGAGGCCCTCTCAGTCCCAGGGTCCCAACTGCTCCTTGACCCCTCCCCTCTCTCCTGACATGGGGAGAGGGCAGCCAAACAACCCACCCAGTGCCAGTGAGGGCAGCCGGCCCCTTCACGACAGACACATTTACAAGAGCCATCACTCAGTTTGAGACCTGCCGGGTCTGGAACCCAGTGACCGTGTTCACCTCAAATTGGATGAAGAAAAAGGATAGACGGCTCCAGCTGTCATCAAGGAAAAGAATTCAGCGCCCAGATCACAGTGACCGAGACCGACTTGGGGGAGTTCAACAGAAACCATCCACAGAGCAAACCCGACAGACGGCGGATGCTGAACAAGAAGATGACGTCTCAAGGATTCCAGAACAACCCCAGTCAGTCATTGTAACTAGCGGCCAGCCAGATGGCCAAGCTGCTACACGTTGGCGTTTTGCAGTTAGGAACCCAGGGTGGTTTAGAGACACTGGACAGACTGATCCGTCCTGAACTTCACAGCCAGCCTGACAGTGTGAATAAATGGCAGGAACATGGAACTTAATGGGGGAGATGGACTGGGATGTTAACCTGTAGTGCTCTGCTCAGCCACTGGGTGGTGCTGTGTGTAACATCCCTTAGGGAGCCGAACCTCAACCATACCTGGCAGGGAATTAAAGGATCTAATGATGAACACAGCTGGGCTGGATGAGCAAATTCTGTAGCCAGACCACACCTGGGACAGGAGCATGACACACCCTGCTCCCCCCAGGTCTGGCCAGGCCTAGTGCTCTCCTCAGTGTGTATGTGTGTGGGGTGGGGGGGGCAGGATAGTTACAGTGTGCGACCTTCCCCTGCCTCCCCAGCGTGTGTGTGTATGGGGGGGCAGTTACAGCGTGTGAACTCCCCCTGCCGGGCCAGTGTACGGAGGGGTTGTTACCATAGTTACCCTAGTCCTCTTTCACAGGGCGTTAACTCAAATTAGGAACCTTCAGTTCGCACCAGCAGCGTCCACACAGGTCAGTCCAAATGCAGCTCTTTGGTGCACTCTGCAATTCACACCCTCGCAGCTGGCTCTGTGCGCAGTGTAGACATGACTGGGGAGTGTGCGTCCTTCCAAAAATGGGGGAAATTGGGTTTGAAAATAGGAGCACTGGAATTCGAGCAAGAAGCCAGGATTGTGGCTGAGCTGATAATTGGTTTGGATTTCACAGAGGCTAATACGTACACAATGAATCAATGTAATACCTTCATTCTAGTGAATGAATTCTTCACCAGACTCGGGACCCCAGCAGTGCTGCTCTCAGATCAAGGGAGAAACTTTGAATGCAAAGTGTTTCTGCAGCTTTGTGAGATTCCAGGGGCTCCACAAACCTGCCCCAGCCCTGCACACCCAGCACAGTCTGATAGGATGATAGAAAGTTTCAGTCTGACTCGGGGGTTTTACAGATTCATAGATTCCTAGGTCAAAAGGGACCACTGTGATCATCTAGTCTGAGTCCTGTATAGCACAGGCCAGAGACCTGCCCTGAAATCATTCCTAGAATGTTTAGAAAAACATCCAATCTTGAGTTAAAAGTTGTCAAAGATGATGAAGAATCCACCACGATCCTTGGTAAATGCCTCATTCCAGCCTGAATTTGTCTGGCTTCAACTCCAGCTATTGGATCCTGTTCCTCCCTTCTCTGCTAGATTGAAGAGCCCATTATGAAATACTTGTTCCCCGGGCCCGTGTAGGTACTTACCGACTGTGATCAAGTCACCCCTTAACCTTCTCTTTGTTAATATAAACAGATTAAGGAGGTTTTCTAGTCCTTTACTCATTCTCATGGCTCTTCTCTGAGTCCTCTCCAACTCATCAACATCTTTCTTGAATTGGGGACACCAGAACTGGACACAGGATTCCAGCATTGATCGCACCAGTGCCAAATGCGGAGGTAAAATAAACTATCTGCTCCTACTAGAGATTCCCCTGTTTGTGCATCACAGGATCACAGCAGCTCTTTTGGCCACAGTGTCTCACTGGGAGCTTGGAGCTTGTGTTCAGCTGATTATCCACTGTGACCCCCAAATCTTTTTCAGGGGCACTGCTTCCCAGGAGAGAGTTCACCATGTAAGTATGGCCCATGTTCTTGGTCCCTAGATATATACATTTGCATGTCGCTGTATTAAAATGCATATTGTTTGCTTGCACCCAGTTTACCAAGCATCCAGATCTCTCGACCTGTCCTCTTCATTATTTACGCTTCCCCAACTGTTTCATCTGCAAACTTTCTCAGTGATGAGCTCTTCTTTTAGTGTCCAGTGACAGAGCCATCGTCTCTATATTTGGGCTTACAAAGTGGATTGCTGGCCCTCTGGAAATGCTGGTGGATGCTGAGAGGGAGCTGAGATTTGTAATGTTAACTTGTCTTTGTTCTCCAGGTTCTGACAGTGCCTACCTGAGTCTGACAAGGGCTGTATCTAGGGACAGCACATTTTATGGCTGACTGTGAGCCCAGTGGCTGTCTCTGGTTGTGTGTTGTACAGCACCAAGCACAGCGGCAGTGCTGAGGGGCACCGGGCTGGGAGTGATGAGACCAGGGCTCCATTCCCAACAGCTGCTATCACATCCCCTCTCTGGGCCCCTATTGCCCCTCTCTATCCTCTCCATTTAGACTGAGCTCTAGAGCGCAGAGACTGCCTGTCGCCCTGCCAGTGCAGAGCCCAGCACCACAGGGCCTTGAGCTCGGCATACAGTGCTGTCCTAACATGAATTCTTGTGTTTGCATAATAAATAATAGTTAATATATTTAATAGTTAATAATAATAGTTAAGAAATGGAGCCTCAAACACTGAACAAACACGGTAAGAGCAGGACAGGAGTTAGGTCATTTGGGGAATCCTGTGTGCAGTTCTGGTCACCCGCATGCAGGACAGATGGATTCAGACGGGACCAGGTGCAGAGAAGGGCTGCTAGGGTGGTTGGGGGATGGAGGCTGGTCGTACGAGAGGAGCCTGGAAGAGCTTGGCTGGTTTAGCTGGCACAGCACAGGCTGAGCAGGGATCTGATTGCTCTGTATGAATCCATCGCGGGAACGCCAGGGAGGGAGAAGAGCTACTGAAGCCAAAGGACAGTCTTGGCCCAAGAAAAAATGGGGATAAACTGTCCAGGAGTCACGTTAGGCTGGAAATGAGAAGAAGGTTCCGGAACAGCCTCCTAATGGGTAAGGGGAGAACACACTAACTCACGTGAAGATGGTGCTTGATAAGTGTGTGACTGGGATTCTATAACATGCCCTTCCAGCCCTGTGTCCCGTGTTCCTAAAGAGACCAGCCGACGGCAGCTGGGAAACACCTCCAGGATTCAGAGACATGCCAGTTTCTTTTTACTGTTTTAACACTTAACAAAACTTAAATTAATTGTATTGTAAAATTGTACATGCAGCTAGATAGATCCTGGTACCACCCCCTGCTCTAACTGCTAGACTCCACTCTCCTTCCCAAGGCAGGAATAGACCCCAGGAGTCCTGGCTCCCAGCCCCCCCTGCTCTAACCACTAGACCCCACTCCCTTTCCCAAGGCAGCAATAGACCCCAGGTGTCCTGGCTCCCAGCCCCCCCTGCTCTAACCACAAGCCCCCACTTCCCTTCCCAGGCCCCAGGAGTCCTGGCTCCCAGGACACAGCTATGCCGTGTCTGATGGGGGGGCTGGAGAATCGCAGGGTGCCCCCAGGGCTATTCAAAGCCAGAGCAAAGGGAAAAGGCCATTCACCCCAAAGCCAAACCAGGAGGATGGGGATCTTTGTCTTCCCGGCTCCAGCGCAGGCAGCCGAGCTCCTGCCAAGGGGGTGCCCAGCTGGGAGCAGGAGGCACCCGGGAAACCCCATGTTCATAGCACAGTTCTTGTGGGGCAGCGTGGCCAGGGGTTAGGGCAGGCGATCGTCCTTGTGAGAGAAGCAGGCTGAGCTCGGTGTGATGGTCACAGGCTGGGAGGCTGGGAAGATGGGGTAGGCACCCAAGGGGGCAGGGATCCAAGGGGGCAGGGGGTGTGACAGGCCTCTCACTGCAGAGACCCCTCCCTCCACGCCCCCCTGCAGTGACCCAGTGGGTGTGTGCAGCTGGGCCCACAGAGGAGGAGTGACCCTTATGCCCTGCGCTGTGGCTTTATTTATATTATTGGATTGTGAAATACATGTTCCTGAAACATGCTGAGCAAAGAAACCCCTCTTGCAACAGCTGGTTCTGGGACACATGGGGCAGAGGGGCTGTTCCTGGAGCTGGTTCACAGGGAGTCAGCAGAACTGATCCACGGAGGCCTTGTGGACACGGGACAGGTGCACAGGTTTGACTGCGGGTGTGAGGATCAGCCCATGCAGTTAACGCGATGCTGAGGGCTGTGTGGACGCCCTTACTCCAGTTGAAGGAAGCCGAGGCTTGGCTTGATCTACACCTAAAGCTTAGGTCGACCCAGCTACGTCGCTCAGGAGGGTGAAAAATTCAGACCCCTGGAGATGTGACTAAGCCGATCTAAGTCCTGGTGTAGACACCAGAAGGTGGAATGAAGAATTCTCCCATTGGCCTGGCTACCGCTGCTTGGAGGGGTGGATTAACTACGGCAAAGCCCCTTCCACTGCTGTAGCAGCTTCATCACAACACCACAGCAGCATAGGCACAGCGCTGAGCTGTGCCACTGCTGCGGTTGTGGTGTAGACACAGCTCTTGTCTGCCCAGGGAAGGGGCATCACTACACTGGCCTCACCCCGTGGGGACATCCCCGTGTACCTAGAGCAGGTCCATTCACACCTGAGCTTATGCCCAAGCCATGTTCCCATGTTGTAATCTCGGCAAATCCCGAAAGGACGCAGCCTCCTTGCGGATTGAGCGTCACGCAGCTCAGTCTCTGGCTAGCTCCTGAAGGCGCTCAGGGTGGATGTTTGGTCTATGCCCCTCCTTGACGATCTCAGTGGAACAGGGAAGCATTTGTTACCTACGTGATCGCCGTCTACCTAGCATCTTTCGTTGGTAAACACACTTTGTAATTCATTGGTCTCCTGTCCCAAGAGAGCTGCCAAAACTGAACCGAGAGCTGATGGAGGCGGGTGCTGGGTTTGGCTACTGAGGTCTTCACTGCTGATATGGTCTTGCCCCTGCACATGGAGCAGCTGACAAAAGTGACAAGAACTGAGAACGTTCCTATGGGGACAAGGCCTAATATGAGCTTTACCCCCAATCTGAATTGAGCCGGTGCCCGTCTGTGTAGCCGAGGCGTGCGGCTGCCAGGGCGTGCGGCTGTTCAGAGGTGTTCGCTCTGACACCCCACCGAGCCCGTTCCAAAGCCTGGTGCAGGCAGCGCTCTGACAACTCACCCTGCGTCGCGTGTGCTGCCCCCGGGCCTGGCCACACCCACCTCACACACGTTTAAAGGGCTCCACTCNCTCACCCTGCATCGCGTGTGCTGCCCCCGGGCCTGGCCACACCCACCTCACACACGTTTAAAGGGCTCCACTCGGCCTGTTACAGCCGGGCTAGTTAATGTCTTAGCTGCCCAGCCTCCAACCGCAGCTACTGGCCTGGTGTGGACAGGGCCAAAGAGGAGCCCCCAGCAGTGACTCTCCCCCTGGCAACAGGGAGATTCGGGGCTGGGCCCATCCTGGGGTGGGTGTTTCACACATTTATTCCCCCGTTGGGAGCAGGGTGAGCGGGGAGGGGGGGTGGGAGACCGGTGCAGACGACACAGAGCTACCGAGGGAGTCCAGGGACGGGAGCGGCCTGGGGGATGGGCAGCACAATGGCGGAGGAGCCAGGAGGCTGGTAAATGGTCAGGTGCCCTGAGGCTGGGNCCAGCCTCCAACCGCAGCTACTGGCCTGGTGTGGACAGGGCCAAAGAGGAGCCCCCAGCGGTGACTCTCCCCCTGGCAGCAGGGAGATTCGGGGCTGGGCCCGTCCTGGGGTGGGTGTTTCACACATTTATTCCCCCGTTGGGAGCAGGGTGAGCGGGGAGGGGGAGACCGGTGCAGACGACACAGAGCCACCGAGGGAGTCCAGGGACGGGAGCGGCCTGGGGGATGAGCAGCACAATGGCGGAGGAGCCAGGAGGCTGGTAAATGGTCAGGTGCCCTGAGGCTGGGGGGAGCCGTGTGAACTCCTCACCCTCATCCCCTGAGTCTGCACGAACTATCACAGCACAGGGACAGGCCCATGGGCAGCTCCATGGAAACCAGGGCTCAGTGCGTAGCAGGGACACTGGCACAGCGCTGGGTGCACGAGGGCCAGGCTGGGGCCCCGTGAGAACCTGCCCTGCCTTAGGATAGAGCCATGGGGCGCCCCCTGGAGACAGTGAACAGTGCGCCCCTCTCCCCACAGTGCCGAGCTCCCATCTGCAATAGTCTCCAGCAGAGCTGAGGGGTCAAAGCCAGGGGGTGAGGATGGTTAGAGCTGGGGCAGGGGGGGGCTCCTCTGTGGGGGGACTGAACATCTGGGGCTGATTACTGTAGGGAGGAGGAATATGGGGGATGGGAAAGAGGAACCCACAACATTGACTGGGACAGAAATGGGAGTTCGGGTGCTTCTCACAGGGCAGGAACCAAGGGGACGAGCCATGAGAAAAAGAAGGGAAAATCCACACTGACCCCAGGAAATCCCTCCCCACAGTGTTATGGGCCTGGGGAACTCATTGCCACAAGGCAGCGCTGGGCCGGGGTGGGGAGGGCTCATAGCAGGGTTAGGTGTTTGTCTGAATAACAAGAACACCCAGAGTCACAACTGTGAACATCAAAAATAACTCCAAGTTTGGGGGGCTCCGATACCCCCTCCAGTGCAGGAGCTGAGCTCTTACTGATGGGGCAGGAGGAGACTCTCCTAGGGTTGCCAACTTTCTACTCGCACATAACCGAACACCCTTGTCCCACCCCCTGCCCTCTGCTCCTCAGAGGCCCCACCCCCGCTCACTCCATCCCCTCTCCCTCTGTCGCTCACTCTCCCCACCCTCACTCACTCTCTCATTTTCACCAGGCTGGGGGTTGGAGTGCAGGGGGGGGGTCAGGGCTCCAGCTGGGAGTGCGGGCTCTGATGTGGGGCCGGGGTTGAGGGGTAAGGAGTGCAGGAGGGGGCTCTGGGTGGGGCAGGAGATTAGGGTGCAGGGGGGTGTGAGGGCTCTGGCTGGGGGTGCGGGCTCTGGGATGGGGCTGGGGATGAGGAATTTGGGGTGCAGGAGGGTGCTCTGGGCTGGGACTGAGAGGTTCAGAGGGTGGGAGGGGGATCATGGCTGAGGCAGAGGGTTGGGGCATGGGGGGGGGGTCAGGGTGCAGGCTCCGGGTGGCACTTACCTCAAGCAGCTCCCGGAAGCAGCGACATGTCCCGCCTCCAGCTCCTACATGGAGGCACAGCCAAGCAGCTCTGTGCGCTGCTATGTCTGCAGGTGCCACCCCCGCAGCTCCAATTGTCCGCAGTTCCCAGCCAATGGGAGCTGCAGAACCGGTGCTTGCAGCGGGGGCAGCGTGCAGAGCCCCATGGCTGCCCTTACACATAGGAGCTGGAGGGGGGACATGCCGCTGCTTCCAGGAGCCGCGCAGAGCCACAGCAGCCAGGGAGCCTGCCTTGTCCCACTGCACCGCCAACCGGACTTCTAACTGCCCGGTCAGTGGTGCTAACCGGAGCTGCCAGGGTCCCTTTTCGACTGGGCGTTCCCATTGAAAACCGGACACCTGGCAAACCTACAGTCTTCCTGGGGCAGGTTCTTCCCTCTGGCTTGGCTTCCTGCAGCTTCCTCTGACGCAGCTGGTTCCGCCCCAGCAACAGAGAGGAGCCTGGGCTGGATGGGCCCCTAGTCTGCTCTGCTCCAGCAGCTCCTCTGTCCCATGTAAAGATCCCAACTCACAGGGTAAAAGCATTACAGAGAAAACATGTTAAAACAATAACAGAACCTACAAGCATGCTAGTCATCTTACCTGAGATCACCCCAACTGCAGTGTGGGCTCCAGCTGGTGATTAGTCCTTCAAACCCACCAAGGAATCGCTTCTGTGGTCACAAGTTCCTAAGAGCCTCAGCTAGATTTGTCCATCCTTTATACAGTTCAGGGGTCTTGGATCTGGGGTTTCCAGGTGCAGGTAATCAGCAGAGAGAGGGCTTTTCTCCCCAGGGCATAGCTTCAAAAGGCCTCCCATGGGTGGCAAGTTGCATAGGCAGGGGAAGGCTGTGTCTCCCCAAAGAGCCTGGCATGGCCCCGCCCATGCTCCGCCCCCTGGCTCCCTCCTGCCTGCTTCCAGTTCCCTTCCCGCTCTTCTGTGGCCAAGAGGCTGGGGCAGGCAGGCTGGGGCCAGTGCGCACAAGACCCCGGGGCTGGGGCCACGCCATGCCACCCGACGCTGGGAGCGCTGGTACCAGGACTGAGGGTGTGCGGGGGGGCCGGCGGCCTCGCGGGGGTTCTGTGTGTGCTCCAGGCTCCGGCAGGGGAGGGGGGGGGAAGAAGGGGCAGGGCGGAGCCTTGGGCATGGGGGAGGGGCCGGGGGCTAGCCTCCCCCAAGGGCACATTCACCCACCGCCCCTGCATGTGACTCCCAGGAAACCCACTTCACGCGTATTGTCCCAGCCAGTTCTTTGAAGTGCTTAACATTCCCCCAAGGTTTACATTACTCACGTCTCCTCGAAAAGTTATACAGTTCTACACCAACACAAAACAATTGCATTGGAATACAATGGACCCCAAAGGTATTCAAATTCTTTCAATAAGGTTTAACTTACTTCAGGCAGGTTTATCCAGAATATTGCCCTTTGTTACAAGCCCATCCAATCGTTATTTTGTTCACCAATTAGGCCTAGTTTCTTACACACCAATTTTGGTCCATTGATTTCCAGTCCCTACCCTTCCCTTATTCATCAGTGATGCTGCTAACGCAGTTCTTCGGTGGCATCTGTAGCCCTTTTGTTTGAACTAATCCCATCTTTGTCTCCTTTTCATACCCCTTCTATCAACTTTCATTGTTACAGGTTATTGTAACAGTTTAGGAACATTCATCTACTTCCCACAGTTAAGCTCACAAGCAGGGTAAATCTGTAGTTCCCAATGTGACAGATAAGGTAAATCCCTGCAATATATTTAAGAACATAAGAACGGCCATACTGGGTCAAACCAATGGTCCATCTAGCCCAGTAACCTGTCTTCTGACAGTGGCTCGTGCCAGGTGCTTCAGAGGGAATGAACAGAACAGGGCAATTTATTGAGTGATCCGTCCTCTGTTGTCCAGTCCCAGCTTCTGGCAGACAGTGATTTAGGGAACCCAGAGCATGGGGTTGCATCCTGGACCATCTTGGCCAATAGCCATCCATGGACCTATCCTCCATGAACTGATCTAATTCTTTTTTTAACCCACTTCACAGCATTCCCTGGCAATGAGTTCCACAGGTTGACTGTGCGTTGTGTGAAGAAGTATTTCCTTTTGTTTGTTTTAAACCTGCTGCCTATTAATTTAATTGGCTAAACCCCTTGATTATTGTGTTATACAAAGGGGTAAATAACAATTCCTTACTCACTTTCTTCACACCAATCATGATTTTATAGACCTTTATCCAGCGCCGGCTCCAGGGTTTTTGCTGCCCCAGGCAGCAAAAAAAAAAAAAAAAAAGCCGCGATTGCGATCTGCGGCGGCAATTCGGCGGGAGGTCCTTCGCTCCGAGCGGGAGTGAGGGACCCTCCGCCGAATTGCCGCCGAATAGCTGGACATGCCGCCCCTCTCCCAAGTGGCCGCCCCAAGCACCTGCTTGTTCAGCTGGTGTCTGGAGCCGGCCCTGCCTTTATCATATCCCCCCTTAGCTGTCTTTTTTCTAAGATGAACAGTCCCAGGCTTTTTAATCTCTCTTCATATGGAAGCTGTCCCATGCCCCTAATTCATTTTTGTTGCCCTTCTCTGTACCTTTTCCAATTCTAATATCTCTTTTTTGAGATGGGGCAACTAGAACTGCACACAGTATTCAAGGTGTGGGCATACCATGGATTTCTATAGTGGCATTGTGATATTTTCTGTCTTATTATTAATCTCTTTACTAATGGTTCCTAACATCGTCCAGTGGTTGCAGTGTTTGTTTGGCAGGCTTCCTGCTTCTGTTGTACTTTAAAAAAATTGCTGTTACATGTACTACAACCACCGCTGCTCCCCAGTCTATCTGGATGTCTTGAGAGAGCCGCTACCTTTGCACCCAGCAGGCAATTCACCATCCAGGTCTCTCAATCATCTCAATCATCTCAAACCCAACACATCTGCATCCATAAGTGAATCCCCCATCACTATTGCCTGTCTCTTCCTAATAACTGGGGTCCCCACCGCCAGAGCGGTAATCTTAGTGCAGGAGGACACCTTAACATCATCTAGAAGGAGGGTCCCAACTATGGGATTGTTTCCCTCTGCTCCAGTTTGATGTTCTCCTTCCCTGAGACTTTCATCCTCCTCAACAGCAAAGTGTCAGACTGGGCGTGGGACCATTCTACTGTGTCCCTCAAGGTCTCCTCTGTGTGCCTTTCTGTCTCCCTTATCTCCGCCAGTTCAGCCAGTCTGGTCTCAAGAGCCCGTACTCAGTCTCTGAGGGCCATGACTGGCTTGCACCAAATGCATGCAGATGCCACCTGCCCACGAGGCAGGTAACTGTACATGCTGCATTCAGCATGCTGGATAGCTTCCACTCTTCTGCTGGACTTCTGCCTGCATTATTTTTAGTCTTGAAGGGTTTATTTGTTATTGGCCCAAGTGTAGAGTATGTTTATTAGGTGTATCTGCCTCTCACACTCCCTCTCTAAACTCCTGTTTGCTGCTCAGCACCCAGCCTCCAAAACAGCCCACACTAGAAACTTCAAGCAAGCACAGGGCAAGCAAACAAGCCCACAACAAACAAACTAACACAACAAACTCTCCCCAGGGATAACATAGTCTCTCCTTGCCCCGGAGAACTCCCTCACAAAACTCCCCTGTTTGCTGCTACTGTTCACTAGCTCCTCTGTCACTTAGGAGCTGGCCGTGCAGGTGAGAGCCTCCTTAGGAAGCTCTCAGCCTAGCATAGCAATTACTTAATTAAGTATCTTTGGAGTCCGTTGTATGAAATGCAAAAGTTACATAGCATTGTGGGCCTGGATGATTAAAGGACACATTGAATTATGTGGCAGACAAGAATTGTCATTTGGGACAATACGTGTGAAGTGGATTTCCTGGGAAATATCTACAGGGAGGCGAAAGCAAATTCCTTCCCCCCAAGTTATGCTAAAACCCAGCCAGGGCCCATTGTCTGCTGATCACCTGTTCCTGGAGTCTGGAGATCAGAAGCCCAAGCCCAAGGAAAGAGTGACCCATTCATGGGGGTCTTTGTTCTGAACCGAGGTTGTTATGAACTTATAACCACAGGAAAACCCCTTTGTGCGGTTAGAAGGACTGACTCCTCCCACAGCCCCTGCTGGAGCGGGGGCTGATCTCTGGTGAGCTTGTTAGCTTAACAAGTGCTGGGTGGTACCTTATAACTGCGGCAGTTACGCTGTTTATTGCCTCTAAAGAGAAAGCAAAGCGCAGATGCTGGCCTGCTCAGGCAGTCTGGCTTGTTCGGGATATCACAGTGTAGGTAGGTAACTGCAGCCTGGAAAACCCACTGGCAGGAGGGAGCGAGACGCGGGTCTCGACCCAATAGTGGAGACATGTGAGGAGCCAGAGGCCTAGAGGGGGTGCAGTTGTCCTGGACTGTGCCACTCAATTATTACAACAGGGCTTGGGTTAGGGTTAGGATTGTGTCTCAGGTTAGTCAGCTCTTGGCTTAGGGCTGTTTCCATTGTATTCAATGGCATGTTGGACACCAATTTGCCCATGCACTCAGCTAGGGCCAGTGTTATGTATTGCACAGTGACGTATTCTAGCGATTCCTTTCACGTGGCCACAAGTAGATCACTGCTGAGCTCACTGAAAACAGGAACTGGACCCCAAGAAAGGCCAGATCTGTCAGATTCTATAGCCTGTTGGACCCTGGGACGTCCATTTGTTCAAAAGGTGCCATTGTTATGTTTGTTCCTTGGCAGGTTGAAATCAGACCTGACCCCCAGAAAAGACCCCTTCCGTTGTGTTCAACAGCATGTCAGACCCTCACTTCCCCATCTGTTCAAACAGGCCCAACACTATGTTTTTAACTGACCAGAATTCTGTATATTCCTATGCCCTACCACCAAATAAGTGCTAGTACCTGGTGACAGCTTCAGGCATCGTAGAAAATCAGTAACCTGCCAAACGCACTGGGTCGCTTAGGTTTATAAAATGCTAAAACAGAGGTGTGACGGGTTCGGTCACAGAGACCCCCTTGGGACTGTCACCTGATGTTCTGAAATAACTTCTGAGCCCGTTTTCCCTGCCAGCTTGGGACTCCAGAACCCTGCCTTGTTGAGCCAGACATGCAAACCTGTTGCAACACAGACTCAGAGTCTGGACCACGTGCCCAAAGCTGCAGGCTTTAAGTATAAACTGCTCAGCAGATTACCTACCTCCAGCACCCAGACACCCAGCTCCCAATGGAATCCAAACCCCAAATAAATCAGTTTTACTCTGCATAAATCTTATGCAGGGTAAACTCATAAATTGTCTGCCCTCTATAACACTGATAGAGAGATATGCACAGCTGTTTGCTCCCCCAGGTATTAATCACTTACTCTGGATATATTAATAAACAAAAGTGATTTTATTAAGTATAAAAAGTAGGATTTAAGTGGTTTCAAGTAATAACAGACAGAACAAAGTAAGTCACCAAGCTAAATAAAGCAAAAACACGCAAGTCTAAGCCTAATACATTAAGAAACTGATTACAGGTAATATCTCACCCTCAGAGATGTTCCAATAAGCTTCTTTCACAGACTAGACCCTTCCTAGTCTGGGCCCAATCCTTTCCCATGGTACAGTCCTTGTTAGTTCCAGCAGACATCTTAGGTCATAAACAGGGGCTTTCTCATGACTGGGACCTCCCTTGTCCTGCTCCACCCCCATTTATAGCTTTGGCAACGGCGGGAATCCTTTGTCTCTCCGGGTCCTCACCCCTCCTTCTAAATGGAAAAAAGCACCAGGTTTAAGATGGATTCCAGTATCAGGTGACATGTTCACATGTCCTGTGAGACCCCAGCCTCCATTCTTCCAGGGCTGGCCCAAATGTACCCAGGAAGGTTTGTAAGTAAACAGAGCCACTTACAGATCATTGATTCTTAAGCACCCTTAATGGCTTCCACTTAATATGTTTACATCAGTAATACAACTCTCCTAACAATAATAAAACAATTCTCCTAACTCCAGACATAGAAATAATACATGCAAACAAATAGGATGAACACACTGAGTAGAGTAGATCATAAGCTTTGTAATGATACCTTACAAGAGACCTTTTGCATAAAGCATATTCCAGTTACATCATATTCACATTCATAAGCATGTTTTTATAAAGCATATGGAGTGCAATGTCATAAGAGGAAAAGGGGGAAATACACAGAAGGAAAGGTGCCCTCTGTGGCCAGGAGCGGGGTGCCTGCTGGGACATGGACAACAGACCATGTGCCTGGGTATCAGTGCAGAATCTGTGGCCATCTGTCTGTTTGCATAAGGGTAATAATCTAGAGTGTTCATGTAGTGGGGAGGCTGTGGGTCAGGATCTAGGGACATCGTCAGAGCTATGGGCGGGAGCCCAGGGCTGGAATAGCAGGGGGCTATGAGTCAGGATTGAGGGATATCAGCAGAATTGTATCAGGGAAGCACAAGGCTGAGGGGACAGACAGTCCTGCACTCCAGAGCCCTCTGAGGCAGGGACAGCACCAGGATCAGTCCCACATACTGCGTGAGCCCATCATGGGGCCCATCCCCACCCCAACATAGCCTTGGGGTGGCTGTCTCTGACCCTCAGGCAGCCCTTGTCTAGCGCTAGGGGACGGCAGCAGTCTCAGGGATGATCTCTGAGGGCAGCCCCAGCCATCTCACGCTGCAGGCTGGGCCCAGAGCCCCCTGCTCCTGCCATGGCCCAGCCTGAGGGTGGCTCTCAGAGAGCGTCATCTGCTCCACCAATCAGGAGTCTCATTGTCGGGATCCTAAGCGGGGGTCTCTGCTGCTGTTGGGCGTGCTGCTCCCTGAGGCGGGCGATGGTGCACAAGGCCTGCAAATTAGGGGGACAGAGAAACCCATCAGGGCTCAGAGTCCCTGGAGCCTGTGCTACTGGGCATACGAGGGTGCTTTGTGCCCATGACCCTCCAACCCCAGGGCAGGGCCATATGGACGAGACACCCACACACCGGGACCATGGGCACAAACACAGCTGGCCAGCACAGGTGCAGGGACCCTGCTGTGACCAGTGGAGGCAGTGCAACCTGCATGGGAGCAGTAGGCTGTTACCCCAGAGAGTGGTGCAGTGAGTGGGCTGGGACTCAGGGGTCTGGGTTGCACCCCTGCTCTGCCTCAGCCTGCTGTGGGGGCCTGAGCAATTCCCTGTCCTCTAGTGCAGGGCTGGCTCCAGGCACCAGCGGAGGAAGCACGTGCCTGGGGCAGTACATGCTAAGGGGCGGCATTCCATCTATTCTTGGGGCGGCACATTCTGGGCAGCTTTTTTTTTTCTTCTTCAGCAGTTCGGGCGCCTTTTTGTTTTTGTTTTTGTTTTGCTTGGGGTGGCAAAAATGGTAGAGCCGGCCCTGCCCTAGTGCATGGGGCATTGGGGCCAGCATGGGAAGAGTGTCCACAACACAATCATCAACATCCGCTCTCTGCAGCTCAGCACCCCCTAGTGCCATGGAGAATGTGACATGGGGAGAGTTACCTGAGCACACAACACTAGCATCTTTGTACTCACAGTTGTGGTCTTCCCAAGGCTCAGCCTTGCGATGGGAGAAGACAGCTTCTGTCCCCGTGCAGCGAACCTCATCCAGCCAGATGCGGTCAGACCCTTCTCCAAACCGAGCCTCTAGACAAGAGCCCGGAGAAGGTCCCATTCCCACATTTCACCCAAGCACGAAGCCGTACATTTGTCTGCTTTGTGACTCAAAGGTGGCTGCCCTCCGTATGGGGCTGGTCAGTTCAGGGGACCCTCCCTTGCACTGGTGTGGGCCCTCCAGGGTGTGAACTGCTGAGACATGGTCAGAGCAGGGGTTAGACTCCCCCTGAGGTTCTGCCCTGCCGCCCAGGGCACCCCACTGCCGGGTCAGGCACCCAGACTCCCTGTTCAATGCCGGCGCCTATGAGAAGGGTCCATCGCACCCAGTGGGAGCCGCTTAAGCCAGTCAGGAGTGAGATGCAGAGGGGCAGGGCTTGTGGCCTAGTCCACAAAGGGACACATGATCCGAGCCTTAGGTGCCTGGCTGATGGGCGACACCAGCCTCCAGTCGGGAGTCTCAGCCGTGAGCTCTCCCCTGGTGTTCGGCTGTGGTCACCTCTGCTCAGGCCCCAGCCATGATGCCGGGGGGTTGGGATCCTGGCCTAGGCTCTGGCAAAGGGCAGTCGCCTGGGGGCCATAGGTACCTGAGGAGGAAGCAACTCCCCCTCTGGCAGCTGGGGAGAGACAAGGGGGAAACTGTGAGGAGCAGAGGAGCCCGTGCACCCCAAAGCCCCACGGTTCCTGCAGGAAAGTGGCACCGGGCGGGGCAGCGTCCAGAGCAGTTAGAGCCAGACACAGCAGTGACATGTGCTGGGACCCAGGGGAACGGGGGAGCCCCAGGAGGCCCAGGCCAGCTGCCCATCGGCTGCTCTGCCCTGCTCCTCACCCTGTGCTGCATGGAGCTGGGGGGGCTCAGTAAGGGGCAGGGCCGGCTCCAGGGTTTTTGCCGCCCCAAGCAGCAAAAAAAAAAAAAAAAAGCCGCGATCGCGATCAGCTCTACAGCCGCCGCTTCAGTCTTCGGCGGCAATTCGGCGGCTGGTCCTTCGCTCCCAGCGGGACCAAGGGACCCGCCCCCGAAGACCCAGACTTGCCGCCCCAAAAACAGCTGGAGTGCTGCCCCTCTCCGTTGGCCGCCCCAAGCACCTGCTTGCTGGGCTGGTGCCTCGAGCCGGCCCTGGTAAGGGGTGCTCTGAGCTCACAGTCAGTGCTGACCCCAATGCTCCACCCCCACTGTCCGCCATCCTGCACTCTCTCTGGGGCAAAGACCCCATCCGCTGCCCCACACAGTATCAGTGTCTGGGAGCCCCCTCCCCATTTCCAGCACAGCCATATAGACTCTACTCCCTGCCCATCCCTTCTAGCTCGAGGCGTGTGGACGCTGACCCTACTGCGTGAGGACATTTTCCCTTCATAACCCTGCCCCACGGTGTGAGACAGGGAGCAGAGCCCAGGCCCTTCTTGTCCCACCCTCCTGGCCTTTCAGCTCCCCAGTGCTGCCTCTCTCCCCTGGTACTGCACGTTCAGCATCAGGACAGGGTCTGACTTGGGGCCCAGGCCGAACACCCTGCCACTCAGCGCATCCATGGCCTACCCGCAGCCCAGCTGCCTGCACAGCACGGCCACGTCACCCAGGTCCCAGCCGTCGTCACAGACGGTGCCTCAGCGCCCGTCCAGACGCACCTCCACCCGCCCGGCGCAGCAGTGGGGGCCACCTACCAGCCTCACGTCTGGCAAAGCAAACGCAGCTGCTGGGACGCCTGCTCCGGGGCTGCGCGGGGAGACCCCAGGGGCTGCAGGGACTGAAGGCCCAGCTCAGCACGAGGCATTGCCAGCGAGTGCAGAACAGGGCAGAATGGGCTTTCCTGCGACACTAACCCTGGGCCCTTTTCCCGCACCTCCCTCCCACCACATGCTGCACAGACAGGTCACTTAGCCCCAGGAAATGGTGCAGCATCAGTGCCCTGCTTTACAGAGGGGAAACTGAGGGACAACAACAGGATGCGACTTACCCCAGGTCACACAGTGAGCCTTGTGCAGAGCAGGGAGTAGAACCCCCCCGCCTCGCTGCTCTAACCACTAGACCCCACCCCTCCCAGAGCTAGGGATGGGGGTCAGGAACAGGGTCCTATGAGGTCGGCCCCACCCCCAGGCTGGGTTTAGAGGAAGTCCCCTTCACACCCAAAGTGCCGGCTCAGCCTAGGAGGAGGAAGCAAAATCAGCTGTGGAGACTGTAGCAGAGTCACGGCGTGGGAGCTGCCTCTGAGGCCATCCTGTATCCCCTGACATTGTAACCACTAGACCCCACTCCCCTCCCAGAGTGGGGATAGAACCCACGAGTCCTGGCTCCCAGCTCTCCTGTAACCACTAGACCCCACTCCCCTCCCAAAGGGAAACCGGGACACGGCACAGGGCTGGCCCGAGCCCTCCCTTAAAGTCCCTCACAGAGAAGCCCCCAGCCGCCTCACAGTGGACCCATGAGTCCTGGCTCCCAGCTCTCCCCCCTCCCCGCTCTAACCACTGGACCCCACTCCCCTCCCAGAGTGGGGCTAGAACCCAGGAGTCCTGGCTTCCAGCCCCCACACTCCCCCGGCCACTAACCATTTCTTGTGCATTGTTGTTTACTCCTGGTGGCTTTTTTTTTTTTTTTTTNATATACCCAGTCAATATGGGGATAGTTGAAATCCCCCATTATTATTGGGTTTTCTGTTTTTGTAGACTCTCTAATCTCCCTGAGCCTTTCACAGTCACTGTCACCATCCTGGTAAGTGGGTTGGAAGTAGATTCCAGTTGCTATTCTCTTATTATTCAAGCATGGAATTTCTCTCCATAGAGATTTTATGGTACTGTTTGATTCATTTAAGTGTTTTACTATAGTTAACTCTATGATTTCTTTCACATATTCTGCCACTCCCCCACCAGGGCGACCTGCTCTGTCATTCCTACATATTTTGTACGCTGATATTACCATGTCCCATTCATTATCATCGTTCCACCAAGTTTTTGTGATGCCTATTGTACCGGTATCATCATTTCATACCAGGAACTCAAGTTCAGCCATCCTAGTATTTAAACTACTAGCATTTGTACACAAGCACTTATAACATTTGTCAATATTTAGTTGTCTGCCTTCCAGTGATGTAATTGGATGGGACTCTTTTTCATTTGACTTGTTTTTCTTCAGTTACTGCCTGTACTTTGTCAACTTCTATCCTCTCCTCTTTACTGGGATATAGAAAGTCCCCTTTAATAAATCCTCCCCTAAGGGATGTGCTTCTCTGCACCTGTCTGCTTTCCCCCAGCCCTTAGTGTAAAAGCTCCTCTATGACCTTTTTAATTTTACATACCGACAGTTTTGTTCCATTTTGGTTTAGGTGGAGCCCATCCTTCTTGTATAGGCTCCTCCTTTTCCAAAAGGTTCCTTAGTTCCTAATAAACCTCAATCCCTCCTCCCTATGCCATTGTCTCATCCACGCATTGATATCCTGCAGATCTGCCCATCTAACTGGCCCTGCGCGTGGAACTGGAAGCATTTCAGAGAATGCAACCATGGAGGTCCTGAACTTTAATATCTCACCTAGCAGCCTAAATTTGGCCTCCAGGACTTCTCTCCTACTTTTCCCTATGTTACTGGTACCTACCATGTACCATGACATTATAAAAACATTGCAAAAAGGGGGAAAACAATAAAAAAGGCAGACCAGGTTGGGCTGATAATGTGAAATCACAAAACACAAGTAAAGCAGTGGCAAAGCAGAGGTTTATTCTAGCTGCTTACAGACATAAGTGGATCTTGCAACAAACCCAGCACATGTGTCAGCCGGCACTTTTGCGGGAAATATATATACATATGAAATAGATATGAGATTCAAAACTGTACTGATAGTGGAATGCTAAGAAATGGGAAGTACCTGATTATAAAGAAATAGAAATAAAGTTGGCCGGTGAGAATGGGATGATGGAGTCCTTTGTAGTAAGTATATAATTGACCATAAGAGCATTTTATTTGCATGGGACACAAAGTCTGAGAAATGCTTCTCGGGTTATGCTTGTTCTTTGTATAACTCAGAGGCAGAGGACAAAAGTAAACAGGAAAAGAAAACAAAAGCATTCAAGCAGCTGCTTGATAGTTCTAGAAACAGAAAAAGCTTCCTCTTGCAGTTTATAAAAGGCAAGAGATAAGATCAGTAAAAATCTCAGCTACAACATACTCAGAAAACCCAGTAGAATGTTAGAAGGTCAAAGAGAGGTTGAGACAGTTATGAAACAAACAGTTAAGTAATAGTAGTAAAGCAGTAAGCTTCCACAAATTATGAAAAATGTGGACAGGTAACCTCTTATGAAAACAACTGAAAAATCGTGCTGCTGTATGTAGTGTATTAAAATGCTTTGCTTTTTCTCTTTCTAGTTTTATGAATTCCTTCTTTTTTGACATTTCCTTAATAGGTACTTGCTTGTTTTCTTTCTTTTCTTTAATTCTGCATATGCAAAGCAGACATAAGCACAAACTTTTTTTCCTAAAATTTATAATTGGACTAAGTAATAGGATTTCAGTCTAACACCTCATTATTATGTATTTGTGTCTAAATTCAGTCATTTATTTTTACTTAGAGACCACTGTAATTTTGGATTTTTTGTGTATTAAGACTAATTTAGCAATTACCAGCTACTAAAACTATTCTGCTGTTTTCTAAAAGGAACTGGCCTTAGGGTTATAATTATCTTGTAGTGTATTTTTCAAAATGTGGAATTGTACTGGGTGCTGTTAAATCTCTGTGAAAATGTATTATGTAATGGTTAACCTTGTTCTGTTGTTTAAATTTACATGCTACTTAAAACTAACAATTATGCTAAATCTACACTGTGCGTGTTACACACTCAGTTCCTGTAGTTGAATTGTCTCTCTGAGTGAAAATCACCACCTGATATGAAAAAGGGACTTTTTTATGTGATATTATACTATGTTAAATAATTTGATTGTCACTTCAAAGACTAAAATAACTGTTAATTTGGCTATCTATATTTCAAGTATAAATGTGTCTTATTCATAACAATCTATATCTAAATGTTTCTTTTTCTCTACCCCCTTCCTTTGGTCTAAAAAATAAAAGTCAATTCTTTTGCAAAACCGAATGTGCAAAGAGGGAGGATGGTGACAGAAACTACCCTTTAAGTGTAAATAGTCTGCTGTACTAGCAAGTCACAGCAGTAAAAAACACAATGCATAAAAAGCAGGTGCAGGAAGGAAAAAAACCCTGCTACAACCCTCACTTAGCAGCCTAAATTTGGCCTCCAGGACTTCTCTCCTACTTTTCCCTATGTTACTGCCTTTTATAGTCTCTTCCAGGTGTAAGGACACCTCTCTGTTCTTACCAGGGGCGGCTCCAGGCACCAGCGCACCAAACGCATGCCTGGGGCGGCAAGCCACGGGGGGCAGCCTGCCGGTCGCCGTGAGGGCGGCAGTCAGGCTGCCTTCGGCGGCATGCCTGCGGGAGGTCCGCTGGTCCCGCAGTTTCAGCAGCAATTCGGTGGCGGGTACGCCGAAGGCGCGGGACCGGCAGACCTCCCGCAGGCATGCCACCGAATCTGCGTTACCAGCGGACCTCCCGCAGGCATGCCGCCGAAGGCTGCCTGACTGCTGTGCTTGGGGCAGCAAAATACATAGAGCCGCCCCTGGTTCTTACTGTGGAAAATTACAGCAAAATGGAGTTTGGAGTCACATGGGCAAGTCACATGTCCATGCATTACTCAGTTCTTTACAGGCAGCAGCCATTGCTCACATGCTATCTTGAACATACCCAGGAAGACTTCCAAGGTCCATTGTCCGTTAAGTGTTTCTTGATTGGGCACTTAATTTGCAAATTCCTTTCTCAAGAAGCTGACCAAATGCTTCTTAGAATCAAAACACATTGAGATACAAGTACATAGCCAATATTCATAACTTTACCTACAAAAATGATACACACATACAGATAGCATAATCATACCCAGCAAATCATAACCTTTCCATAGACACCTTACACGACAACCTTTGTACAATATTTGCTGCAAATATATAACAGTGGTTGCAACAATGATCTATACAGTTACAGGTTATGTCAGTAATGTCACAATGTCGCACCCCAGAGCAGCAGTTCCAACACACACAGACACACAAATGAAGCAAGACACACAGATAAATTGTCCATCATCACGTATCTGAGCAACTCTCAACATCAAATCTCCCATTGCCCCTCAGCAATGCTTTCCGAGTGAGTCCACAGCTGCTGTCTTTGTGTAGGCTTGGAAGGATGAGATTTTAATCAAGGAATGTCAACAAATGTCGATTTCACTGTGTGCACACACAAACCGACGAAACAATATTTCCCTCAACATTTACTGCTAGGCAGACTAAGAAAAATGCTGCTTGAGAAATAGTTGGAATTTGATTAGAGGCAATTTACTTTGTATATTTTGGTAACTAATGTTGACAATTTGTGTTATAGAGGCTACGGAGCTTTAACTTTTTGACTGTTGTTAAATAATTATTGTCTGACACCTCCATAATTTCCTGCAACTGTGAAAATTTAAATTGATAAAAATAGGAAAAAATGCTTAAAAATAAACATCGATATTATCCATCAAAATTAAAAGAAACCCTCGAATACTGCCAAGTCTATCTAGGTACCGTTTCTGTCTCTCTAGCTACGCAGTCACCACAGTAGCTCGGCTCTGTCCTACCGAGGTGCTGCTAGCGACTCCATCCTTATTGTTCCACTTAAAGCAGGGCTAAAATCCCCACTCCCATGACTGAAGTTAGGCTCCAAATGTGGCCCAGTAACAACCCTGTAAGGGCAGCTTGAATGGCCGATGTGAAGTCCCCAGTAACCTCTTCATGGGAAACATCAGAGTGCTCCTGGAGACCAACCCTGCCGCTCACATTCCCTGGGGTTCTTATAATGTGCTGTTCTCTGTGTGCGGCTTTCCACCGGGTCCCCCGGGCGCTCCCAGGAGACTGGTAACCAGCCAAGCGCAGGGAGCAGTCTGTGTGTCTGAGCACGGGCACTGCCGTCCATGGAGCAGCTTTTCCCAGATGGGTTGAACTCCTGCCCCCATTGCAACCAGAGCCAAAACTCACCGTGACTGCACTGGGCCAGGATTACACCCTGGGGGGGAGGGATAGCTCAGTGGTTTGCGCATTGGCCTGCTAAACCCAGGGTTGTGAGTTCAATGCTTGAGGGGACCATTTAGAGATCTGGGGCAAAAATCTGTCTGGGGATTGGTCCTGCTTTGAGCAGCGGGTTGGACTAGATGACCTCCTGAGGTCCCTTCCAACCCTGATATTCTATGATGTACTGGCGAGTATCAAATGGGGCTCCCTTTAGTACCCCTAGGTACCACCAGACAGACCTATCCTCACATCCCTGGCCCTCTCCTTAACACCCCCCATCCCCAGACCTCCCCCTAGCACCCACTCACCCCAGGCCTCTCCCTAGGAGCACAGTGAGCTGGAGAGTGAGTGCAGAGGCCTAGTGAAGCTGAAATTGAAACTGCAGGTAGTGGGCCGACCAGCTCTAGGGTTGCCACCTTTCTAATGGCTGGTAACCTGACTCCTGAGGCCCCACGACTTCCCTCAAGGCCCCACCCTTGCTCCTCCTCTTCCCGCCCAGATAAAAAACCCAGACATCAGGGCTTGTTAAATGGCACCCGGACACACAAGCCAAAACCGGGACTGTCCGGGTGAAAACTGGACTGGTGGCATCACTAACCGGCTCGTTCAGGGGAAAATCAAACCTGGGCTAACCATGGGGAGTTGTTTGGGGCTGGAGTTCATCAGTTATGTTTTGGAAGCCTGCCAGAATGTGAGGCTTTGCCAGGCCATCTGAAGGTCTCTGAGCCACCCTCTCCCAAGGGATGCAGGAACTGCTCGCGTCACGACAGGGAGGTTTAGCAGATGTCGCGTACAGTCCCGGGTTACCTCCACTGTAGTAGCGCGAGGAGTTCCCCATGTGTGTTTTTAGCAGCAGTGAGGTGCAACTTCACCTCTTTAAATCATCTCTGATCATCCTGCTTGGAGAGAACAGACCCAGCAGCGTGTCTATTAAGAGCTATTGTCAGTCTTTCTCCTTCTGCTTGCAAGGGAATCCAAATAACACCTTTTTATTGTCTTCTAAATTAAACTGATGTATAGAGAGGCTGCTAGGGCTAGTCAGAAAATGGATTTTACATCCCAAGAAAAACTTTTGAGATTTCAGAACAAAACAAAACAAAAAAACCCTTGTCCCAAATTGAGGCAACATTTTAAAAAAATTTTGTTAAATGAAATTCTGAAAATAACATTCAGAATTTGGGACAATCAAAATGTTTCATTTTGATAAATTCAAAACCTTTCATTTCAGTTTGGACAATTTTTCTTTTACTTTTTTAATATAAAATGAAATAGATTTAGAAAGGAAAAGTCATTTTACAAGGAAAAATCAAAACAGTTATTTATGAAAATGTTGAAACGGGGTGTTTTGAAATTTTTTTCCCCAATTTATTTTTTTTCAAAATGAAATTTAATCAAAATCTAAATGAGTTTGTGCAAAATGTTGGTTTTGTCCAAATGGCACTTTCTGAGAGAACACTGGTTTGACATAAACTTCCCAGCCAACTGTAGATGCTACAGCAGGGGTGGGCAAACTTTTTGGCCCGAGGGCCACATCGGGGTTGCGAAACTGTATGGAGGGCCGGGTAGGGAAGGCTGTGCCTCCCTAAACACCCTGGCCCCCGCCCCCTATCCGCCCCCTCCCAGTTCCCACCCCCTGACTTCCCCCCTCAGAACCCCCAACCCATCCAACCCCCCCGCTCCTTGTTTCCTGACCGCCCCCTCCCAGGACCCCCCACCCCTAACCGCCCCCCCGGGACCCCACCCCATATCCAACTCTCCCTGTCCCCTGACTACCCCTCGGGACCCTCTGCCCCTTATCCAACCCCCCCGCTCCCCGCCCTCTTACCATGCTACTCAGAGCGGCAGGAGCTCGCAGCTGCGCCCCCTCACTACCAGGCAGGCGCCGCGGGCCAGAGTCCTGGCGGTGCGGCGAGCTGAGGCTGTGGGGCAGGGGGACAGCAGGGGAGGGGCTGGGGGCTAGCGTCCCCGGCCGGGAGCTCAGGGGCCAGGCAGGACGGTCCCGCAGGCCTGATGTGGCCCGCGGGCCGTAGTTTGCCCACCTCTGTGCTACAGCATTCTGTGTGGACGACACATATGACACTGATCAATCTAAAATCCTCTGGAGTGCCCTCACGAGACAGGGATTGTGCATTTTGCACTATCCTCCACATTTGTAGTGTCTGCCCCAATTAGTTGCAGTTTCCACAGCTTATGACCTTGAACCAACAGTCGTTTGCATCGTGAGACTGTTTGCTACAAGAAAAGCACAGTCTTCGAGTGTTCGCCATGTTGTGCTTTCTTCTTAAGCTCCTGATTTATTTGTTGTACATCAGGGGTTCTCAGACGTTTGTACTGGTGACCCCTTTTACACAGCAAGCCTCTGAGTGCAACCCCCCTTATACATTAAAAACACTTTTTAATATATTTAATGCCATTATAAATAGTGGATGCAAAGCGGGGTTTGAGGTGGAGGCTAACAGCTTGCGACCCCCCATGTAATAACCTTGCAACCCCCTGAGGGGTCCCGACCCCCAGTTTGAGAACCCCTGGTATAGATCATTGTTGCAACCAAGGTCCTATAGTTGCACCAAATAGTGTACAAAGGAGGTCAAGTAAGGTGTCTATGAAAAGGTTGTAATTTGCTGGTTATAAATATGCTGTCTGTATGTGTGTATCGTTTTTGTATTTGACGTGATGAATATTGGCTATGTACTTGTATCTCAATGTGTTTGATTCTAAGTAGCGCCAGTGAAGCATTTGGCCAGCTTATTGTGAAGGGACTCTTCAGATTAAGTGCCCAATCAAGAAACACTTAACTGACAATGGACCTTGGGAGACTTCAATCCACATATGAGGAGCCTTCCTGGGAACTTTCAAAGTAGCATGTGAGCAATGGCTGCTCTACCTGTAAAGAACTGAGTCATGCATGGACATGTGACTTGCCCATGTGACTCCAAACTCCATCTTGCTGCTGTGATTTTCCACAGTAAGAACAAAGGGGTGTCCTTCCACATGGCAGAGGATATAAAAGGCTCTGGAATCCCCTCCATTTTGTTTTCAATCCTGCTTCTGACCTCTGGAGGAACTTTGCTAGAAACTGAAGCACTGAACAAAGGACTGAACAACCCATCCAAGCTGGGATGTTTGTACTCCAGAGACTTGATTGGTTTAAATCAGCAGTAATCCCAACAAGCCTAAACTAAGAACGTTGCCATTACTGTATGTATTTGATTCCATTTAACCAATTTTAACTCTCATCTATATTTCTTTCTTTTTATGAATAAACCTTTAGATTTTAGATTCTAAAGGATTGGCAACAGCGTGATTTGTGGGTAAGATCTGACTTGTATATTGACCTGGGTCTGGGGCTTGGTCCTTTGGGATCAGGAGAACCTTCTTTCTTTTATTGGGGTATTAGTTTTCATAACCATTCATCCCCATAAGGAATGGTGCTGGTGGTGATACAAGGGAACTGGAGTATCTGAGGGAATTGCTTGTATGACTTCTGGTTAGCCAGTGGGGTAAAACCAAAGTCCTCTCTGGCTGGCTGGTTTGGTGTGCCTTAGTAGTGAAGGACCCCCAGCCTTGGGCTGTGACTGCCCTGCTCTAAGCAATTTGTCCTGAATTGATACTCTCAGTAGTGTCCCGCCAAAGGCCGCTTTGTTATATCCGCGCCTAGAGCTGTGGGTCCTGGGCCATAACTGGGCTCCTAGGCACTCCCCTAATGTGTTTTGTGCAGCGCCTGGTGCAATGGGTCCTAGGCCATGACTGGGGTTCCTAGGCACTCCCGTAATACATGCTGTGCAGCGCCAAGCGCCATGGGGCCTGGGCTCCTAGACACTCTCGTAATACGTGCTCTCCAGCGCCTTGCCCCATGCGTCCTTGGCCATGACTGGGCCTATATAGACACCTAGGACTGTGTTGGATTCTCCATCATGTGGAAAGTTGCTGCACTGGTAATTGCTCTTCCTGGAAAACAGCAGTAAGCAGGGTCTGAATGAGCTCTCCCCTAACATCTTTGCTACACAGCAGCAGCTCATTGCCTTTTGGCAGCAGACGGTGCATTACGATTGGTAGCCATCGTTGTCGTACTCCTGGGTGCTCTTTTAGCCAACCTTGGTGAGGTTGGTTGGGGGCGCCTGGACAAAAATGGGAATGACTCCAGGTCATTCCCTTCTTTAAGTTTCATCTAATGGAGATTCAGTCCTGCCTGGAATATCAGGCAAGCCTACCAAAGAACCAGAGAGGCAAATGGCCGCTCCGGGTCAGAGCCCCAGACATCCCGCTTCTATGAGCTGCATGCCATTCCAGGGGGTGCCCCTACAACTACCCCACCCAGTGCTTCCCTCCTCCCCCACCCCTCCCAGACTACCTTGGTAGTTATCCCCCAATTTGTGTGATGAATTAATAAAGAATGCATGAATTTGAAACAATGACTTTATTGCCTTTGCAAGTGGAGATCAAAGTGGGGAGGGGAGGGCGGTTGGCTTACAGGGAAGTAGAGTGAACCACCATTCTGCACTTGCTCAGCCTATAGTTGGACTGCTCCTTACTACTGTCCAGGCTTCATGAGCCATGGGAGCAATGGGTAGGCTGGGGTAGGTGCGACCGCGCGGTGCTGCCAACTGGGAGAGCAGCCTGAGGCAGAAGCCTCCAGCTGGCATGATTTTTGGCCGTTGCTTTCACGGAGGGAAGGGGGGTGGAGCCTGACTACATTTACCCAGAACAACCCGCAACACTGTTTTTGCCTCATCAGGCATTGGGAGAGCTACCCATAATTCCAATGGGCGGCAGAGACTGCGGGAACAGTACAGTAAAGCCAACCCTGTACGCCATGTCGTCAGTTGCCCCCCTCCGTCAGTGAGAGCAAGGACAAAAAATCATGCCACGGCAAGCATGGAGCCCGCTCAGCTCACCGTCACCGTACGTCTCCTGGGTGCTGCCAGATGTGGTACTGCATTGCTACACGGCAGCAGCTCATTGCCTTTTGGCAGCAGATGGTGCGTTACGACTGGTAGCCGTCGTCGTCATACTCCTGGGTGCTCTTTTAGCCGACCTCGGTGAGGTCAGTTGGGGGCGCCTGGGCAGATATGTGTGCTCCTGGCCGGCTTCAGTGAGGTCGATTGGGGGCGCCTGGACATAAATGGGAGATGACGATGCCTAGCAGTCGTACTGCACCGTCTTCTGGCGAGCAGCCAGGAGACGACAATGGCTAGCAGTCGTTCTGCACCGTCTGCTGCCAGCCTAAGATGTATAAGAAAGATGGAGTGGATCAAAACAATAAAGAGACCAGATTTGTTTTGTATTCATTTGCTCCCCACCTCCCTCCGTGAATAGTCGGGGGAGGGATAGCTCAGTGGTTTGAGTATTGGCCTGCTAAACCCAGGGTTTTGTGGTCAGTCCTTGAGGGGGCCATTCTGGTAACAACCCTGTAAGCCAACCCTGTAAGCTATGTCATCAGTCGCCCCTCCCTCCCTCCGTCAGAGCAACAGCAGACAATCGCTTTGCGCCTTTTTTCAAAGCAGACGCCATAGCACGGCAAGCATGGAGCCCACTCAGATCACAGCGGCAGTTATGAGCACTTCAAACAGCACATGCATTATCCTGCAGTATATGCAGGAACAGAACCTACAAAAGCAAAACCAGGCAAGGAGGCGACGGCAGCGGGGTAATGAGAGTGATGAGGACATAATAGACACAGACTTCTCTCAAAGTACGGGCCCCGGCAATGTGGACATCATGGTGTTAATGGAGCAGGTTCATGTCGTGGAACGCCGATTCTGGGCCCGGGAAACAAGCACAGACTGGTGGGACCGCATAGTGTCGCATGTCTGGGACGATTCCCAGTGGCTGCGAAACTTTTGCATGTGTAAGGGCACTTTCATGGAACTTTGTAACTTGCTTTCCCCTGCCCTGAAGCGCAAGAATACCAAGATGAGAGCAGCCCTCACAGTTGAGAAGCGACTGGTGATAGCCCTATGGAAGCTTGCAACGCCAGACAGCCACCGGTCAGTCGGGCATCAATTTGGAGTGGGCAAATCTACTGTGGGGGCTGCTGTGATCCAAGTAGCCAACGCAATCAAAGACCTGCTGATATCAAGGGTAGTGACTCTGGGAAATGTGCAGGTCATATTGGATGGCTTTGCTGAAATGGGATTCCCTAACTATGGTGGGGCAATAGACGGAACCCATATCCCTATCTTGGCACCGCAACACCAAGCCAGCGAGTACATAAACCAATGGTGCTGCAAGCACTGGTGGATTACAAGGGACGTTTCACCAA
>QXTE01000312.1:859344-909859 GCA_003942145.1 Platysternon megacephalum
CATTTTGCCTCTTATTGAGAGTATGCTGGTTTGGTGTGAGAGATCTCTCACGCAGGGCCAGGCAACATAATTTGGCTTGCAGGCAGCCATGGTAAGACACAGTCTTTCGGCTTCTTTAACCTTCATAACATGTGGGAATGGTTTCAAACAGCAGCGCCCTGATTTCCCATACCAAGCAGCCGCTGGCTTGGCCATTTAAAATGGGTTGGCCATTTAAAAGGAGGAGGGGCTGCGGTTTTTGGGTTAACGTGCAGCACAAACCCAACTCACCCCCCCCCACACACACCCAAGTATCTGGGGTGATCGCTTCACTCCTCCCCCCACTGCGTGGCTAACTGCGGGGAACATTTCTGTTCAGCCACAGGCAAACATAAAGAACGGATGCTGTTTGAAAGCCAGCAAACACTGGGACCATATAATGCCATGCTTTGTACTGGCCGCGAATGCCATGGCAAAGTATTCATTAAACACGCTTGCTTTTAAACCATGGATAATATTTACAAAAGTACACTCACCAGAGGTCCCTTCTCCACCTGGCGGGCCCGGGAGGCAGCCTTGGGTGGGTTCGGGGGGGGTACTGGCTCCAGGTCCATGGTGAGAAACATATTCTGGCTGTTGGGGAAACCGGTTTCTCCTCTTACTTGCTGTGAGCTATTTTCAACCTCCTCATCATCATCTTCCTCGTCCCCAGAACCCGCATCCCTGTCCTGTTCTACTCCACCGGAGGAGCCAAAGCACACAGGTGGGGAAGTGGTGGCTGCACCACCTAGAATCGCATGCAGCTCATCATAGAAGCGGCATGTCTGGGGCTCTGACCCGGAGCAGCCATTTGCCGCTCTGGTTTTTTGGTAGGCTTGCCTCAGCTCCTTAAGTTTCACACAGCACTGCCGCGGGTCCCTGTTATAGCGTCTGTCCTTCATGCCCTTGGAGATTTTTTCAAATGTTTTGGCATTTCGTTTGCTGGAACGGAGTTCAGCTAGCACAGATTCGTCTCCCCATACAGCGATCAGATCCCGTACCTCCCGTTCGGTCCATGCTGGAGCTCTTTTGCGATTCTGGGACTCCATCATGGTACCTCTGCTGATAAGATCTGCACTCACCTGCAGATCGCCACACTGGCCAAACAGGAAATGAGATTCAAAAATTCGCAGGCCTTTTCCTGTCTACCTGGCCAGTGCATCCGAGTTGAGAGTGCTGTCCAGAGCGGTCACAATGGAGCACTCTGGGATAGCTCCCAGAGGCCAATACCGTCTAATTGCGACCACACTACCCCTAATTCGACCCGGCAAGGTCGATTTCAGCACTAATCCCCTCGTTGGGGGTGGTTTACAGAAATCAATTTTAACAGCCCTTAAGTCGAAAATAACGGGTTTGTCGTGTGGACGGGTGCAGGGTTAGATCGATCTAACGCTGCTAAATTCGACCTAAACTCGTAGTGTAGACCAGGGCCTAGTGATGAACCCGGGGAAAAGACCTCCGGAGCAGACCGTATTTGCATAGACACGCCCACTCTGCCTAAGTGATCAGAGAAACAGCTGCTGACTGCGGGAGTCACCCTAAGTGTAACATCGCTAGCTAAGCAGGGAGTAGTGATGCCAAATCCATGCGCGAGTCAGAGCTGTAGAGGGTTGATGTGTTTGGTTCTGCTTTAAGAGTGTTCTGTTCTACTTGTTTGTTTAGGGTTGGAGCCCATCAGACTTGGTGGTGGGTCTTTGTTTCTGATCAGTGATTCCTAGAGCTGAAATGGTTGGTGAGCAGGTTTATGGGGCTGAGACTTAGGCCCCCCTGCAGGGATAGGGTGCAGTGACAGATAACACAGAGGCTACAGCAGCAGTGAGGTGAAATCATGGCCTCGTGAAATCACTCACAGCTGGGCTAAGGGGAGGTGGCATTCTACAGATGGCAGCCAGCAGCGGCAAAGGACCCAGTGAGTGACAAGTGGCAGTAGAGATAACGGCAGCACCAGTGGCATTGCACAACCCTCCCCTTTAGGGGTGGGGTGAGAACCCACATGAATGCACCCCTGGGGGCAGGTATTTACTTGTGGTTTGCAGGCTTTTGAATGGTGACTGCAGTGTTTTCCCAAACTAATGCTGGGTTCCCGCTCCCTTTCTATACAAGTTTTCTTTCGTTACACACAGACTCAGGGCTTGCAAGTGGGGAATTATTGCCTCTTCCAGGTGCCCGGGGGTGGGGTTTAGTTTCCCCAGATTACTGGATGGGGGCTTGAGCCGGTTCTGTTTTGTCATGTTCAGAGGAACCCCTAAATATTGACCCCGACCCTTGTTGCTGCATAAGGATTACGCAGTTACCAGGCCTCATTTTTCCAGTCTGAATTTGTCTCCCTTCAACTTCCAGGCACTGGATCTAGTTCTGCTCTGTCTGCTAGTATTAAATAGCCTGATTTCTTAATATCTTAACACTGTCTTATGCCACACAGCACCCTCACGCATTCCCTCGCTCGCTCGCTTTCCTTCTGTGCATGCGTGTGTGTGGGATTGTAGGCACACCGTTGTTTCATTGCGCTGAGCGGGGTGGCGCTTTTTGCTGGAGAAGGAGCGAGAGCTGTTCTTGTGAGCGGGAAGCGAGTAAGTGAGAGAAAGCGAGCGATCGCTAAATCAAACGTTCCTTGGCGAGAATGAACTAGGGTCCCAGAGAAGTTTGGACAAGGGACAAAAGTTGTGGAATTTCCGTCACTGGAGATTTTTAAGAGCAGGTTAGAGAATGTCAGGGATGGTCTAGAAGATAATACTTAGTGCTGCCATGAGTGCAGGGGACTGGACTAGATGACCTCTCGATGTACCTTCCAGTCCTACGATTCTATGATTTGGAGCAGGGGCCGTTTCCTTGCAGCGACTGGGGCCGAGCTGGATGACCGCTGTGCAATCTATGAGACCGGAGTGAGAGGTGGAGACTGCCGGGACTCCAGCTTCAGATCGCAGCACTTCCCTTTGCTGGTGGCCATGCACCAGAGGTCCCCCCGTCGGTGCGTCCCTCCCTGGTGCATGACCAGTGTGATCTTCCCTTGTAAGTAAAGGGGAAGTGATTCATCCTGAATCTCACAGCGTGAGAACAAGGAACAGAGAGGTTATTACACACAGTGAGGAAGAGGCTGCACTGAGAGGAGAAGGGGGAAGTGTTTGAGAGGTCAAGGAGGCTTGTGGGGAAGGTGCTACAGTGGGATGCTGGTAACCTGAGTTCTAATCCTGACTCTGCAGGCAAAGCTCTGCCTCAGTTTCCCCATCTGTAAAAGGGGGGAAATGTTGTTTACCTCCTATGTAAAGCTCTTTGAAAACCACAGAGGAGACGTCTCTATAGCAGCTAGGAATTAGTACTCTCTGCTTCCCCGTTCTGTGTACAGATGGAGGCGGTGGGATATGGATGCAGCTATTTTACCAAATGAAATACCCTTGGGGTGCCCATGCTCTGCACTGAACTCCCCCTGCCCTGCACAGGGACCCTGTATCTGCCCCCTGGATGCCCTCTGCAGCTGCCTTTCAGACACGCTCAGCTATTTACAGCAGATCGATAAATCAGAGCAGAAGTTTTTCCACAAGAAGGAAAATCTTCTGGGCGATTCCCCTGTGTGTTCAGTTCTCCCCCAGCCCCGGGGGGCACAGCCTGGGGCTACCTGGGGGGAAGGCGTTACCTGGGGCTGCCATGCACAGGGTCAGGGCAACTGAGCCCCAATCCAGGAGCCTCCTGCTGGACGGCATCTCCCTGGCTTGCGCTGGGCGTCCCTCAGAGTCGCTCTCCCCTTATGGAATTGCCAGGTGGGCCGCCTTGCAGAGCCCCCTGTTAACAAGGGGATTTCACAGCTGCCCGGCTACACATTGTTTCTGTTCCATGTGCGGGGAGAGGCAAATCCTCCTCTCCCGGCCCTGAGGCTGGCGCCTGCCTCTGCCTTTGATTAAACTGCCCTGCTCCAGCTGGTGCCCCATTGACCCACTCAATGGGCCAGGGCCCCGCTGGTGACAACCAGCCCAGACTCGGAGCTGGGCAATGGGTGGGGGTTGGGGCAGCGAGGGGGAATTTGGGGGGTTCTCAGAGCAGTGCTGGGGTGGGGGGGTTGGGAGGATGCAGGGTGGGGGCTCTGCCCTTTGCCAACCTTCATCGGCTATCGCTGTGCTCTGGCATTTTACATTTTACATTTTGCATTATACAACAAGAGCCCCTCACCCCCACCCCCTTCAAACAGTGTGAAGATGTAAGATAAACACTGGCCCTGAAGAAACAAAGGTTTTTCTTAATTCGTTTGCTAACAGGAAAAATTCTGTAAAGAAATTATACCACTTTTACAGCGAGAAGCACCTGTTCTAACAAAGATAAAGGCTGACACAGCAGGGTTAAAAACACAAGCCCTCAGTCAGACCACAAGCCATAAGAGAGATCCTGTAAATTAAGAGAAAGTCTTCCGCCTCCAGACTGGGTTTTTTTGTTTTTATTTTTTTGGTAGCATGAAAAGCTACAGTGACCAGAGGCGCTTCCTAGTGAAAATTAAGATACACCAGCATGGGCAAGGAAGGGGTTTTACAATAATAAAATAAAACATAAAAAGACACGTTTAAAGGAGTTCCTTCAACAAGTGCTAGTTTGCTTTTCAAAGTTTTGGCCAAATGACTTGACCAGAGTACAAAAACCAGACAAACAAAACTTGGAAATTGACGTTAGCTGTAAGGAGTTCTTTTAATAGAAGCTTTGTAAAGTGTGAATGTGAATACATGATAGGAACAGTCACTGAGATCTGGGCTCCTTCACGTTGGGCACTGCCCAGACACAGAGTCACTAAGATCGGGGCCACATAGTGCCAGGCACTGCCCAGAATCACAGTCACTAAGACTGGGGCCCCATCACCTTGGGCGCTGCCTAGACAAAGAGTTACCGAGATCAGGGCCCCGTCATGCCGGGCGCTGCCCTGACACACAATCACTGAGATCAGGAGGGTCTAGTCACTCTGGGTGCTGCCCAGACACAGATTCACAGCCATAGAGAACAGGACATGTGGAATCCCCATCATTGACAATAAAAGTTATATCAAACTTCCTTATTTCATTTACTGGAAATTGACTTTTAGTTGGGCCATGATAGGCGCTCCTAGGCACTACAGTAATACGTGCTGTGCAGAGCTTCATGCCATGGGTCCTAGGCCACGACTGGGCCTATATAGACACCTAGGACTGTGTTGGATTCTCCGTCATGTGGAAAGTTCTTCCACTGGCTAATTGCTCTTCTTCGAAAATAGCAATAAGCAGGGTCTGAATGAGCTCTTCCACAACATCTAGTAATGAACCAGGGGAAAAGACCTCTGGAGCAGAACATATTTGCATAGACACGCCCACTCTGCCTAAGTGATCACAGAAACAGCTGCTGACTGCGGGAGTCACCCTAAGTGTAACATCGCTAGCTAAGCAGGGAGTAGTGATGCCAAATCCATGTGAGAGTCAGAGCTATGGGGGGTTGATATTTTTGGTTCTGTTTTAAGCGTATTCTGTTCTACTTGCTCATTTAGAGTTGCAGCCCATCAGACTTGGTGGAGGGTCTTTGTTTCTGCTCAGTGATTCCTAGAGCTGAAATGGAGAATCTACAGAACCTGGAAACCAAATGATTTCTGGGGACAACTAATGAAATAACAGGGACAGGAGTGTGGTCAAAGGGTCAAAAGAAGGGAGCCTGATGGGGACACCGAGCAGAGAACCCTGGACAGTGCCCACTGCTCCTCGAAGGCGTCAAGGGAGCCAGTGGACGCCGCCCAGAGGAACTCTGCCCGGATACGTGAGCGGACAGAGGATCGGAAACAGGCCCCACAGTCACAGGAGTCTCCATTGGCCAACCTCCTCACCCTGGTGGCATAGATGGTCATTTTAGCCAGGGCCAGGAGGAAGTTGACCAGGAGGTCCCGTGACTTCGTGGGGCCACGGATAGGGAGTGCATAGAGGAGAAGGTGAGGGGAAAAGTGCAGCCAAAAACGCAACAGAAGGTTGGTGAGGAGCCGGTATAGGGGCTGCAACCTGGCGCACTCCAGATAGATGTGCGCCAGGGTCTCCCTCACGCCGCAAAAGGGGCAGGTGTCAGGGGCAGGGGTGAACCGCGCCAAGTACACGCCCGTGCTCACGGCCCCATGAAGGAGCCTCCAGCTGACATCCCCGGCGGGCCTCGGGACCAGGGTGGAATATAGGCTGGCCCACCGGGGCTTCTCACCCTCCAGAGGTGGCAGGAGGTCCCGCCACTTTGTATCGGGGCGGGACACGAGGGTGAGAAGATGAAGGGTGTGGAGCACGAGCGTGTATAGATGTTTCCTTGGCGCGGTCTGAAAGCGGACCGGCTGCAGATCGTGCAGCCGGCTCACGGAGAAGGGGCGGGGGGGCCAGTTGGGTCCACGGGGCAGGGGCCCGATGAAAAGGTCCGGAGGGCCCGGGGTGGAGGGTGGGCGGGGCGCACCCTCTCGCAGGACCCGGTCGAGGTAAGCCCGAGCAGCGGGCGGCAAGGCGGCCCTCACCTCCTGAAGTACGCGCCGGGAAGAACAAGGCCTGGAGAGCCCCATGCGCTGAGCGAGCGTCAGGGGATCCAGCCAGTCTCCCCGGTCGTAGTCCAGGAGGTCTCCGACTCTAGTGACTTCCGCCAGGACCAACCTCCGGCGCACCGAGGGGGACTCCGCCACCTGCACACGGAGCTGGGGGTTGTGTAGCAGGGGCTCCGCGAGGAGATCTGCCCCCCCGGTGGCCGCCACGGACCTGGTTGCTGAGAACAGCTTCCAGGTCCGGAGGAGGTCCTGGTAGAAGACCGGCAGCCCGGAGAGGTCTCGCGGAAGGCCTCTCGGATCGAGATAAAGGAGCTGCCGGTCGTATCGGAGCCCTCGGAAGCGGCGCAGGAAGGCGTGCGCCAGTACTCCCCACGCCGGACTACCTGCACCATAAAGGAGCCTCTGCAGGGCCTGGAGGCGGAAGACATGGACCTGAGTGCGCAGGCACTTCAGGCCCTGCCCTCCCTCCTCCAGGGGTAGATGAAGGACCCCTACAGAGACCCAGTGCAGTCCTGGCCAAAAGAACTCCAGAATTGCCCTCCGGAGGTCGGCCAGGAAACCCGGGGCCGGGACCAGGGTGTTNGGCCCTTACAAGAAGTCTGTGAGCCAAAGGCCCAAGAGGAGTCTCTCTCCAGGCTGGGAGAGAGCAGGGCCTGCCTTCCTGCAGAAAGGGTACTGGGAGTGAAGCAGGGCTGGGGAAAGGCCAGGGGGAGCTCCAGGCTGGCAACTCCCCAGGCTGCAGGGCCTGGTCCAAGGCCCATAGAGGTACTGGGAGGCAGAGGAAGGCAGCAGGTCCGAACCCCCTTGCCTATGATGAGTGGCTTTTACACTGCAGTCTGCCCCAGTGAGCGGGGGCTTGGTGATGACTGGCAGTAGCCCAGAATGAGGCAAGGTGGGGCTAGAGGGTTGGGGGTTCCCCTGGGTGGAGAGACCCTGAGACTGCAGGGGTATTGCCAGGGGGCAGCACCCCAAAGACAAAGGGCACCAGGTCCTGAGAGGGATACGGGGACCAGTGGCAGCGGGACACTGGCCTGCAGAGGGCGCTCCCCAGGCTGGAAAAGAGCTAAATCCCAATGAACAAGCAGGTTTATGGGGCTGAGACTTAGGCCCCCCTGCAGGGATAGTGTGCAGTGACAGATAACGCAGAGGCTACAGCAGCAGTGAGGTGAAATCATGGCCTCGTGAAATCACTCACAGCTGGGCTAAGGGGGGAACCCTCAGGAGGTGGCATTCTACAGATGGCAGCCAGCAGCGGCAGAGATGACAGTGGTGAGCAGGAAGAAAGGTGGCAGAGATCAGCAGCAAAGGACCCAGTGAGTGGCCAGTGGCAGCAGAGATAATGGCAGCACTAGTGGCATTGCACAACCCTCCCCTTTAGGGGTGGGGCGAGAACCCACATGAATGTACCCCTGAACTTGGGGACCTTGCTGGCTTCGCACAAGCAGCTATGAGTGGGGTCCAGTGGAGGGAAAAGGGGAGTGGCATGTTAAAGGGCTATTTGTCCACTGGAGTTTCACACTGCAAGGTGGGACACTGAGGCAAAGGACACTGCTCAAGATACTGGGGGCAGGTATTTACTTCTGGTTCTGCTCTGTCTGCTAGTATTAAATAGCCTGATTTCTTAATATCTTGTGACGGGGCAAGGCCAGGTGGCTATAGTAAAGTAATGGGAGACAGGCTAAACAAATCCGTATTACCAGAATAAGCAAATGGCAGCTGCTACAGGTCAATTAAGACACCTGGGGCCAATTAAGATCTTTCCAGAAGGCAGGGAGGACAGCTAGGTTGATTGGGACACCTGAAGCCAATCAGGGGCTGGCTGAAACTAGTTAAAAGCCTCCCAGTTAGTCAAGTGGGGGCGGATGTCAGGAGCTGTAGGAGGAAGTTGTGCTGTTGGGGAGATTGAGCAGTACACACCATATCAGGCACAAGGAAGGAGGCCCTGAGGTAAGGGTGAAGTGGATCTTGAGGAAGTGGGGGCTGCTGTGGGGAAGTAGCCCAGGGAATTCTACACATCCTGTTTCTAAGAAGTCAGCTACTATAGCTGATACTATTAGGGTCCCTGAGCTGGAGCCCGGAGTAGCAGGTGGGCCCGGGCTCTTCTCTCCCCCCCCCCCCCTTTGCCCCTCTGATGAATTACTGAGACTGGGAGACAACAGAGACTGTGCGAGGGAGGGTTGCTTCTCCTCAGCTCCCTCGCTGGCATATGATGAAAATGGCTCAGTAGGCTGTGACCCGTGTCTCTAGAGAGAGAAGGGCTATGTGGAGGGTCACAGTGAGCCTCTGAGGCTAGCGAAATCTGCCAGGAAACGTGGGACCCACGGAGACAAGGACAGAGCTTTGTCACAATCTTAACACTGTCTTATGCCACACAGCGCGCTCATGCATTCGCTCGCTTTCCTTCTGTGCATGCACCTTCTGAGGGGGTCTGGGGTGGTGCTGAGCTGTGAGGTGGCGGGGAAGATGTGTGTGTTAGGGCACTAGGGAGTGGGGGTTCTGTGTGGGGTGCTGGGCAGTTGTGGTGGGGCTGTGGGCAGGGGGGCACTAGGAGTGTTGTGCATTTGTGGAGGGGGTCTGGTGGGGGACGCTGGGCATAGCAGGTCTGGGGGGGGCTCTGTCCATAGAGAGTCAGGGGGGTGTTCATGTTTGGTAGGGGGGCTGTGTGGTGTGGCATGGGCCCGCCCCCAAGGGGAATGCTGGCACCACAGGGCCGGGCGTGCTACTTGCGTCTGGCAACTGCCAGTTTGTAAATAGTGCCCTTGCACTGAGCGGGGCTGCCCCTGTTGTTCCATGCCCCATTGCCCCTGGCTGGCCTCTCGCTCCGGGGACTGACACTTCCCTTTCCCCCCCCCCCCCCCCCCCCCCCCCCCCCCCCCCCCCCCCCCCCCCCCCCGGNCGCCGGGCCCACAAAAGGCTAATCCAGCCCTGATTACACACAGTGAGGAAGAGGCTGCACTGAGAGGAGAAGGGGTAAGTGCTTGAGAGGTCAAGGGGGCTAGTCCCGGGTTTACAATGGTGACACTGGTGCCATGGAGAAGGGCCCGTGTTCAGAAGGGGCCCCGGCCTGCTCTGCTTGCACTGTGCCCTGAGACCCTGCCAGCCTCCTGGCTCCCTCCACCCCCACTTGCGCCTCTATGCTTTCCTGCCAGCCGGCCAAGGGCTCCTCTCCGCCCCCTGGCCCCACCCGCCGGCTCATCTCTGCCTCCGGGCAGTCTCTGCTTTCCACCACCTGTGGGGCCCCGCCTGTCTCCCCAGAGCTGAGCTGCCTGGGACTGGTGCAGAAGTCTGGCCAGCTTCAGCCAGGTGGGGAGGGATGTTGGGTGGCGGGGGGCTTGGCTGGGCCCCTCCAGGCAAGTGGATCCTGAGGGAGCCCAGCTGGGGCAGACCCTGGCCTGGCTGATGATGCCACTCCCGAGGGGACAGAGCGATTCCCCGCCCTGGGACCAGCCCTGGCTGTGCTGCTGGCTCAGCCTGGCAGACAGTCGGCTCCCAGGAGGGCTGGTGAGTGTGGCTGGGATGCAGGGCATGGGAGAGGGAATCTCTGGGGGGTCTGTGGGGGTGCTGGGCTGTGAGGGGTGGGGTAGGTGTGTGTGTGTGTGTGTTGGGGCACTAGGGAGTGGGGGTTCTGTGTGGGGTGCTGGGCAGTTGTGGTGGGGCTGTGGGCAGGGGGGTGCTCGGCAGGGATGGTGTGCATTGCGCTGTACATGTGTGGCAGGGTCTGGGGGGGGCTGGGCGTAGCGGGTCTGTCTGGCCATAGGGAGCCGGGGAGTGTTTATGTTGGGTGGCAGGGCTGTGTGGCACAGCATGGGCCCACCCCCAAGGGAAAAGGGCATGCTGGCAGCACAGGGTCAGGCAGGCCAGTGTGCATCTGGCAACTGCTGGTTTGTAAATAGTGCCCTCGCACTGGGTTTGGCAGAGCGGGCCACCCCTGCCAGGCCGTGCCCCTTTGCCCCTGGCTGGCCCCTCGCTCTGGGGACCGCCCGTGCCATGCACCATTGCCTCCATGGGGGTCCATAAATATATTTGGAGCCAGGCCCACAAAAGGTTAAGCCAGCCCTGAAGGGGGGTTGTGGGTGTAAGGGAAAATTGAGTAGGCCCAAGCTTTGACCAAGATAACTTTAATTAAAATAACTGTGTACAACGGGCAGGAGAAGAGACTCGGATAGACAGCCGACCCCCAGGACCGGAGGACCGCGAGCCATTCCCCACCAGACCCAGGGCCCATCTGAAAGGTAAGAGAACTTTTGAAATCTCTATTGTGGGTTTCTGGTGGAGGACTGCCCGTAGGCTCTGGGTTTGGGTAAATTTCATGCTCTATTCGGACTTTTTGCTGCCAGACACGCCTGACGCCGTTCTGGTTCTGGTTTCCCCGGGAAGAGCCACTGGGAGTGGCTGGGTAGGTCTATGGATGGACCTCCGTTTTGTGTGCCAGTGTGAATGTTTGAGTGAGAGAAAGGATCACAGGAAGATGCCCAAAGCTCTCTGCGAAGCTACCGGCTCGTGACCAGAGGTGTCTCTAAAGCAAGCCCTGTGGGTCCAACTAGTGGGCTACGATGAGAGCCCCGACCAAGACAGTTTCCCTCTGCAAGGCATGACCGGCGAGGGGTCTGTCTGGGTCTAGGATTGTATGATCCCATCCCCTACCGTTTGTGAACGGCCTGGTTTCCTCACCCTCTTTCCCTCTGGTTCCCCTCCTCCGCCGGTAAAAGGCGGTCTGACGAGCCACTGACGGGTCCAAACGCCCTACCGGAAGCAACAGAGTTCTCTGAGACTAGCCGACGCCCTTTGCTGGAAGGGGGTGTAGACAGTCGTGGATGCCCTACATTGCATTCCCTGTGTGAAAGACCCGAGTGAAAGTGGTCTGGTCTGGGAAATGCGGGGTGGTAAGTCGAAAGGAATCGTCATCCCACCAAAGGGCACACCGGCTGCGTACATGTACTTGAATTACGGTCCCTCTACTTGCAAATTACTGGGAAAAAATGGAATTGGTATACCAGGAATAGGGAGGATTTAAAATTATGGTTTCCCTTAGAGGGAAAGTTTCGAACTTGACAAGATTGTGTACCTCCGAGGTGCGCTTCTGGCCAATGTCAGTGTGAGGCATCCTTTTATTGGCATGAAGAAACAGAAAAACGGTGCCATGAATCTCAAAGGAGGAGTCTCAAGGACTCCCAGGACAAACTTAATACACAATTAAAGGAGACAAAAGCGAAATTGGGTTTTCTAAGCCCCTGCTGGCTAGCAGATATCTCTCTATACTTTAAGGCCTCTTTGGGGTATCCCCTCAGCTCCATCTGAAGATCCTATAAACTTGTATTTAAACTGCAGTAGGGGTGAGCAACGTTCTTGTGCCCCACCCCGTCTCTTCACCTCTGACTGTTTCTGTCGGTCCTCTGTCTAACTATCATGTTTTCCTCCTCAGTCCTTATTGGCCGGTTAACCTTTTGGGAAGAGACTTGCTGTGTAAATTAAATTGTACAATCTGTGTAAATTAAATTGTACCCCAGGCGGCGTGTATTTGGGCGTGCCTGGTCCCAGTCCCAATAAGGTCCTGGCAATCTTACAGGTGAACGCTCCAAAGAGGGAGACCGACCCCAGCCCTTCCTCGTTGCAACAGGAACTGCTGGCTAAGGTCCCCCCCTCCTTGTGGGCTGATCATGCCAACCAGGTTGGGCACATTGGGTCTGCCCAACCTGGTAAGGTTCGCCTGAACCCCAGCAAGACCCCTTCCCAAGGTGCAGCAATACCCTCTATCAAAACAGGCCGAGAAAGGAATTTAACCAGTAATCACCTCCTTAATTCAGCAAGGAGTCATTATTCCTACGGTCAGTGAGTGTAACTTCCCCATTTTACCATGCTGTTAATGCTGCTGAGCGGACAGGGTGCCCTCCCCGGAGAGTGTGAGACCTTTCTTTAGCTTATGAGCTCCTAGCAGACAGGGTGCCCCCCCTCCCGGCATGTGTGATTGGAAGATGGGTGGGGGACAGTCTGAGTTCCCCCCTCGCCACAGGAGGGCACCCCTGCGTATTACATGTGCATTCTGTCCAGGTGGCAAGCCTCATGGGGGATGATGCAGGTGACCAGCATGACTGGAAAAAGGCTAATGTAGTACCCATCTTTAAAAAAGGGAAAAAGGAGGATCCGGGGAACTACAGGCCAGTCAGCCTCACCTCAGTCCCTGGAAAAATCATGGAGCAGGTCCTCAAGGAATCAATTCTAAAGCACTTAGAGGAGAGGAAAGTGATCAGGAACAGTCAACATGGATTCACCAAGGGGAACTCATGCCTGACTAACCTAATTGCCTTCTATGAGGAGACAACTGGGTCTGTGGATGAGGGGAAAGCAGTGGATGTGTTATTCCTTGACTTTAGCAAAGCTTTTGATACGGTCTCCCACAGTATTCTTGCTGGCAAGTTGAAGTATGGGCTGGATGAATGGACTATAAGGTGGATAGAAAGCTGGCTAGATCGTCAGGCTCAACGGGTAGTGATCAACGGCTCCATGTCTAGTTGGCAGCCGGTTTCAAGTGGAGTGCCCCAAGGGCCGGTCCTGGGGCCGGTTTTGTTCAATATCGTCATTAATGATCTGGAGGATGGCGTGGACTGCACTCAGCAAATTTGCAGATGACACTAAACTGGGAGGAGTGGTAGATACGCTGGAGGGTAGGGATAGGATACAGAGGGACCTAGACAAACTAGAGGATTGGGCCAAAAGAAACCTGATGAGGTTCAACAAGGACAAGTGCAGAGTCCTGCACTTAGGACGGAAGAATCCCATTCACTGTTACAGACTAGGGACCGAGTGGCTAGGCAGCAGTTCTGCAGAAAAGGACCTAGGGGTTACGGTGGACGAGAAGCTGGATATGAGTCGACAGTGTGCCCTTGTTGCCAAGAAGGCTAACGGCATTTTGGGCTGTATAAGTAGGGGCATTGCCAGCAGATCGAGGGACGTGATCGTTCCCCTCTATTCGACATTGGTGAGGCCTCACCTGGAGTACTGTGTCCAGTTTTGGGCCCCACACTACAAGAAGGATGTGGAAAAATTGGAAAGAGTCCAGCGGAGGGCAACAAAAATGATTAGGGGGCTGGAGCACATGAGTTATGAGGAGAGGCTGAGGGAACTGGGATTGTTTAGTCTGCAGAAGAGAAGAATGAGGGGGGATTTGATAGCTGCTTTCAACTACCTGAAAGGGGGTTCCAAAGAGGATGGATCTAGACTGTTCACAGTGGTACCAGATGACAGAACAAGGAGTAATGGTCTCAAGTTGCAGTGGGGGAGGTTTAGATTGGATATTAGGAAAAACTTTTTCACTAGGAGGGTGGTGAAGCACTGGAATGGGTTACCTAGGGAGGTGGTGGAATCTCCTTCCTTAGAGGTTTTTAAGGTCAGGCTTGACAAAGCCCTGGCTGTGATGATTTAGTTGGGATTAGGTCCTGCTTTGAGCAGGGGGTTGGACTAGATGACCTCCTGAGGTCCCTTCCAACCCTGATATTCTATGATTCTATGACCCTTGCGAGTAATATCGTTAAGGAAAGGGACCAGGAGGGGTGGGGGTTAGTCAAAAAGTCCACCCTATTTGCTAAATTGGTAGTGAAACCATGCCTGTGCCCATGGAAAAGAATAATGCAGCGAGGAAAAAAGGATCGGGCCCAGACAAGCAGGCAACCACAGTTTGAGGAAGTTGAAAGAAACCGAGTGGAAAATTAACTCTGTAGTTACTGGAGGGAATTAAGCAGTGAAACTTTGTACAAATGTTAAAAGAAGGTGTTCTGAAAAGAGAAATTCTTCGGTTTTTTTGCAGCCATTCCTTTGGAGAAAGGGCCCATTTCTCCAGAGGAATGTCTGTCAATAATCCAGGCAAGAGGTTATTTAAGTGGAATTATTTAACTATGAACAAGTTAGTCAAACTTGCTAAAGAACACTCCTGGTGTGTATAATCTTTGTCTTATAAGTTTAAGATGAATTGGTGTTTTAGGTTGTAAAACCAAAAAACACTTTTGCCAAACAAAAGAAACTAGTGGTGTTTAATTTTGGTATTTAGCATTTAACCCTTAAGGTAACTTAATGCTTTACAAGATTTAAATTGTTTTAAATAAAGACCAAAGTTGTGGCTGCAGCAGGGCAGTCAAAGCCAGGAGAATGGGAAAAGATTTTAAATCTGTGTTGGTAACAAATAGCAGATAGAAGCTGTAGTCAGTGCCCCACACTAAGCCTTAAGGTGGCTCTGTGTAATCAATGGTCACTTTGCCAAAGGGGAGCCAAAATGGGTTGTTTTCCTTTTTTAAAACAATGTGTGTTTTAAAGCAGGAGTTAAGAGTTAGAAGTTAATTGTGTCCTTTTGAGATAGTCTTTCTAAGCGGCTGATAACTTTAAATCCAAAAACAAGCTGAGAATGTTGGTTTTAATGCAAATCACCTAAATGATAAAGATAGCAGCCATTGAAACCTGACCTGCCTATAAAACAAATACAGGAAAATATGGGAAGTAATTCCTCTTGCCTGCAATCAACAAGGGTATTTGTAAAAAAAAAAAAAAAAAAAAGACTATTTTAAGCAATAATCAGCCAACCCCAAGGGGGTAAAAATATGCTTTGTCTTTCAGAAAANAAAAAAAAAGAATATTTTAAGCAATAATCAGCCAACCCCAAGGGGGTAAAAATATGCTTTGTCTTTCAGAAAAATAGAAAAAGCTGATACCAACTAAAAAGCCAAAAAATGTTCTTGGAGTGTTACTGGGTACACTTTATATCCTGATTGCATTTGGCGCTTCCCAGACAGCTGCCTGGTTGCGCCCAGGGTGCTTTTGCCCTATTTGGCTCGCGTGCACCACGGAATGGCGCGTGTGGGCAAAGGGGGGAAATGATTGGTTTGCACCGGATTTTTCTCCTGTGGTCCAGCAATACTGCCAACAGTATGTGATCTGTCAGCAACATAATGTTGGTAAAGCTGTCAAGGTTAGGCAGGCACCACATCCCCCTTCCTGGGGATCTTTTGTAAATATTCAGATTAATTTTATTTAAATGTCTAAATGTTGTAATTATAAGTGTGTTAGTTTTAGTTAATGTATTTTCCAACTGGGTTAAGGCCTTTCCCTGTAAAAAGGCAGATGCCAAGACTGTTAAACTTTTGACTTAAGTATTTTGTACCACGGTTTGGCATACCTGTGCATAGCAACAGTGATTGTGGACCTAATTTTACTGGACTAATTATAACAAGTTACGTACAGCTTTACAGATCCAACACAATCTCCACTGCCCCCACCACCCGCAGTCTGCCGGGACAGTGAAACGTCAAAATGGGATTTTTGAAAATAAACTGGCCAAGTTCTGTGCTGAGACAAATTTAAAGTGGCCAAATACCCTCCCATTAGCATTAATGACTGAGGGCCACTCCCAATCAAAAGACTGGACTCAGCCCTCATGAGATTCTAACAGGGCACCTGATACGACTACCGGCTGCGCCCCCACTGGCCCTGGCTCAGATGGACAGTCATTTAATGGATGACACAATGCTTGATTATCGCCAGGCACTAATGAAATGTTAGGTGTTTTTTTATACACAGGTGAAAAAAACACATCCAAGTATCCTGAGCAACCCTGCCATTCACTGGAACCAGGAGACTGGGTCTATATAAAGGTCCAACAGTGAAAGACCGTCCTGGCCCCACTCTGGAAAGGCCCATACCAAGTCCTGTTAACTACCAACACTGCTGTAAAGTGCCAAGAACTGACTGTCTGGACCCACGCTTTGCACTGCAAAAAGGCCCCTCAACCACGAGATGATTCTCTGACTGATGATCAGCTGTCTCTCTTTCTGGTGCTGCTGTTCCTTCTGGACAGCAGGAGAAAAGGACAAAGTGAAGTGCTAGTATCCTCTCTTGTCCACTGACAGTCCTACTATGCATTTGGACTTTGTTAGAAGAACCAAACCATTACAGGGTGATGTGCTAGTAACCTCTTCCCTGCATAATGCTAAACCATGGCTGTTCCAAGAAAGAAGGAACACTCACTCTGCTGAAACCACCGAAGTCCAAGAACTCCTGACTACAAAAGACATTAAGAATTGGTCCTGGTGAAAAAGACAAAGTATTGTTAATTGGCAGAGAGGGACTTGTGGGGACTGTTCTTGGGAATGTGGAGTTAAATGGTGGGGTGGGTTTTTTCTGTGGGCTGGCCTCTGCGCTTATGGACAAATACCATCAGAATGCACTGCCCTCCCTAATTGGCTTCCAAAAAAAAAAATGTGTTAGGATATCAATGCTACTGTAGGAACTGTCAGGTTCACCCTGCCCTTATCCAGCTTTCAGGTTACCTCTATATACCCAAACTGCTCAAAGGAAGCCGCTATTAGGCTAGCACAGCAGAGGGCCTGGGCTTCCGCTAGGAAAAAGAGAGACTTGGCCAAACACTTATGAGATGGTGCAAATTAGGCTGCTGCAATCTGAAATGTTCATAAAGGCCAAGAACATAAAGAAAAAATTAGGGCAGTTGGGGGGAAAAAAAGCCACAGGTCTTATTACTGGAGCACAGCTAACTCAGGTGTAGGCTGGAGTTGGTGAATTACATGTTATTTCTGCCCTTAGTTCAATGACTCAGAAATTGTTAACAACAATGGTACTAAATATCACTGGAGCCAGGAAGGCATTGCAGTGAGATCTGGCATGTTCAGAGGTTCAGGATTTCCTGAATGACCAACTGATGGGCATTTGGAGTAATCTCGAACATCAGGCCTGGCCTGCTGCCCTTACAGATACTTCAGGAGTATAATCTAATCTCCTTCCAAGCATACGGCACGATTGGGGGGGGATGTGGGCCGGGTCCGTGGGGAGGATGCATGTAAAATTGGATAATTCACCAAGACATTTGGGAAATTAAACTACCTGGTATGCCTAATCGATTTATAGTCAGTGCTCCTGAAATAACACCTGACATTTGAATAGAAATAGGAAGTCAATGGACACTCTGGTCGTTGGAACCCCCACAGCTCCAGTGTGTACAAAAACTGAAGCCAGGGGAAGTTGTCACCGTTCATGACAACGTCTGCTGGGAGGGTAAGGGAAGGAACTACCCTAGCAGGACACCTGCTTTTCAAAGCAAATAATAGCTGTGTGCATGTTGCGTTCATACTAATCATGCCTTGCCATTGCATTCAACTAACCCCCCCCCTCCCCCCGAAAAAAAAGTTGAGTTAAAAGATTTAAAATCAAAAATGCAAAATGTAATAAAAATAAAGGTTTAAGATTAATAGTTGTGCTAAAAGCACAAAAGGGGGGATTGTAAGGGAAAATTGAGTAGGCTCAAACTTTGCCTAAGATAACTTTAATTAAAATAACTGTGTACAAGGGGCAGGAGAAGAGAGAATGAAAAATGCCAGTCTTGCGAAATGTAACTAATTGCTAGAAGCCTTAACCACAAAAGTACAACCTGATAATAAACAGGAAAGCTTGTTGCTTTTGTATTCCTAATAAGGAGCTGTTTCTGTTTAAAAGGATATTATGAATGAAAAGTGTGTTAAGCTATATAAGCTTCTGTGTTCCTTTGTTAGACAGACCAGCTAGGCTGGCTGTGTCTCCCTGCATGCTNCTATTCCTAATAAGGAGCTGTTTCTGTTTAAAAGGATATTACGAATGAAAAGTGTGTGTGACTAAATGTGGTTTTAAGCTATATAAGCTTCTGTGTTCCTTTGTTAGACAGACCAGCTAGGCTGGCTGTGTCTCCCTGCATGCTTGTAATAAAGTGGGCCTCAGGCTGCTCTGATCCAAACACAACACGTGGATTTATTTATTTATATTTTTTTCCACATCATGGGGAAGGTGCTACAGTGGGACGCTGGTAACCTGAGTTCTAATCCTGGCTGTGCAGGCAAAGCTCTGCCTCAATTTCCCCATCTGTAAAAGGGGGTAAATAACATTTCCCCCCTTTTATATAAAGCTCTTTGAAAACCACAGAGGAGACGTCTCTATAGCAGCTAGGAATTAGTACTCTCTGCTTCCCCCCTTCTGTGTACAGATGGAGGCGGTGGGATATGGATGCAGCTATTTTACCAAATGAACTACCCTTGGGGTGCCCATGCCCTGCACTGAACTCACCCTGCCCTGCGCAGGGATACTGTATCTGCCCCCTGGATGCCCTCTGCAGCTGCCTTTCAGCCACGCTCAGCTATTTACAGCAGATCGATAAATCAGAGCAGAAGTTTTTCCACAAGAAGGAANGTAAAGCTCTTTGAAAACCACAGAGGAGACGTCTCTATAGCAGCTAGGAATTGGTACTCTCTGCTTCCCCCCTTCTGTGTACAGATGGAGGCAGTGGGATATGGATGCAGCTATTTTACCAAATGAACTACCTTTGGGGTGCCCATGCCCTGCACTGAACTCACCCTGCCCTGCGCAGGGATACTATATCTGCCCCCTGGATGCCCTCTGCAGCTGCCTTTCAGACACGCTCAGCTATTTGCAGCAGATCGATAAATCAGAGCAGAAGTTTTTCCACAAGAAGGAAAATCTTCTGGGCAATTCCCCTGTGTGTTCAGTTCTCCCCCAGCCCCGGGGGGCACAGCCTGGGGCTACCTGGGGGGAAGGTGTTACCTGGGGCTGCCATGAACAGGGCCAAGTCAACTGAGCCCCAACCCAGGAGCCTCCCGCTGGACGGCATCTCCCTGACTTGCGCTGGGCGTCCCTCGGAGTCGCTCTCCCCTTATGGAATTGCCAGGTGGGCCGCCTTGCAGAGCCCCCTGTTAACAAGGGGATTTCACAGCTGCCCAGCTACACATTGTTTCTGTTCCACGCACCTGGATGTGTGGGGAGAGGCAAATCCTCCTCTCCCGGCCCTGAGGCTGCCGCCTGCCTCTGCCTTTGATAAACTGCCCTGCTCCAGCTCGTGCCCCATTGACCCACTCAATGGGCCAGGGCCCCACTGGTGACAACCAGCCCAGACTCGGAGCTGGGGGTTGGGGCAGTGAGGGGGAATTTGGGGGGTTCTCAGAGCAGTGCTGGGGTGGGGGGGTTGGGAGGATGCAGGGTGGGGGCTCTGCCCTTTGCCAACCTCCATCGGCTAGCGCTGTGCTCTGGCATTTTACAACAGGAGCCCCTCACCCCCACCCCCTTCAAACAGTGTGAAGATGTAAGATAAACACTGGCCCTGAAGAAACAAAGGTTTTTCTTAATTCGTTTGCTAACATGAAAACATTCTGTAAAGAAATTATACCACTTTTACAGCGAGAAGCACCTGTTCTAACAAAGATAAAGGCTGACACAGCAGGGTTAAAAACACAAACCCTCAGTCAGACCACAAGCCATAAGAGAGATCCTGTAAATTAAGAGAGAGTCTTCCGCCTCCAGCCTGGGAATTTTTTTTTTTTTTTTTGCTAACATGAAAAAACACCAGTGACCAGAGATGCTTCCTAGTGAAAATTAAGATACACCAGCATGGGCAAGGAAGGGGTTTTACAATAATAAAATAAAACATAAAAAGACATGTTTAAAGGAGTTCCTTCAAAAAGTGCTAGTTTGCTTTTCAGAGTTTTGCCCAAATGACTTGACCAGAGTACAAAAACCAGACAAACAAAACTTGGAAATTGACGTTAGCTGTAAGGAGTTCTTTTAATATAAGCAACATAAGAACAGCCGTACCGGGTCAGACCAAAGGTCCATCTAGCCCAGTATCCTGTCTACTGACAGTGGCCAATGCCAGGTGCCCCAGAGGGAGTGAACCTAACAGGCAATGATCAAGTGATCTCTCTCCTGCCATCCATCTCCACCCTCTGACAAACAGAGGCTAGGAACACCATTCCTTACCCATCCTGGCTAATAGCCATTAATGGACTTAACCACCATGAATTTATCCAGTTCTCTTTTAAACGCTGTTATAGTCCTAGCCTTCACAACCTCCTCAGGTAAGGAGTTCCACAAGTTGACTGTGCGCTGCGTGAAGAAGAACTTCCTTTTATTTGTTTTAAACCTGCTGCCTATTAATTTCATTTGGTGACCCCTAGTTCTTGTATTATGGGAATAAGTAAATAACTTTTCCTTATCCACTTTCTCCACATCACTCATGATTTTATATACCTCTATCATATCCCCCCTTAGTCTCCTCTTTTCCAAGCTGAAGAGTCCTAGCCTCTTTAATCTCTCCTCATATGGGACCCGTTCCAAACCCCTAATCATTTTAGTTGCCCTTTTCTGAACCTTTTCTAGTGTCAGTATATCTTTTTTTGAGATGAGGAGACCACATCTGTGCACAGTATTCAAGATGTGGGCGTACCTCGATTTATATAAGGGCAATAATATATTCTCAGTCTTATTCTCTATCCCCTTTTTAATGATTCCTAACATCCTGTTTGCTTTTTTGACCGCCTCTGCACACTGCATGGACATCTTCAGAGAACTATCCACGATGACTCCAAGATCTTTTTCCTGATTCGTTGTAGCTGAATTAGCCCCCATCATATTGTATGTATAGAGTCCATGCGTCTGACGAAGTGGGCATTCACCCACGAAAGCTTATGCTCCAATACATCTGTTAGTCTTTAAGGTGCCACAGGACTCTTTGTTGCTTTTTACAGATCCAGACTAACACAGCTACCCCTCTGATACTTTTAATATAAGCTTTGTAAAGTGTGAATCTGAATACATGATAGGAGCAGTCACTGAGATCTGGGTGTGACGGGTTTGGTCACAGAGACCCCCTTGGGACTGTCACCTCATGTGCTGAAACTACCTCTGAGCCCATTTCCCCTGCCAGCTTGGGACTCCAGAACCCTGCCTTGTTGAGCCAGACACGCTAGCCTGCTGCAACACAGACCCAGGGTCTGAACCACATCCCCCAAAGCTGCAGACTTAATTAAAAAGAGCTCAACAAGTACTCCTGTCTCCAGCACCCAGACACCCAGCTCCCAATGGGATCCAAACCCCAAATAAATCCATTTTACATTGTATAAAGCTTATACAGGGTAAATTCATAAATTGTCTGCCCTCTATAACACTGATAGAGAGATATGCACAGCTGTTTGCTCCCCCAGATATTAATCATAGAATCATAGAATATCAGAGTTGGAAGAGACCTCAGGAGGTCATCTAGTCCAATCCTCTGCTCAAAGTAGGACCAACCCCAACTAAATCATCCCAGCCAGGGCTTTGTCAAGCCAGGCCTTAAAAACCTCTAAGGATGGAGATTCCACCACCTCCCTAGGTAACCCATTCCAGTGCTTCACCACCCTCCTAGTGAAATAGTGTTTCCTAATATCCAACCTAGACCTCCCCCACTGCAACTTGAGACCATTACTCCTTGTTCTGTCATCTGCTACTACTGAGAACAGCCTATTTCCATCCTCTTTGGAACCCCCCTTCAGGTAGTTGAAGGCTACTATCAAATCCCCCCCCTTACTCTTCTCTTTTGCAGACTAAATAACCCCAGTTCTTCTTGTTGCTAACATACCTGTAGAAACCCTTCTTGTTACCCTTCTTGTTACCCTTCACATCCCTCCTTCACAACTCCAATTGTGCCTTAGCCTTCCTGATTACACCCCTGCATGCTCTAGCAATATTTTTATACCCCTCCCTAGTCATCTGTCCAAATTTCCACATCCTATAAGCTTCCTTTTTGAGTTTAAGCTCACCGAAGATTTCACTGTTAAGCCAAGCTGGTTGCCTGCCACATTTGCTATCACTTATTCTGGGTTAATTAATAAACAAAAGTGCTTTTATTAAGTATAAAAAGTAGGATTTAAGTGGTTCCAAGTAATAACAGACAGAATAAAGTAAATTACCAAGCAAAATAAAACAAAACATGCAAGTCTAAGCCTGATACATTAAGAAACTGAATACAGATAAATCTCGTCCTTAGAGATGTTCCAATAAGCTTCTTTCACAGACTAGACTCCTTCCAAGTCTAGGCACAATCCTTTCCCCTGGTACAATCCTTGTTAGTTCCAGCTCAGGTGGTAACTAGGGGATTTCCCATGAGTGGCAGCCCCCTTTGTTCTGTTCCACCCCCTTTTATAGCTTTAGCACAAGGTGGGAATCCTTTGTCTCTCTGGGTCCCCACCCCTCCTTCTAAATGGAAAAGCACCAGGTTAAAGATGGATTCCAGTATCATGTGACATGTTCACATGTCCTGTGAGCCCCCCTCCATTCTTCTAGGACTGGCCCGCACGTATGCAGTGGAGGCTTGCAGGTAAACAGAGACATCTACAGTCAATTGTCCTACTCAATGGGAGCCATGAAGATACTAAACCACCATAAATGGCCCACAGTTTGCATAATTACAATAGGACCTCAGAGTTATGCTACATACATACATGCACACATGCATCTGATGAAGTGGGCTTTAGTCCATGATAGCTTATGCTCAAATAAATTTGTTAGTCTCTAAGATGACACAAGTACTCCTGTTCTTTTTACATATTCCTAGTTTCAGATACAAGAGTGATGCATTAATACAAATAGGATGAACACTCTCAGTAGATTATAAGCTTTGTAAAGATCCCTTTCAAGAGACCTTTTGCATAAAGCTTATTTACACTCATGAACATATTTCCATAAAACATGATGGAATGCAATGTCACACTGGGCTCCTTCACGTTGAGTGCTGCCCAGCACAGACTCACTAAGATTGGGGCCCCGTCGCGTCGGGCGCTGCCCAGACATAGAGTCGCCGAGATCGGGGCCCCATCGGGCCGGGTGCTACCCAGACACACAATCACTAATATCAGGAGGGCCTAGTCACTCTGGGTGCTGCCCAGATGAAGAGTCACAGTCATAGAGAACAGGACATGTTGAATCCCCATCATTGACAATAAAAGTTATATCAAACTTCCTTATTTCATTTACTGGAAGTTGACTTTTAGTTGGGCCATGATAGGCGCTCCTAGGCACTCCCGTAATACGTGCTGTGCACCATGGGTCCTGGACCATGAGCGGGGCTCCTAAGCACTCCCATAATACACCTAATAAATTATGTGCAGAGCCGAGCACCATGGGGTCCCGGACCATGAGTGGGCTCCTAGGCGCTAGTGCAATGCAAACAACAACAACAGAATTACTTTGCGGCCCCAAGTGCTGAGAGTGAGTCATTCCCAAACGCTCCGGCTGACAGCTGCTGCAAGGAGCTGCACTGTGAGCTCTGCAGTGGAGTACAGCCCCTGGAGCAGTTGCCCAGTCGTCACTTCCACTCAAGGCGGGAGGGTCCGGATAAATTGGACTGGTTGGGAATAGGACATGGAGCCTTTCTCCTGGAGGGTCAAGTGTTTAGAGAAGGGGGCTGGGAGTCAGGACTCCTGGGTTCTATCCCTGTCTCTCGTTGTACCTAGGTATGCCCCGGTGCCTCAGTTTCCCTGTCTCTATAATGGAGGTGATGCTACCTGTGCAAAGTTTTGAGGACCTTGGGTGACAGGGACCAGCCAAGGGTAGGGTATGTGGGGCGTGGGGAAGGGCGTAGCTAGGGAGGATGCCCTGTTGGCTAGGGCCTCTCATCTTAGTTAGCTCTGAGCCATGGCTGGCACAACAGGGCCCTGAGCCCTCTGGGGCTCGGGGGGTTAGTATAATAGAACCACTAATAATATAAACTCTGTGCTTCCATACCCCAGCCCCTGGGATCTCCCTGGCTGTCCGAGCTGGCGCTGTCCCCCAGCAGCATGTGAAACTCTCCAAATATTGGTGATTTATTCACTATTCCTCACACCCCACCTTCCCCTGGCAGCCTGGGGTGGCAGCTCCGGGTGGAGCACACACACCCTTGTGTGTGTGTGAAGCCTTGCCTAGCTTCAGCAGCATGCTGTCATGCAGGGCAGAGTGGGGGACACATGCCAGGCTGGAAGATGGCAAGCGAAGGCAGCTGGTGTCTGGCTGCAGCACAATGGGCTACCAGTCGCTGGGGCTCACCTTGGTGGCTCCAGGCTCCCGAGTGCATATACAGTCATGCACAGGCCTGTGCGTGTTCATGCACCTGTGCGCACACAGCACATGCATGCACTCAAATGCGTGTACATGTCATATTTGTGTGCACTCACGCAGGTGTGCACACGCTTGTGCAGGCAAACCCTGGTTTTACAGGCAGCTCCCTTGGCCAACTCCCCAGCCTGCCCTGCGGTTTGTGCAGGGTGCTGGGCCCTGCAGGGAAGAAGGGTCATGCAGGGGAGGGGTGCTGGTGTATGTGGGGGCAGTGTTATTTGGGACTAGCCTGAAGGTGCACCGTGGCCGGGGCTGCTCTAAGCAGGCAAGGTATTCCGATCTCCCCACAGCCGGCTCCTCCTTGTGGGAGAGGATAAAATAGCCTCCAACTCCTTAAAGCCTGTTTCACAGTCCTGCCCCTGGAAATAGGTAAATGTCATCCCCATTTGTTCAGATGGGGAAACTGAGGTACAGAGCAGAGATGTGACTTGTGCAAAACAGGGAATCAGGACTCCTGGGTTCTATTTCCAGGGGCTAATGGTTAGAGCTGGGAGTGGGGGGAAGAGTCAGGATTCCTGGGTTCTATTCCAGACTCTGCTGTCGGCTCCATATTCGATCCCTGTGTGGCACCTCAATTTCCCCCTGTGACAAAGTGGGAATTTTCATGAAGCCTAGGTGTGCCTCAGTTTCCCTCTGTACATTGCACTGCTACCCAGTGGGTGCCAAAGGGTTAACACTGCTCCAAGAACAGCACAGGAGACAGGAGGTGTGTGGAGGGGAATGGACAGAGTCATTAAAGAGCTGGCTGAACCTGACCCAGATCCACAGCGGGTCCAGCAGGACAAAGAGACGCCCCAAGGACTCAACACCTAACAGCATGACACCCTCCAGGCAGATGTAGGGAAGGAGCTGGAGAACAAAGGGGAAAAGGTGTCAGGGACCAGGAGATGGATGGCCATGGGGAGGGACTGAGCCGCTCTCACCTGGCAGGACAAAGCAGAGTGAGGGAGAGCCAGGGATGGAGGCCGTCCCAGCATGGCTGGCTCATCATGGCGCTGGCTTGGCCAGGGTGGTCTACAGCTGAACTTCTGCCTCTCTGTGCTGACCTAAGGATCTGCAGATTCTGTTGGTTCCCCTGTTTTGCAAAGGCTGCCGGTGCCCTTGGGACGGTTCCCTGGGCATCGCGCCCTGGAGGTACAAATCCAAAATAATATTATCTTGCGCTGTATAGAAAGATCTGCACAGCACACGCTCATAAAAATTCACCCTCGCCCTCAATGTGGAGAGAGATATGCACAGCTTTTTGCCCCGCCCCCCAGATATGAATTGTACAAACTGGGATTTGTAATAAACAAAAAACTAAGTTTATTAACTACAGAAGGTAAATTTTAAGTGATTATAAGGGATAGCAAACAGAGCAAAGCAGATTACTGAGCAAATAAAACAAAACACGCAATCTAAGCTTAATACACTCAAGAAACAGGTTACAAAATGTCATTTCTCACCCTAAATGTTGTTCCAGGCAGGTTACAGAGTTTGTGTAGCTCAGAGTTCCAGTTATTTCTCTTTACAGGCTTGGACCCCTGTCTCAGCCTGGACTCAGCCCCTGCCTTTCCCTTCAGGTGTTTTTAGCAATCTGCCTTCTTGGACCGGGAGGCAATGGAGACAAGGGCTGATTGCCTTACTCCACAGCCTTAAATAGAATTTATATAAGGCGGGAACCCTTTGTTTCCAGTGGAAAAATACCAGCAGTGTCCAAGGCAGTATTCTGTACCAGGTGACATCATCAGATGACCCTGCAGTGTCAAAGCAACATCCCAGGAAGCTCCCCAGGAAGGTGGGAGATTAGTATCTTCAAAGTTCTATTGTCCTTCTTAAATGGCTCATTTAGGCTGATTGCCTACTGTCTGGTGGGCATTCCCCAAGTACACACACAGTTGTAATTGTTACATAGTCAATATTCCTAACTTCAGATACAGAAATGATACATGCATACAAATTGGATAATCACATTCAGTAGCTCATAACCTTTCCAATGATACCTCACATGACCCATCTTGCATAAAACATATCTAAGTTATGCCATATTCATATCATAACAATATTTCTATGAAGAATATGGGGAGTAACGTCACACCCGCTCTGTGATGTGTGGCCACATCCCGCCTGCACCCTGGCTGTGGGGCGTAACTGTGTCGGGCTCTTGGGGGTGGATGCCTGAAGAGGGTCCTGCTTCTCCCACCCACATGGCTACCACCACTACAGGAGAGCTATTACAGCGGTGCAGCTGCATCCATACAGCTGTGGCACTGCAAGGTCTCTAGTGTAGACATGGCCTAAATCCCCCTCCTAAAGAAGTTTGTATCTAGTCTTTTTCTTATCTTAATTTAATAATTTAATCATTTTTCTTTAACTAGTTGGATTGTTATTAACAAATTGTGTTTGTTTGTAAATTCGGTAACACGAATAATGGATTTATATTTTAACCATTCATATTATACAATGAAATGTTTCAACAATAGCTATGGTTCGGCAGTGTAACCCTTCTTCCAGGTGGAGTTGGCAGCAACAAGGGCCGGGTTCAACATCCAGGGGTCCCACTTAACAGTACAACACAGAACCAGCTTGAGCCCCCACCCAGTAACCTGGGAAAACCTAACCCCAGCCCTGGGGCCGGCGGCTGGGAGTGGATCCCCAGGTGTGGTGGGGGTGGGAGGGGATCCCCGGGTGCAGGGCCGTGGCTGGGGCCAGAAGAGGAGCTGAGTGGTGCTCCCTTCCTGCCCTTATTGGGGACTGGTCCGGGCCCCAGCTGTGCCCCCCGAAATGTTCCTCCGTGTCTCTCTAGGGGCCGCGCCCCACAGATTGGGGACCTCTGGGTTACTGTATTCTGAGAAGCTGATGTGCACTTTGTGGTGTTGGTGTTTTCTGTGAATATATTTTTTTAAAGTGTTAATCAAACAATTGGGGAAAAAACCTAAGTTGCTGACACTGAGAACGTGCAGAGAGAAATCCTCCGAGGCTTGACTAGCTTCACGGCCCCTGTGATTCCCACCCCCAGCAGTGGGAGTTTAAATCCATCCACCCCTGGGCAAAAATCTGCCCTAGTAACAAGGAGGCATCTGCCTCTGCCAGGCGGCACTGGAGAAAGGTGCAGCAGAGGAGTGAGATGCTCCAGCTACTCGAGAAAATAAAATAAATCACACAATCAAATGCGTGCTGGGGGGAGGAGGATAGGGGGAGAGCAGTTTGGGCTGCAGAGAAGGGAGTGGGATTGTGGGGATAAATAGGGATGGAGGCCTCAGGGCAGGGGGAGAGGATGGGGACTAAGGGGGTGGGAGGGGAGGGACACTGAGTGGGATGACATGGAGATGGGGGGCTGGTGCACCAGGAGCTGGGGAGGGGGGGTTGTCTTTCAGGAGTGTCCGAGCCTTTCTCCCTGCCCTCTTCATGGCAGCTGGAATGGGGGGGAGCATGTCCCTCTGGGGGGGGCCTCTCCCTGCCCCCTTGTGAGCCAGCATCTGGGTAAGCTCTGGGAGGGGAGCTGAGAACAGGAATGCTGGGGGAGCACGCCCCCGGAACACACATGCCTCAGGGGAGGGGGCATAGAGGAACAAGCAACTGGCCGGGGGGCATTGGGGGAGGGGGCAAAGAGGCACAAGTGGCAGACAGGGTGGTCTTGGGCTGGAGCGGGCTGGGCAGGGGGGTTCTCAGGGGAAGAGGCGGAGCAGGGGCAGGAAGAGGCAGAGTGGGGGCAGGGTCTTGGGGGAAGAGGTGGAGCAGAAGCGGGGCCTTGGGGCAGAGTGGGTGGAGCATGGGCAGGGCCTCTGGGAGAAGTCCAAGTGGGGGCAGAGCCACAGTCCAGACACTGGTTGGCCCCCCATTTCTAAGGAGCTTCCGACACACACCCAAACGCGAGTCGTGCGCCACCTATCCTGAGCAGGGGGTTGGACTAGCTACCTCCTGAGGTCCCTTCCAACCCGGATATTCTATGATTCTATGCCATAATGCTCTAGAGCTTGACCAAGTTTTAGTGTATGGGTAAGTTTTACTGCAGAAAAATTGCTGTCATCTCTATATATGAGTTCTGCATGAACCTCTATTGTACGAACGAAGAGCTCCAGAGGTCCCAGGTTCGATCCCGCCCCACCCGCCGTGTTATAAGTGGGGGCTCATCCAGGATGTCAACTGGGAAGTCTCTGAAGTTTGGGACATGCTTCCTCAGCTGGGGGGAGTATGTAACCCAGGCCTGCTTGCTGTGGTGCTCTGTCCCCCTCTAGAGGCACCTAGATCATCAAGAGCAGAGGTCCTCAAATTCTGGGGTACGCCCCCATAGGGGGGCATGGAGGACCATCTCGGGGGGGCGGTGGCGAGGCCTGGGCCAACCCCCATGGGGAGGGAGTGCCAGACAGCCCCTCCCTGCCTCCAGCTCTGCTCCAGTCCCATCCACAGTCTTGGTGCAGCTCCGCTCCCGGCCCTGCACCAGCCCCCAGCCTCGGCCGCTGGCCGCGGCTCCATTCCCGGCCTGGGGGCGACACTTGGGGCAAGGCCGGGAGTGAAGCCTCACCTGGCCATGGCCCGGCTACCAGCCCACACTGCAGACCAGCTACGGCTCCCCTCCCACCCCCAACCCCGCGCCTGACCTCACATCCACCCTCAGCTGCGGTCCCAGCCTCAGCCGCCTTACCCCGTCCGCGCCCCCTGTGATAAATGAAGGGGGATTAGCTCCCTTTCTAATTCTGGCCTTTTGTTTTAAAAGTTTGTACTCGTTCATGTTTTCTTTAGGCATTTCAGCGGCCACCTCTGCTAAGGGTCCACTGAGTTGCGGTCTCAGCTCCACCATATACTGGTCTGTAGCGGTGTTGTACCCGAGGCAGGCCCTTTCAAAATGTTCTAAGGCGGCCTCTGTATCATCGCCTACCTTGTATGTGGGGAATTTCTTGGAATGGGGAGCGGTACCTGGAGAAGGACTGTTAGGGTTACCTGGTTGATCCAGCTTAGCCTTTTCCAGCTCTAAGCGCTTCAGCTCCATTTCAAAGCACTTCGCCTCTCTCCTCTCCTCCGCGGCACTTCTCCTCTCTCCTCTCCTCCGCGGCACTTCTCCTCTCTCCTCTCCTCCAAGTGTGTTGCCTCTAGGAAGAAATTCCTTTCTGCCTCAGTTAGAACTCGGCCTGGGTTAATGGCATAGAATCATAGAATATCAGGGTTGGAAGGGACCTCAGGAGATCATCCAGTCCAACCCCCTGCTCAAAGCAGGACCTAATCCCAACTAAATCATCCCAGCCAGGGCTTTGTCAAGCCTGACCTTAAAAACCTCTAAGGAAGGAGATTCCACCACCTCCCTAGGTAACCCATTCCAGTGCTTCACCACCCTCCTAGTGAAAAAGTGTTTCCTAATATCCAATCTAAACCTCCCCCACTGCAATCTAAACCTCCCCCACTGGCATCCCTCCCTCCTGGCACCGGGATCTAGGTTTGGGGAGGGCTGACCCTTCCCTCCTGGGAAGTTCCTGGTCCCCCATCCCCTCTCTGCATGTCTGTCATGGAGCTGGATGTCTGGGCTTGATCTGGGTTTGTCTTCTCTGTGGCGTGCCGCATTGGAAAGACTGGTTTTTCTAAGGTTTCGGTGCCTGACCTCACCCTCATGCACAGGCTGCCTTACTCTAGCCTAACTATTTCGTTGCCATGAAGCTAGAAAAGAAAAAAAATAACTGCTTCTTGGACTCCCTGGCTTTGCAGGCTAATCCTTTGGCATTCCTGTTCCCCCTCAGGAAGCAAAGAAAAGAAAAGAAAGAGAAAAAAAACTCCCTGGCTTTCAAGCAGCCAAAAGGAAAAATCCTGAGGTCTGTGCTTCTGGTTCAAAATGATCCCACCTCTCTGCCACCATGTCAAGGCTGATTCCCCACTCTGGCACTTCGAGTGCAGAAGGTGGAGGCCCACAAGGATTTTAAAAATGAATACTGCCCACTCCAGGCTTGTATTACACTTCCAAGCTTACAGCTTCTCTCTGACCTTGGCTTAGTAAACGCTGCCACCATCCAAATGCAAAAAACCCCCTTTGAACCCAGGAAGGAGCACTTGGGAATTCCTCCCTGTGGGGTGCCCTTAAACCCTTTCACCCCTCTCTCCGGGGAAGAGCTGAGAAAGAAAACAAAGGAAATTAGCTATTGCCACCAGCAGCGGCGGCTCCAGGCACCAGCGCTCCAAGCGCGTGCCTGGTGCGGCAAGCCGCGCGGGGTGCCCTGCCGGTCCCTGCGAGGGCGGCAGTCAGGCAGCCTTCAGCGACTTGCCTGCAGGAGGTCCGCCGGTCCCGCGGATTCGGCGGTAATTCGGCGGCGGGTACGCCGAAGCCGCAGGACCGGGGACCTCCCACAGGCATGCCGCCGAAGGCAGCCTGCCTGCCGTGCTTGGGGCGGCAAAAAAGCTAGAGCCGCCCCTGGCCTCCAGCTAATTAAACAACATGTACAAACCTCTTAGGACACCAAAAATCCAATCCAGTTCTTTAAAAAGGTAAAATTTATTTAAACAAAAAGGAAGGAAATACATTTGGAACTTAGGCTTTTTGCTAGATCTTAAAAGAAACAATTACAAAAATTAAGCACCAAGATAGCTCTCTTGAGGTTCAGTTTAAAGGTTACAAGCAAAACAAAAGCATCTGGGGTTAGCAAAGAGAAGATCCACAAGCCAAAATAAAGAAATAAACCTGATCGCGTCTATTTAAACATTTCCAGTCCAATAATTTCTTCTAGGTATGGAAGATTAATTTTCATACCTGGTTCGAGCCTTACACAGCATTCCTGTTTATAGCATTGGTGCTCCCTTGTCTCCTTCTCTGGAGAACAACAGACAAAGGGGAAGTTTTTTCCCATTTTAAAAAGTTCTAGCCTCCCATTGGCTCTTTTGGTCAGGTGCCCACTCTTTTTCCTTTACCTGGGGAACTTTGTTAACCCTTTACAGATAAAGCAAGCAGAGAACAGCCACCAAGAGGGATTTTACAGCTAACTGGTTGGCTGGGTGTCCATAAAAGGGAGCTAACCCCAATTCATTTCTCTCTCTCACACACACGCACGCAGCCCTGCTCTGCTCTGTGGGGGTGGAGACAGGGGTAAGCAGGAACACAACTCTGAAAAGTTTTGGGTCTGCTGATCTAGAGATTGATGAGTTGGCTACAGCCTTAGCTAATAGACCGGGCTCTGTTGGTGTTACATATAACATCACCTGTGTTTTGGGGTAACCGTGCCGTGTATCTGTGTTAAGCTTTCCCCAGCATGCGCGTCGTTTCAGCTAAGTTGCTTAACTGAGGGAAATGTGAAGTGTTGTCATTTTAGTGCTAGGTGCAGAAACATGCCAGACAGACCAGACAAGATAAATCATCGTGTTGATGCTTCACTGACATACACTGTGTACCGCAGTACGGCTCTAAGCTTTGCTGACTTCTGGAACATTATGCTCAAAACAAAGTAAGAAACTGGTAAAAACTGGTGTGTAAAGGTCCATCAGCTGCAAACAACTCGTATATAGATACAGTTAGGCTTGAAGGCACACTTCAGGAGCAGCTGTGCAATGTAACTGCTTCCCAAAAGGGTAACCTCTAACTCCTTTTTGTGTTGTGCTATCTTGTCTTTGACCAATAAAACAGACTAAGCCTGGGCTCTCGGCTGCCTTTCTTTGAAAAGCAAACTGGAAATAGCAAGTTCCGGTGCTTGCAGCCACAGAGACTCCCTTGTGGAGAATGTGAGGAATTTCTGTAATGTTTCTATGAAAAAAATATGTGTGACTCAGTTTCCCCCACTCAATACGTATTGGGAGTGAAGGGGTGAAATTCTTTCCTGGGGCAGAGGAGGCAGACGGGCAGGATGCAGGCCTGGGTTGGTGTGAATGAACTGTCCCCAGAGGAATGGCGGTAGGTGGGACATACAGTGAAGGGCGCAGGCATTAACACCCAGGGTGTGAGCACGTGGGGATAAGATCTGTGCAGGGTGAGAGCTGGACTCGTCGAGGTTTGGCGCAGAGGGGCAGGTGATGCCCCAGCACGGACAGACAGACAAGCTTTGCTTCCAGTCCTAACCTGAGGGTCCTGAAAACCCAGATTACTGGTGGCCCATCAATGCCGGCTTGTGGAAAGGCCGCCCTGTGTCACTGCAAACACCTGCTGGCTGCCTGCTCCCAAAGCGGGAACGTCTCCAGCAGGGGTTCCAGTTCTCTGGGACTCAATGGAGGGGCCAGGGGAGAAGCAGGGGTGCCAAGCCTGTGACCCTGTCTCAGGAGCAGGGCTATGGGGCTCCTCTTGGAAAAGGTGGAGGCCCAATAGCACTACAAGGGGACTCTGCCAGAGAGCGCCCTGCAGACCTGGGGGTGACAAGTCCCCTTTGGCACCTCTTCTCTTCCACTGAAACCAGCCCTGGCCCTCGACTTTGCTTGGTGCAATAACCACACGGTGCAGAGATCTGAGGGAAGAGGGAGCTGGTGGGGAGGGGGAGGGAGTCAGAACTGGCCATGCTAACAGGCTCCTGTTATGGTCTCACAGGACTCGTGCTCTCGGTCTCTGGGGGAACCCTCTTCAGTGCAACAGCCCTTCTCGGGAGTCCACTCTCCCTCGGGTGTTAAGCCATAAGCCCCTCCGCCTCCTGGAACCGCACCTCTCTGAGCCTTCAGCACAACTGTCTCTCGCCGTGGGCCCCCTCAGGGAGTCCACTCACTCTGGACCCCCAGGGCCTCCACACCCAGAGGGAATAATGCAACCCTGATCTCTAGACCGGAGTGACTCTCAGCCAGCATAAAACAGGAGGGTTTATTGAGCATTGAACACAGCACAGGAAACTCTCAGGGCCCTCAGGCCTGGCCTCCCTCAGCACAGCACATCCCAGTCCCTCCTGCATCCAGGTGGGCTCTGGCTGCTCTCTCTCTCCAGTCCAGAAGCCCCCTCCTTCCAGCTGGGCATCTGATATCTCCGGCCCCCAAGTCCCGCCTCTGTCCTTTGTCTTCTCTCCCAGGTAAACAAGTCGCCTGGGCCTCCTCTCCTCCCAGACTCTCCTCTCATCCATCCTTTGTTTCCCCTCTGGCTGGAACCGGCAGCTGGTCAGGTCACCTGGGTCCTCTCTCCGCAGCCCATTGTCTTCCCACTGGCCAGAACCGGCTGCGACTCCTGAGCTAGGCCTCCAGGTCACCAGTCACTGGGGTATCCATTCTCCAGGCCATTCGCTGGTCCTGGGTAACAACAAACTCCCTCTCCCACCACCTCGTTAAACCAGTAACACACAGGGAAACTGAGTCCCACACCCTCTGCATGCAAACCATTGAAAACAACAAGAAAACCCCCTGCTTCATCACAGCTCCTTCAGCGGTGGTGCAATCGGACCCCAGCTGGTCTTTTCTGCACTGTCCCACGCTGTGCAGCCCTCTGGAAGGTCTCCCTGACCTCACTCGCCTGCATCCCAAACCAAAGCCTCCTGGCCATCAGTCTCCTCTGGTCTAGCCCCCCACCCGCGCACGCCCACTGGCTCAGCCCCGCGGGGCTCTGCCCCAGGTTCGTGGGGTGCTCTGGGGCTAGGGGGCAGATGGGTGACCAGGCCACACCGCACCTGCACCGAGTGGGCAGGAGTTTCGGAATCACCATGCAGCCAAAGCTGGGGCTTAGGGAGAGCTGGGCTGTTGGGAACCCCTCAGCGATCCCTGCACCCAGCCCAGAGATCCTGCAGCTCTTTCAGGCGGACGTCCAGTCCTGAGTTATAGACCCTCCTCAGGCTGGGGAATCGCCCCCAGCAACACCCCCCGGCACCAGCCCCACTCCCGGGCCAGCCTAGGGACCCCCCATGGGGGCAGCCCCAGCCACCCCCCGGCACCAGCCCCACTCCCCCCTGGGGCCAGCCCCAGCCACCCCATGGGGGAAGCCCCAGCCCCCCACACACACACATACAGGGGCCAGCCCCAGGCACCCCCCACGGGGCCAGCCCCAAGGCACTCCCCTCGTCGGGCCAGTCCCAGCCCCAGGCACCCAGTGTGGGCAGCCCCAGCCCCCACAACAGGGGCCAGCCTCAGGCGCACCCCATGGGGCCAGCACCAAGGCACTCCCCCCCATGGGGCCAGCCCCAGGCACCCCGTGGGGCCAGCACTGGTCATCACTTGAGTCACTCAGAGACAGAGTTGGGTTCATTCATTTTTAAAAGTTGGTCTCATTTTCCTGAAAATGGAGGCTAAACCAAAGAGACGCAGGAATCCTGAGCCAGCTCACCAGCAGGTGGGTGACACTAGGGGACGCAGTGCTGCAGGGAGTGGGGGGGCTCAGCAGGGGGCGCTGGGCTGCAGGGAGTGGGGGGGCTCAGGGGGGGGCGCTGGGCTGCAGGGAGTGGGGGGGCTCAGCAGGGGATGCTGGGCTGCAGGGAGTGGGGAGGCTCAGCAGGGGGCGCTGGGCTGCAGGGAGTGGGGGGGCTCAGGTGGGGGCGCTGGGCTGCAGGGAGTGGGGAGGCTCAGCAGGGGGCGCTGGGCTGCAGGGAGTGGGGGGGCTCAGGTGGGGGCGCTGGGCTGCAGGGAGTGGGGGGGCTCAGCAGGGGGCGCTGGGCTGCAGGGAGTGAGCTAAGCCCCCAGACACAGACACACAGACGCAGGGAGGTGGCACCCTGAGGCTGATTGGTTTGATCATTGCAGCAGGACGCGGCTTGTTTTATTAACCCAGCGACCCCGGCCATTGCTACCTGGCTGGGTCAGGAGCGCCTGGATCTCAGGGCCGTGAGAGGGCACTGATGGGGGAGAGGCTGTGGGGTGAACCTGGAAGTGGATCACACCCAGCCAGCTCCCCCCAGCTCCAAGGGGCAGCAGGGCAGGTGCCTGCTCCGCTCCTGGGGTGGCTGAGCAGTGTTCAGAGCACAGCCGTGGGGCTGGGGGTCATGCTAGGAACACGCCTTGTTTGAGAGGTGAGCGAGGGACCAGAGTGGCTTTCCTGGGGATGCCAGCAGCACCAGACGCCTCCACCCAACTCCCAGGCTCCAGCATGGTCCCCATACCCAGCCAGCGCCATCTCTGCCCCCCAGCATCAGCCACTGCGCCCGTGAGTCCTGGTGCCCCTCGGGTGTGGGGCGTCCCCTCTGCGTCCTGGGGAGAGAAAATGGGAGCGAGCTCAGCCACACACACCCCAGCCCCCAGCCCTACCACCCCCGATCCGGGGCACCCAGCCCCCAGCTCAGATGCCCCCGCTCCGGAGCACCCAGCCCCCAGCCCTGCCACCCCCCGATCTCACTGCCCCAGGCTAGGTCCACATCACCTCCCACAGATCACAGCAAGGCTCTGTCTGGTTGGTCTTGGGCCTCGGCCAGCGTCTCCTGCTGGAGGCATGGAGGCCGAACACCCCCAGCAATATGGGGACATCTCCCTGAACCCCCACCCCCCCAGCAGATGCTGAGCTGAGGCAGAAGGCCACGTTCCCTGGTCAGGCTGGAGGTGCCAGTAGGATCGACCTGCTCCTGTAACTTCCTCCAACAGCAGGGAGTTCCACAGGGCCCAGCTCCCCAGCACACCCAATACACTCCCGCGCCCCCTGCTGGCCCTTGCGCCCCACAAACATGCTGGGGGGGGGGGGGTGCCGGATGTGCAGACACACACCCCACGCTTCCTTCACCCCCAGCGCTGGGCCCCACTCACCGGGCTCCTCGTATGGGCAGGGCAGCAGCGCAGGCTCACCTCAGCGCCGCGTATGTTACTGCGTCCTCGTTCTTGGGGGGCAGCGTGTGAAAAAGAGGCCAACGGGGTCAGTTCAGGCTGCTCTGCCCATGGGGCCCGTGGCTTGGGGGCACCCCTCTGCCCAGGAGGTGCCAGGCCGCACCCAGTCTAGGAGCGGAGGGGTTAGCAAATGCCATCGCAGAGTCCCTGCCTAGGTGCGCAGCCCCCCACACTCAGCCCCATAGCAGCAGGGTCCTCTCAGATGCTCAGCCCCACAGCAGTGGGGTCACACACACCCAGGATCGCTGGGACAGGATCAGCTCCTGCTGCAGTGGGGCAAGCCCATGGCCCTCATCCTCACTCCACACCTCCCCCATGCAGAGTCACCCAGCCCAGAGCCCCCCAACTGGAGCCGAGGTGGGGGGGCAGAACTTACCCTGGGGCTGCAGAACTGGCCAATGGCAGCATCTGAGAGAGCGAGATGGGGGTGGGGTGAGATTGGAGCACATGACTGGGTAGGTCCCACAGCTCCCCACCCCAGACACCCGCCACCCCTGAGTACGGGGAGCCCTGAGACACCCCCCACTCCTCCATCCCCAGTGCGGGGAGCTCCCAAACCCCCCCCCCCATCTCCTCCATTCCCAATGCGGGGAGCTCCCAGACCCCCCCCCACTCCTCCATCCCCAGTGCGGGGAACCCCCGACCCCCCCACTCCTCCATCCCCAGTGCGGGGAGCTCCCAGACCCCCCCCCATCTCCTCCATTCCCAATGCGGGGAGCTCCCCGACCCCCCCCCCACCCCCCCCCCCCCCCATAGCTTCCACTGGGGTCCTTCCCCCCCCCCCGACCCCCCGACCCCTTCCTGTGTCAGGCCCAGCTCTGCACATGGACACGGTGCCACCCCACCCCCTTCAGCCTATGGACGCACACGGCGGGGACCCCCACACCCTGGACGGTCACTGTGGGGGAAGGGGGCCCGTCTCCACCAGGCAGGGACGGCGAGATCTGCAGATGGAAAGGACCCGGCTCTTGGTGCCCAGCCTCCCCACACCAGGCTGGGGGAGCCTGGCGGGTCCTCACAGTGCAGCTGCTCCTCAGTGTGTCCACCACCACCACGGCCACCGTAATGATCGCCGACGCCAGCCTCACCGCCACTGGGGCCCGGCTCCCTGCGGAGGATGAGCACAGCTGGCTTAGCAAGTGCCAGCTCCGCCACCCCTCCCAACGCCCTGTGCAGACCTGCTCCCCCCAGGCGCTGCCAGTGCACCCCAAACCCCACCCCAGGAGCCACACAGCACCTCAGCTGGCTGCAGCCGGGGGAAGGCAGAGGGCCAAACGCAGCCATGGGACTGGGGAGCTGAGCGCACTAAGGGCTGGCTACAGACAGGACCCCGTGCCCGGGCGGGGCCGTCCCTTCTCATCCATTCGGGGGATCACGGGCAGTTTGGACATGACACCGAAATCCACCCGCCCCCAATCCCTGCTGCAAGGGATGCCCTGGGGCACGGTACCAGGGCAATGCCCTACAATCGCCCACCTACCTGGGTCTTCGCCTGGACGATGCCACTGGAAAGGAGAGGGAGAACGTCACTATGAACCGCACACAGCCACACCCCTTCCCCCACCAAGCTGTGGCTGTGTTCGAACCCGCTGCCAGCCCCTCCCGCTCCCTCCCCATCCAGGGGACGGCTGGCACCCCGAGCCAGAGGGCTCCACGGCCCATATGTGGGCACGCGGCTTTCGTTCCTGAGCCCCCCTCGCCAGTCTGTCTGTCTGTCCCCATTGTCCCTGGGCACCAGGAATCATGCCGTGGCTCCAGAGGGCGGGCTCAGCAAGCCACCCAGAGCTAGCCACGTGCAGGCACCGGGAGCCCATCTCTGTCCTTCTCTGCCCCGAGCCCACCCTGTCACTTACCCCTGTGCTGCCCCAGCAGCCCCAGCAGCCCCAGCAGCAGGGCGCAGGGCACCAAGATGCCCAGGATCAGGAACAGGTCCCAGGCTGGAAGAGAGCACCCAGGAGACAGGCAGTGAGATGCTTGCCACACACAGACCCTGATATAGAGGCCAGCTTGGGTGGTCCTGCACGGGCTCTCAGCCCTGAGAGGGTTGGCCGAGCCGGCCCTGGGCCGCTAGCCTGCCCCAGCTGGGCTCACCACTAGAGGGCAACACCAGCACACAATGGGATGAGGTGTCATCCTCCCACTTGTGGAGAGGGGAATGGGACCTAGTAGTGAGCACAGGAGGGCTGGGAGCCAGGACTCCGGGGTTCAATTACTGGCTCCAACAGGGCGGGGAGCCAGGACTCCTGGGTTCTAGCCCCAGCTCTGACAATGTCTGTGTTGCTCAATGCCTTTGCCCCTCAGTTTCCTCCCTAAACATGGGCCATCGGCTGGGAATTGAGCTGCACCCCCCACCCCACCCCGGGCCAGGGGCAGACCCTCAGTGAGCATGAGGGGTTTTGGGGGCTGAGAACGTCACTAGCTCTCAGGCGTGGGTACCTGGGCTGGCAGGGTCACCTCCGTCCTGGGCAGGTTCAGCATCTAGGAACATTTGCAGTAAGGTAAGGAGGGACCCAGAGGGGCCAGGGCTGCGACGCTGGCATGTGGCCCCGGGTCCCACCTCTGGGGATGGAGCCAGACACCACCAGAGGGAGTGAAGGGAATCCCCAAACTCTGAGCCCCCAACCCTCCCCCGCCCCCTTACAGCCAGGCAGGGACCTTGGCAATAACAAGAGCCAGCAATGAGCCTTGCCACTGGCTAGCAGGGCTTCCCCTTATACCAGCCAGGCCCCGCCCCTAATACCAGCCCCCCCAGCCCAGCCCCCGACCCCTCCCCTAATACCAGCCAGGCCCCTCCCCTAATACCGGCCCCCCAGCCCATCCCCCGACCCCTCCCCTAATACCAGCCCCCACCAGCCCAGCTCCCAGTTCCCTCCCCTACGCCCAGCCCCCAAGCCCCTCCTAATACCAGCCAGGCCCCTCCCCTAATACCAGCCCCCCAGCCCAGCCCCCGACCCCTCCCCTAATACCAGCCCCCATCAGCCCAGCTCCCAGGTCCCTCCCCTACGCCCAACCCCCAAGCCCCTCCTAATACCAGCCAGGCCCCTCCCCTAATACCAGCCCAGACCCCAGACCCCTCCCCTAATACCAGCCCACTAGCCCAGCGCCCAGGTTGTTGGCAATACCAGCCCTGGGCAGAGTTTGGGAAGGGGCCAGCAGAGGCCACCAGTGGCTCCCATGGCTCTGTGTTGCTCTCAGGATGGGTGCTGAGCGCTGTAGGGCGCGGGGAGCAGGGACAGGGGCTCCTGGCTCTCATTGGGTCCCCCAGGTTCACCAGGCCCCTGTATCCTGATATCCGGGTCCTGCAGGTCCGACCCTCTGCCTGCCCACAGCCCTCCCTGCCCCTCAGCCCCCCTCCCTGCCTGGCAGTGCCCACTATGGGTCCGAGCTCTGGCCAGGGAGCTGACACTGACCCCCAGTGAGAGAGCCAGGCTGGGCAGGCAGGGCCCAGGCTGCCCCGGAGGAGCCGTCTCTGCCCCCAACCTGCACAGAACGAACCAATTGCCTCCAGGGGAAGAGGCAGCAGTCGCCTGCCCTCCGGGTCTCTGGCACAGCTGATCTTCCCACACAGCATCATCCCTCTGCCACCCCCAGCCTCGCCCAGCCACCCCTGAGAGCTGGCGGGGGGGGGCCAGGCAGAGAGCCCTGTGCCAGCCTAGGCTGATGTCAGGGACAATGCACCAAGCCTGAATCGTGCCCGAGCCGGCACAGGGACTGCAGGGAAAGGGGCTGCCCCTCTGCTAGATGGGGCCCCTCCAGGGCCACCCAGCCAGAGACGAGCTCCTGGGGGCACTGCACGGCCTGGGGGAGACTCCTGCTGGGACTAGTGGGTTTGCTGCCGTAACCCAGTGGGGAGAGAGTGTCCAGGTCCCCTCTGTGCCGAGCCGCAGGGCACAGGAGCTGTTACAGCCCCACACGCAGAGCATGGGCTCAGCTCACGCTGGCGCACCGGTTAGGCCTGGGGGCAGGGTCCGTGGGGCTCAGCAGCAGCTGGCACAGAGCCTCGGGCCCTGCTTGTGAAAGGGCCCAGCCAGTCCAGGCAGTCACTGCTCAGCCAGGCTTTCGGGCACCGCGGGACGCTCTGGGGAACCCTGGGCTTTTCTGGGCTGTGTCGGCCCAGCCAGCTCCCCCAGACACAGCAGTGGGGGGTGGCAGAGAGTCCCTGCCCTGCAGGAGGGGTGTGATGGGGGCTCCTGCCCAGACACCCCAGCTGCCCCAGAGCTCTCTGAGCTTGGCACAGCGACTGGTTCCTGTCCCAGCAGCGGGGTCAGGGTTGTCTCTGCCCGGCCGCTCTGGGTGGGGCAGGCCAGGGGCTCAGGGCCTCACCTGTCACGTGCAGGGTCTTGGGGGTGCTCAGGTTGGAATTAACCAGCTCATTATTGTCACCCCTGTGCTGGTACCAGCAGGAGAAATCCCCGGCGTCCCCCGGGCCGGAGACGCGATGGGTGAAGTCGTAAGAGAATCGTCCGGGGGTGATCGCTTGACTTGCAGCTTCCTGCCCGTCCTCGCAGAAGATAACGCGGGTCATGGGGGACTCTCCTGGGACCAGACACCGAAAGGTAACCGTGTCCCCAACATGAGCCAGGGACACGTTCAGAGAGAGCTGGGGAGCCGGCAGGGACCCTGGGGGGAGAAGAGGGAGTGAGAGCCTGGCCAGGGAGCTACAGAGAAACCAGAGTCAGACTAGTATCACGGGTGCAGCTGGTGCAGACGTATCCGGCCTAGCTAGCTCCCATAGCACAGAGTGCACATCCAGACAGGCGAGCCTGGGGAGCACTTACCAGGGACCGGGGACCCGAGCTAGCTGGCTCAGGTACGTCTACATGAGCTGCAATCACTGCGCACAACTGCAGAATAGACAGACCCAAAGCAGGCTGTCGGGAAGGGGGCAGATCCTCAGGCGGAGGGGCATAAACCACATGGGAGGGGCAGATGGGGAGACCCCAAATATGGTGGACAGGCAGAGACCACATGGGGAGCGGTGGGGAGACCCCGAATGTGGGGGAGGGGCAGAGACCACATGGGGGCAGGTGGGGAGACCCCGAATGTGGGGGAGGGGCAGAGACCACATGGGGGGTGATGGAGAGACCCTGAATGTGGGGGGAGGGGAGAATCTCAGCCTCCCCATCACAACACCAATGAGTGTCTGGCTAGTTCTGAAGCCAATTGCAGGATTTTGGGGCCTCTCTCCTGCCAGGTGAGTGCCGCGGGGCTGGCGACAAGGCGTATGCTGATAGGGGGTGCCCTGGTGGGGACCAGCAGGTAGATCCCCTGGTGGGGGGAGGGGGACCCCCACACAGCATGGGGCTCAGGGGATTTCCCAGCAGGGCAGAGCATCCGAGCCAGACACCGATTCCCAGATCGGGGGGGGGGGGTGGAGGTTCCCCCTCTGGAGTGAGGTGCAGGGTCACTGGGGGGGGTATCGGGGTCCCCTTTGCCTGGTCTGGCAGGGTCACCAATGTTCATGAACCCGCCTAAGTCTAGCAGTGTTTGGGGTTCCCTTGCAGCCCCAGCTCCCGGAGCCCTGGGATCTGGGCTATCCCTGCTTTTGGTTAAACAAAGTCAGGTCCCAGCCCTGGGGTTTGGGAAGAGAAGCTGGAAACAGGGACCCCAGAAGGCTCCAGTGCCGGGAGAGTGGAAGGATCCCATCCTGCTTCTCACTGGCCACGGGCCCTGGGTCCCCCGCGCTCGGCGTCCTGCCGAGATGAGTTGGCTTTTCTATGGCCTGCCGGGGCACTCACCCTCCGGGCGGCAGGACTCCTGGCTAGTGACCTGCAGAGCCGGGGCTGGAAGAGAGAGCAGACAGCAGTGACGAGGACAGGGCACAGTGAGACAGTGAGAGCTACCATGCAGCCAACTTGCTGCATCTTTGCACCGGGTGAGTGTTCCCTGTATAAACTGCCTCTGTGCCCCACCCCAGAGGCAGCTGCATCTCAGCACCAGTCAAGGAGTCCCTGTATAACCATCCCCCACACCCCACCCCAGAGGCAGCCACATCTCAGCACCAGACAAGGCGCCCCTGTATAAACAGACTCCATCACAGAGGGTTGCTGGATCTGGCCCAGAACCCCGGCAGTTAATTAGAGCTGCGTGTCAAGTGGGGATTTTTGCCGACTCCCACAGGCGACAGTGCGATTCCCCCAGACTAGAGCCAGGCGTGTGCGCCGCGCAGCTCCACTAGGCCTGGCTATCACTGGTCATAGTCACGCTCCATCCCCCCCAGCAGCCCTGAGCTCCCAGCCAGACTCAGGGTGCTCAGCCCAGCTCTGTCTGGTTTCTCACTGCACAGCGGCTGGTTTCAGCCTCTTGCATTTTTAGCATGGTTCTGGGAGAGGTAACCATGGCTCTGTAGCTGCTTCCTCATTCCCTGGTGCTTTGTGTCCCCACAGCACTGCTAGGTATTAATACATGATGCGTGGCTGCCACGGGCGTCTACACCGCAAGAGAGACGCTCTCAGTTCCTGCACACATCACCACAAACTGTGTAATAGCCATGGAGGGGAGAGCGGCGCGGCCGGAGACTGCCCACTTCTCCAACACCCATGGCTCCAGCACACAGTCATTGCATTACTCTAGCTATCCGAGAGACAAGGCGGAGGAGGTCGTATCTTGTATTGGACCAACTTCTGCTGGGGACAGAGAGAAGCTTTCGGGCCCCACAGAGCTCGTCTGCAGGGCTGGGAAAGGTACTGAGTGTCGCAGCTAAACGCAAGGTGCAGCAGATTGTGTCGCAGAAGGAGATACACAGACTGTAAGGGACCATGTGGGGTGAAGTGGCCCGTTAACACCCTGCAGTCATAGGACAAAAGGCGGGTTATGGGTTACAGATTGTTGGAATAAGCCATAAATCCAGTGTCTTTATGAAGACCATGATTTCTGGAGCCTAGCAAAGTCAGCTTCATAACTTTTGGTCCTATGACTGGAGGGGTGTTAATGGGCCATGTAACCTCGAATGGTCCCTGGCAATCTGGGTTAACTCTTTATGGTAAACAATCTGCGCCACCTTGTATTTAGCTGTGACGCTGGGAGTACATTTCCCAGCCCTGAAGGAGAGCTCTATGTAAGCGCCAATCCTTGTCTCTCTCACCAATAGACGCTGGTCCGATCAAAGACATTACCTCACCCACCTCATCTCGCTAATATCCTGGGATCCACATGGCTACAACTACACTGCAAATACCTATCTATCCCCAGACACCTCATCTATCTATCTCACCCCATACACTCCTACTTTTGCTCTCTCCCCAGGCAGAGTAGGGTTCTGTCATGCCACATGGATCTTTCCCATCACTCCGACTCCCCCAGGTTCTCCCACACATACATGTAGAACTCACATACACAGACACACACAGACATGCAGGAACACACAGAGATTCACAGACGCTCACTTGCACATGCACACACACACAGGGACACACACACACACACACAGGGACACAAACGTGCACACATGGACATGCACACACACACAAACGTGCACACACGGACACGCACACACACAGTGTACACACACAGGGACACGCATACACACACACATATGGACATGCACACACATAGAGTGTACACACAAACACAGGGACACAAACACACACAGGGACACACGGACACATACAGGGACATGCACACACACACACACGCAGGGATACAAACATACACACACACACGGACATGCACGCACAGACAGTGTACACACACACATACACAAACATGCAGGAACACACACACACACAGGGACACGCATACACACACACATGCAGGAACACAAGCATGCACACACACACACATGGACATGCATGCACACACAGTGTACACACAACACACATACACAAACACACGCAGGGACACACACACACGCACAGCTCCCCCGACCCCCCGTGAAGGTGCGCGTTGGCCGCACACTCACCGAGCAGACACAGCCAGAGACTGAGCGCCATTGGGGGATCCTGTGCGGTGTCTGTGCCAGGGGGCTGAGGCAGAAGTGAAGCTCCTGTGTCTGTGCGTGACTGGGACTTCTTCTCCTTTCCGCACCAGGGGTGGGAGCATCCTGTCCTGTCCTGTCCTCCCCCTGCTCTCTGCCGTGACGCCCCGGCCAGCAGGGGAGAGTGTGAAACCCCCAGTCCCTCCCGCGCTGCACTCCTGCCTCCACCTGCATTGCTGCTCTCCGGACAGGACAGGCTGTGTGCCGGAGAGCAGGGGGCAGCCAGGGGCCGAGGGGCTCCCGGCATGGGTGCACAGCTGGGCTGGATCAGCAGGGCCAGGGAAGGGGGGATCACCTCAGTGTCTGGCGTTAGTGAGACCAGTAATGGCCCAGCTCGGGTGTCCTCACTGCAAACAGGACGGGGACTAGCGGGGAGGGTGTCAAAGAGCTACAAGAAAGATTTGGGGGCTGGGAACATACCAGGGAGGGAGAGGCTGAAGGAGCTCAGTGGACTCAGTTTCTCCGCCCAGAAGAGGGTCAGAGGAGCCGAAATCCCGGGCTCTGGGTACCCGCCTGGGAAGAGAGCAGGGGGCTCTGTGCTCCCCCGGCAAAGGCAGAGCTGGACCCACTGGCCGGAGCTTACCCCAGACAGATGCAGGCTGGGAAGAAGGGACAGATGTTTAGGGGACATGGAACAGCTGGCCTAGGGGTGGGGGGATTCTCCATCCTGGGGAGTCTGCACAGCACCGTGGACGTCTCTGACAGCTCCGCTCTAGCTGGGCCAGGAGAGACGGGGTTCTCGGGCCTGGGCGCTGTAGGGGGTCAGACTGGACGGACCCAACGATCCCTGCTGGCCTTGGGATCTACAACACTGAGCTCCTCAGGGACGCAGTGCAGCCAGAGCCAGAAAGCCCCCTGCGTAAGCAGATTGAAGGCCACTGAAAACTGGGGGGGCAAACAACCGCTGTGCCCCACCCCAGAGGCAGCTGCATCACAGCAATCCCACAGGTTTTCTACAGGGTGCAATCCCTGTAGAAGCAGCAGAGTATGGAGAGTCCCCTCTGGCCTGGGGTGCCTTTGTGTGACCCTTTTAAGGCCACCTACACCTGTGACCCCTCCCGTTGCTGTGAAGCAGCTGCCCCCCCCCCCCAATCTGGCAGCTTCTTTCTCCATGGGAACCTGAGCAGCCAACGTCCCCCCCGCTCCACTCCCTGCAGAGCCCCCCATAGACTAAGCTGGTGACCCCAGAGCCCCCAGACCCCAGCCAGAGCTTCCTCCCTCCCCCCAGAACATGAGCCAGTGAATCTCAGGGGACCAACCCAGAGCTCCTGGGCCAGTGACCTCGGAGCATCCAGCCCCTCATGGAATGTAGCAGCCCACTGCATTCATAGAATCATAGAATCATAGAATCATAGAATCTCAGAATCTCAGGGTTGGAAGGGACCTCAGGAGGTCATCTAGTCCAACCCCCTGCTCAAAGCAGGACCAAACCCAACTAAATCAGCCCAGCCAGGGCTTTGTCAAGCCTGACCTTAAAAACCTCTAAGGAAGGAGATTCCACTACCTCCCTAGGTAACCCATTCCAGTTCTTCACCACCCTACTAGTGAAAAAGTTTTTCCTAATGTCCAACCTAAACCTCCCCCTCTGCAACTTGAGACCATTACTCCTTGTTCTGTCATCTTCTATCACTGAGAACAGTCTAGATCCATCCTCTTTGGAACCCCCTTTCAGGTAGTTGAAAGCAGCTATCAAATCGCCCCTCATTCTTCTCTTCTGCAGACTAAACAATCCCAGTTCCCTCAGCCTCTCCTCGTAAGTCATGTGCTCCAGCCCCCTAATCATTTTTGTTGCCCTCCGCTGGACTCTCTCCAATTTATCCACATCCTTCTTGTAGTGTGGGGCCCAAAACTGGACACAGTACTCCAAATGAGGCCTCACCAGTGCTGAGTAGAGGGGAATGATCACATCCCTCGATCTGCTGGAAATGCCCCTACTTATACAACCCAAAATGCCATTAGCCTTCTTGGCAACAAGGGCACACTGTTGACTCATATTCAGCTTTTCGTCCACCGTAACCCCTAGGTCCTTTTCTGCAGAACTGCTGCCCAGCCATTCGGTCCCTAGTCTATAGCAGTGCATGGGATTCTTTCGTCCTAAATGCAGGACTCTGCACTTGTCCTTGTTGAACCTCATCATATTTCTTTTGGCCCAATCCTCTAATTTGTCTAGGTCCCTCTGTATCCTATCCCTACCCTCCAGCGTATCAACCACTCCTCCCAGTTTAGTGTCATCTGCAAACTTGCTAAGGGTGCAGTCCACACCATCTTCCAGATCGTTAATGAAGATATTGAATAAAACCGGCCCCAGCACCGACCCTTGGGGCACTCCACTTGATACCGGCTGCCAACTAGACAAGGAACCATTGATCACTACCCGTTGAGCCCGACCATCTAGCCAGTTTTCTATCCACCTTACCGTCCATTCATCCAGCCCATACTTCTTTAACTTGCTGGCAAGAATACTGTGGGAGACTGTATCAAAAGCTTTGCTAAAGTCCAGAAATAGCACATCCACTGCTTTCCCCTCATCCACAGAGCCGGTTATCTTATCATAGAAGGCAATTAGGTTAGTCAGGCATGACTTGCCCTTGGTGAATCCATGCTGACNTTCAAATAGCTGTGGAGCCAGAGCTTTGACACTGTGGGTCGGTCTGGAGCTCGTGCTCTGAAACCCCCCTCCCCATCCCTAGGCTCCAGAGTCTGAGCTCCAGCCCAAGCTCCAATGTCTACACAGTTATTTCTTATGCAGAGCGTGAGTCCTACATGCAGGTAGGCCTGGCCTGACCTGAGTGTTTAAACACATGTGGGGGGGCCTCATTCCTTGGAAGACAGGATTAGGGAGGTAAACAAGTCATCAGGCTGAAAACAGGACGTTTGTGCTACGTAAGGTAAGTCAATAGGTCAGGAGGCTAAAAGACAGAAGGTGTGAGCCAGCTGAGATAAGAGGGAGAACACCCTGGGAACCATTTACTACAAACAAGATTACAATGGACAAGCTGAGTTAGGGGTGTAGAGATGAGGTGAAGACAAGCGTGGACAATGCGTGGACAGGGCATGCAGCACAGGGATATCCCTGCAAAGTAACCAAGCCAATCCCACAATGGGGACCCCAAGCCAATCCCAAAATGTGTGATGTGGTGTACAGTAAATGCGATGAGATGTGCAATGTATATGAAGGGAGAGGGTTTCTGTGTCACTTTGGAGCCGTGAAGTACCCTGCATCCACCCACCTGCATTAGACTCTGATCAACTCAGTGGCACTGCGGCATGCCAGACAAAGATCCCTGAGGGACGAAGGCTGGAGTCGAACGGAGCTCTCGGGACACTGAGTGGAAAGAGGTCTCGGAGGGAATCCCAATGCCACGAGCCCGAGGCTGTGGATCCAGCCTGAGGAGATCGCTGCTGCAGGCTGCGTAGACGTACCCCAGAGCACACCTGCCCCAGCTAGTGTCAGACAGGGAAGCAGGACTTGAGCCCCTGATGTGGTTCAGGACGGAGATGGGAGGGGTCATTCCTGCAGCGCCCAGTTGGGCACTGAATAACGATGGGGTGTGGTGACCTTGGCATGATCTGTAACCCTGAGCACAAGAGAGAAATGGACTCACAGCATGAATGGGACCCACAGACCCTGCATAGAGTCCATGGAGACAGGTCTGAACTCCCCTCTCCCAGAGACACTCCTGGCCCCCCCACATCACCCACACACAGTGACACACACACAGTGACAGACACACACGCGCCCAGTGACCTGCACACAGTAACACCACATAGCTACACTCAGGTGCATGTGGTGTAGTGAAAACTGCATTCAAATTGTGGCTGTTGCTGTATATTTGAGGGGTTTTTCCTGGTCCTGCTGGCAGGCAGGGGGCTTTGCAGGGAAACGTGGATCTGGCTCTGGTGCAGCCGGTCTGCAGAGAGCAGCCTAGACAAGGTGGGGTGAGTTGGGCCTCTCCACCTTAGGGAGCAGCCTGCTTTGTCGCACTCTGTTCCGCTGTTCTGGATGCTGAGACAGAAAGTCGCGTTATGCTGCCACCTTCCAGCCAGAGTCGTTCTGTTTGCTCTAATGCCTCTGTGTGTGCTGTGACCCGCAGCTCACAAACTCCAAGTTACCCACTCAAAACCAGAGTGGAACTGCTGGGGGCAGGGAGATTGATGCAATTAAGGACTTCAGAGCTACTGCCCGGATCTGCAAACTTAGCTTGACCCTGAGACATAGATGTGTGACGAAGTTGGGGATTTTTGTAGTGTTTTACGTGAATAGTGTGTGCGCTCCTCAGTTTCCCTGTGTGTTGCATGTGTAATGAGGTGGTGGGAGAGGGTTTGTTGTTGCAGAGGACCAGGTGTGACCTCACCTGGCAGCAGGGACCCCCGGACAACGGCCTGGAAATGGGGAACCCTAACAACTGGTGACCTGGAGACTAAGAGGCCCACCCCAGCTTGGCAGTCAGCCGGTTCTGGCCAGTGGGAGGATAATGGGCTGAGGAGAGAGGACCCAGTGACCCAATCAACCAGTTCTAGCCAGAGGGGAACAAAGGACTGAAGAGAGAGGGCCCCAGCGACCTGTTTACCTGGGATGGAAGACAAAGGGCAGGGGAGGAGCTGTTGGGGCCTCGTGATATCTGATGCCCAGCTGGATGGTGGCAGATGACAGAACAAGAAGCAATGGTCTCAAGTTGCAGTGGGGGAGGCCTAGGTTGGATATTAGGAAACACTATTTCTCTAGGAGGGTGGTGAAGCACTGGAATGGGTTCCCTAGGGAGGTGGTGGAATCTCCATCCTTAGAGGATTTTAAGGCCCGGCTTGACAAAGTCCTGGCTGGGATGATTTAGTTGGTGTTGGTCCTGCTTTGAGCAGGGGGTTGGACTAGATGACCTCCTGAGGTCTCTTCCAACCCTAATCTTCTATGATTCTATTATGCAGGGGAAACTTAGATGTACTGTGCTGAGGGAGGCTAGGCCTGAGGGCCCTGAGAGTTTCCTATGCTGTGTTCAGATCATAGAATCATAGAATCATAGAATCTCAGGGTTGGAAGGGACCTCAGGAGGTCATCTAGTCCAACCCCCTGCTCAAAGCAGGACCAAACCCAACTAAATCAGCCCAGCCAGGGCTTTGTCAAGCCTGACCTTAAAAACCTCTAAGGAAGGAGATTCCACTACCTCCCTAGGTAACCCATTCCAGTTCTTCACCACCCTACTAGTGAAAAAGTTTTTCCTAATGTCCAACCTAAACCTCCCCCTCTGCAACTTGAGACCATTACTCCTTGTTCTGTCATCTTCTATCACTGAGAACAGTCTAGATCCATCCTCTTTGGAACCCCCTTTCAGGTAGTTGAAAGCAGCTATCAAATCGCCCCTCATTCTTCTCTTCTGCAGACTAAACAATCCCAGTTCCCTCAGCCTCTCCTCGTAAGTCATGTGCTCCAGCCCCCTAATCATTTTTGTTGCCCTCCGCTGGACTCTCTCCAATTTATCCACATCCTTCTTGTAGTGTGGGGCCCAAAACTGGACACAGTACTCCAAATGAGGCCTCACCAGTGCTGAGTAGAGGGGAATGATCACATCCCTCGATCTGCTGGAAATGCCCCTACTTATACAACCCAAAATGCCATTAGCCTTCTTGGCAACAAGGGCACACTGTTGACTCATATTCAGCTTTTCGTCCACCGTAACCCCTAGGTCCTTTTCTGCAGAACTGCTGCCCAGCCATTCGGTCCCTAGTCTATAGCAGTGCATGGGATTCTTTCGTCCTAAATGCAGGACTCTGCACTTGTCCTTGTTGAACCTCATCATATTTCTTTTGGCCCAATCCTCTAATTTGTCTAGGTCCCTCTGTATCCTATCCCTACCCTCCAGCGTATCAACCACTCCTCCCAGTTTAGTGTCATCTGCAAACTTGCTAAGGGTGCAGTCCACACCATCTTCCAGATCGTTAATGAAGATATTGAATAAAACCGGCCCCAGCACCGACCCTTGGGGCACTCCACTTGATACCGGCTGCCAACTAGACAAGGAACCATTGATCACTACCCGTTGAGCCCGACCATCTAGCCAGTTTTCTATCCACCTTACCGTCCATTCATCCAGCCCATACTTCTTTAACTTGCTGGCAAGAATACTGTGGGAGACTGTATCAAAAGCTTTGCTAAAGTCCAGAAATAGCACATCCACTGCTTTCCCCTCATCCACAGAGCCGGTTATCTTATCATAGAAGGCAATTAGGTTAGTCAGGCATGACTTGCCCTTGGTGAATCCATGCTGACTGTTCCTGATCACTTTCCCCTCCTTTAAGTGGTTCAGGATTGATTCCTTGAGGACCTGTTCCATGATTTTTCCAGGGACTGAGGTGAGACTAACTGGCCTGTAGTTCCCTGGATCTTCCTTCTTCCCTTTCTTAAAGATGGGCACTACATTAGCTTTTTTCCAGTC